>JAEAOA010000745.1:8375581-8565050 GCA_016746295.1 Potamilus streckersoni | reverse complement strand
ATTTGCAGGACATGCTTGGCATATACTGTGATGAAAATGCTTTGTAACTAGAGATCCTGAAATCATTGTATTTGCAGGACATGCTTGGCATATACTGTGATGAAAATGCTTTGTAACTAGAGATCCTGAAATCATTGTATTTGCAGGACATGCTTGGCATATACTTTGATGAAAATGCTTTGTAACTAGAGATCCTGAAATCATTGTATTTGCAGGACATGCTTGGCATATACTGTGATGAAGATGCTTTGTAACTAGAGATCAGACATTGGTCATGGATTACCTCAAACATCATTATATCGAATCATAATTTGTTTAACTGATAAGCTATCAGATAAATGCTTTGATTAACTAAAATGTCAAGGTCACTGGGTCTAATTGTACAGATTGTTTCCTTGTCATACAATAATTATATGTCACTAAGGAGTTTTTAATGTGCTTAAAATCTTGAGAGAACTCATTATCCATTAAGCTAGTAAAGCAGTGTGACCAACCGTCTCATAGTCAAAATTTGCTAGTTCTTTGTCTACATTTCTAAATCATCTGAAGTTGATACACTATACAAACTCAGTGTTGCCTTCATCAATATCAGAGTGTTTTCTTAAGTTAATCATGCTTTCATAGTAGTGATTCAAATAGTGCAAATTTCAGAAAGTGCTGAACGAAATCTGGAGCCTCCATTTTGAAGAGTGTAGAATCTGACCCAGTTACTTTAAATAGATTATGGCTAGAGCTTAAACAACCACCACATATCATTCGCATCAGTGAATAAAGTATCTAATAGGAAGTTTCCCTCAAATATGGTGCTCTGAAAGCCTGCTCAAAATGGCTGATATTTACAGCAGATGTTGAAATGTGTTTCCATGGGAATGAAGTAGATGCTTGCAAAAGTGCTTTCATGAGGTCAAGGGTCAAAAACTGTCATATATGGGTGAAAGTTTATTTGTATGAAGAATATACTGAAGACATTATGTCAGAGGTTGAAAATACAATGCATAAATGTTCATGTATTTGATTACAGTTTTGGTCCAAATTTTAGAAATTAGAGTGAAACCCATATTCACACATCCTACAACTCTGCAAGTGTTACAAGTGGACAACTTTGCATATTCAAAATTAAATTTTCAATAAAAGATGCTCAAAATATTTTAGTTAAAGCATTAATTAGTTGTATTTTAATTATATTTCATTTCATTTGTTACAAAAAAAAATAAACCTACAATAGCCCAGTTGGTAAAGCATTTGGTTTGTAATCTAAGGGTTGCAGTTTCAATATTGCCAAGACCAGTTATAGCCAGCGGTTGTGGTGCTTACATCGCACTTTCTTCTAATTTCCCCAGCTTCATGTTGCTAAGCATGATTCAATCACAAGAAAGAAAAAAAATTACATGATTTCAACAAGCGAAAGACGTCATCTCACGTTGTGTTAATGCCATGTTATTTAACGATCTAATAGCTGATTGATTAGTCACATGACTTGAGTAGATATGTTTCTAATTAATCAACCTCAATTTCATGTGAATATTGTTTGTTGAATTTTAATCTCTGTAGATAATGAAGATGTCTATAAATGTGTCCATATGGCTATATTGACCCTGGCAATATGAAATACTAAAGGAGCCTTGGGTATAGATACATGATTCAGAAAGGGAAATAAATTTTGAATTTTAGCAAAGAATAAAAAATCAAAATTGGGTCTTCTGGTTTTGTGATCCATTTTATATTTGGTTTCATTCCTTCAAAATTCTAGTTTTTAAACCAAAAAAAAAAAATGCCACCATGCCAGGGACAGTAATCTGAGTAAAATGACAGCCATAAGTCTGCCAGACTTGTAAAAAATTTAGGAAATATTTGTTTATATTTATCATTTTTTCATGCAATTTTTCATTTATTATTCTTCTATGCTTATCTAACTTCATCGATTGTGTGGTTATCAATGCATGGGGAATAAGGCAAGGGAGTAAGGAGGAAGGGAAAACAAAAAAAATTTTTGTTTACTAAACCTTCAGTTAAGTCATTGACTCAAATACAGTATTAGTTTATTTTATTACACATTTACATTTGCAGGTTATAGAGAATGTTTTATTTCCAAGTTCCCAGCCTGCTCCACTTTGGCGCCACATAGTGGTTAGCTTGGTAATCGTCTTAACAAATGCAGCTCTCTCCATGACAACAGACTGTCTAGGAATAGTTCTGGAACTTAATGTAAGTAGTGACATGGAGTTCCATGCATTCACAAAATTAGAATTTGTTGCCATTATTTTTCAACTAGAATTTTATGTGCAGATTGTTAATTATAAATTATTATATATCACTGTATTGCATTTATTTTAAAATTTTAATTTTGGTACCCGTACAAAGTCAACACTGTTCCATTTAACTTTTAGCAAATTTTTTTTGGATAAACACTCCAAATTTGACAATTTTGAGCCATGTAAAAGCATAAATATTGCATCAAGCAAACTTCTTTCCCTGTCTTAATTAATTCCTTTCCTTAATTCTTTTCTTCAAGTTTTCCCATAATTCTTTTTTGAAAATATGGATCATTTACATGTTGGATATGTACTAGGTAGGAAAAAGTCAAGTGTTACAAGAATCGACCATATTGTTTGTTGTACAACACATCATGCTGATAAATAATGAAACGTACATTTATATAGTAGAATCACTATTCCAAGGATGTGAGCCACCATTTATTTCCTCAGTAAATGTAGATCCTAAAAAAAAATAATGTACCCAACTTGTGCTCTTTCTCGAAAGTAAAATAATATCAATGAGAGTGATAGGTTAATTTTTAAATTTACAAAACTTGCAATTGAAATTTTATTTTTTATTTCATATTATTTTATTTTAAATAGTTTTTGCATAGGAATATGAAATCAAGTTGTTAATTTGGTAATAGCAACTTTATTTAAAGGGAACCACACAGTTCATGGAACCATGTCTCATTGACATGACCCAATTGCAGAATCATGTGTTCTTATTGTTAGACATAACCCAATTCCAGAATTATGTGTTTTTATTGTTAGACATAACCCAATTGCATAATCATGAGTTCTTTTTGTTAGAATTAATCCAATTGCAGAATCATGAGTTCTTATTGTTAGACATAACCCAAATGCAGAATCATGAGTTCTTATTGTTAGACATAACCCAATTGCAGAATCATGTGTTCTTATTGTTAGACATAACACAATTGCAGAATCATGAGTTCTTATTGTTAGACATAACCCAATTGCAGAATCATGTGTTATTATTAGACATAACCCAATCACAGAATCATGAGTTCTTATTGTTAGAATTAATCCAATTGCAGAATCATGTTATTGTTAGACATAACCCAATTCCAGAATCATGTGTTCTTATTGTTAGACATAACCCAATTGTGGAATCATGTGTTCTTATTGTTAGACTTAACCCAATTGCAGAATCATGTGTTCTTATTGTTAGACATAACCCAAATGCCTTATCATGTTATGTTTTCATAGTTAGACATAGCCAGTTGCAGAATAATGATGTGTTCTCATTGTTAGACATAGCCAGTTGCAGAATAATTATGTTTTCATTGTTAGACATAAGCCAATTCCTGAATCATGTTTTGTTTTCTCATTATTAAACAGCCAATTGCAGAATAATGATGTATTCTCCTTGTTAGACATAGCCAGTTGCAGGATAATGATGTGTTCTCATTGTTAGACATAGCCAGTTGCAGGATAATGATGTGTTCTCATTGTTAGACATAGCCAGTTGCAGAATAATGATGTGTTCTCATTGTTAGACATAAGCCAATTGCTGAATCATGTTTTTTTTCTCATTATTAAACAGCCAATTGGAGAATAATGATGTATTCTCCTTGTTAGACATAGCCAGTTGCAGAATAATGATGTGTTCTCATTGTTAGACATAGCCAGTTGCAGGATAATGATGTGTTCTCATTGTTAGACATAGCCAGTTGCAGAATAATGATGTGTTCTCATTGTTAGACATAGCCAGTTGCAGAATAATGATGTGTTCTCAATGTCAGATATGACTTAAATCAATTGTGGAATGATCACATTGATAAATGTACAAGTAAAAAATGTCATAACCAATGAGATCAGAACCTTTTAATAAAAAGCTTAATTTTCCTTGATCTAAGATCAGCTTATATTGATCCAAGTAATTTTTCTTGATCTTGAGGTCTTGACTGGCACTTTCTGTAGAGATCAGTGAAAGAAAAATGAAAAAAAGAATTACAGCCTTCATTTGTGGATAGAATCTCATAAGCAAAAAAGGCCTCCAATTGGAAGGCTTACGATGGAAAGGCCTTCACTTGGAAGCTTACGATGGAAAGGCCTTCACTTGGTTGGCTTGTCTTACGAATGAAAGGAGCACATTTTCAAGAACTGTTGCATGGTTAACAACATTGTCCAACTGAGTGCATCAGTCCCACAGCTGGCTAGCTTTATTCTTTGCTGTTTTTAGGAGGAAGGGTTAGATTCAGTTACTATCAAAGGTTACTTGTTCATAAAATCTGGCACTTAACAGGCATCATGGCATAGGAGATACTTGTAAAGATAAAAATCTGCAAGACCTGCTCGCCAGTTTTGATTTTAATAGACCAAAATCTCTCATCATATTTCATAAATGGAATTTATAAATAGTTTTAATGTGTTTTGAGCCTTTACTAAACCTTTGCTAAAGCTACTGTTACACAAGTCGTTGCTTTCTGATATTTTTAACTTTGCCATGAAGAATGAACTGCAAGTCCTTGCAGTGGACTTGAAATACCAGTTCAGATCAGATGGTTCCGTGCTGATAATGCTGCAAGCAGGTTCTGTAGTAGGCAATCAAAGAGTGGTCAAGTGCTTTTTCTTTACTATCAATGTGTCAAGAGAGGTGGCATTGCATGACCCTGTATATGCTCTCAAGCATTGCTTGAATTAGATGGAAAAAAGTTGTGGGCATGACAATGTTGATGCTCTACAGTTTCATATTTTGCATAGGGTTAGAATTTTAATAATAAAGAATTTCCCTGGGTTTCCTCACTGGTTATACTGGCTACTGAAAAAAAAGTCATATATCTTAGGTATTGTTCAAAGAACCATTAATTCCCTTTATTTTGGTATGTGATTGATGGGTCTAATATGGGTTATTGAGTATACAGCTTGGCCTTACTCCAGACATGCACCTTTCAAAAAATGCTAGATCCACTGTCATTTTCACTGCCTGAACTTCAGAGGTAAATCATAAAAAAGAGCAGATAACTTTTTTTATTTGGTAATTCATTCAGAAGCTGGTGTTGTCTGGCAAAATTTATTTCTTTATTTTAATATCTGCTAAGGATAATGTACTTTAAACAAATTCAAGCTGATATTTGGTGCACATGGCTGCAGTCATTTTAGTTGCTCTTACTGAAGTGGCATACTCTTAGTGGCATACTCTGACTGAATTGGCATACTCTGACCGAATTGGCATACTCATACTGAAGTGGCATACTCTTACTGAAGTGGCATACTCTTAGTGGCATACTCTGACCAAATTGGCATACTCTTACTGAAGTGGCATGCTCTTACTGAAGAGGCATACTCTGACCGAATTGGCATACTCTGACCGAATTGGCATACTCTTACCAAAGTGGCATACTCTTACTGAAGTGACATACTCTTAGTGGCATACTCTGACTGAATTGGCATACTCTGACCAAATTGGCATACTCTTACTGAAGTGGCATACTCTTAGTGGCATACTCTGACTGAATTGGCATACTCTTACTGAAGTGGCATACTCTTACTGAAGTGGCATGCTCTTAGTGGCATACTCTGACTGAATTGGCATACTCTGACCAAATTGGCATACTCTTACTGAAGTGGCATACTCTGACTGAATTGGCATACTCTGACCAAATTGACATACTCTTACTGAAGTGGCATACTCTTACTGAAGTGGCATATCTTAGTGGCATACTCTGACTGAATTGGCATACTCTGACCAAATTGGCATACTCTTACTGAAGTGGCATACTCTGACCAAATTGGCAAACTCTTACTGAAGTGGCATACTCTGACCGAATTGGCATACTCTTACTGAAGTGGCATACTCTTACTGAAGTGGCATACTCTTAGTGGCATACTCTGACTGAATTGGCATACTCTTACTGAAGTGGCATACTCTGACTGAATTGGCATACTCTGACTGAATTGGCATACTCTTACTGAAGTGGCATACTCTGACCAAATTGGCATACTCTTACTGAAGTGGCATACTCTAAATTGGCATACTCTTAGTGGCATACTGTGACTGAAGTGGCATACTTTTACTGAAGTGGCATACTTTTATTCTTACTGAAGAATCATACTCTTACTAAAGTGGCATACTGTGACAAGTGGCATACTCTTACTAAAGTGGCATACTGTGACAAGTGGCATACTCTTACTAAAGTGGCATACTGTGACAAGTGGCATACTCTTACTAAAGTGGTATACTTTTACTAAAGTGGCATACTGTGACAAGTGGCATACTCTTACTAAAATGGCATACTGTGACAAGTGGCATACTCTTACTGAAGTGGTATACTTTTACTAAAGTGGCATACTGTGACAAGTGGCATACTCTTACTAAAATGGCATACTGTGACAAGTTGCATACTCTTACTGAAGTGACATACTCTTAGTGGTATACTCTTACTAAAGTGGTATATGGTATATGGTGACTGAAGTGGCATATACTTACTAAACTGGCATACTGTCACTGTAGTAGCACACTCTAACAGAAATACTCTGAAGTCTCAAATGATCAGACACATCATGAAGATTTCAGCTCATCAGATTAGAGTTATCTGTGAAAGCCTTGTATATGAATACTTCATTTTGATCGGAGACATAAGCTGTTGGTCATTGTTCAGTTATTACCTTAAAAAGCACGGACAGTCTGATAGGTCCACTGTCTGTGTCCCTGATTATCACCATGTCCAGTTGATGTCCACACATCTTTATTATGGCTATCAGATAAGCACTTACCTGGATTTGCCAGGAAAAGACGCTTGACATGGGAAGTTGATTTTTTTTCTCCCTAATATTAATTTGATTGGGCCAGTATTCTTGGAGAAAAATAATTTACTAAAAGGTTTCATGAATCCTATTTTCATGTATTGTAATTAGTTTTTTAATTGTTTTATTTTTTGTGATAAGTCTATGACTCTGTTATTTTCTCAATCCAAAGCCTGAAAATGATAGAGATCCTTGGCAGTATGGTGTATCAGAATCTCTTTTTTCTGTGTATATAGTTAATAATTTTTTTTTTTTAATGTTTGCTTGTTTCACCAAATTTCATGTATCCAATTATGTCACAATACAAATCATTTATTTTCCTATCTTGGTCATACTATTGTTATTTCACAAGAAAGATTTTTTATGAAAATCTTTAGTACACTCCTTTTAAGTAGTGACCTAGGTAAATCACCTATATGATTGTCAGTCTATCCTGGCATCTATTTTGTCATAAATACTTATAATAAATTACACAACTTTCATCCTGAACATGTGATAAATTTGGTTGAGTATTGGCCAAGTAAATGGTTATATTTAGTATTCACATATCTGTTTGATGTTTATGTTTACAACTTGTTAGATTCACTTTGGCAATTTTGATCAACTAGACTGATGATGTCATTTCAGTGATGAGGTCATGCAATGCTAAGCTATCAAACAATCAAGGGACCTAAATTTAGTACCGCCATGATTAGGAAAAAGATGGATCTAAAAAAATTAAAATTCATTTTGTCAGATTTGTAATTTGCAAATAGCCAGTTAAAATTATGCATTAATGATGCTCTAATCAGGTAATATTGGGGAATGCAGTTCAGTGAATCCAATATTTTATGTTAATTGCTGTGTAATATTGGGGAATGCAGTTAAGTGAATCCAATATTTTATGTTAATTACTGTGTTTTGAAGTTTTAATAAACAGGTAATTTCAGTTGGTGAATCCAATACAGGAAGATATTTTATCATATTAATTCAAATCTATCTAGGATCATTGGAAGTAAAATTTCTTTTGGATAAATGGAATTATCACATTATTTATGGGGTCTTATTTGAAGGGGGGTTCCTTTCTTGACTTTGCTTGTGCAAGATTTAATTATTTAAGGTGGTATTGTATTTATCTATGTCTTAGATGAGAAGATACATTTGTATGGAATTCTCTTGATAAATTGAACTATTGTTTGGTTATAATAGAGTGGTACATCTGTATTTACTGTAAAATGTAGTAACAGTAATCCTTGTTTAATATGATGTTAAAAAGCCCAGTGGGGGATGTTACATTGAGCAGTCGAGGCTGATAAGCAGTTGAAACAAAGAAACCTAATATGTGTGGGAAATGGTGTATTTGTACACATATAATAAATCACTGATAGCAGGTTTCTCATTATAGTCAAACATTTAGATTTATGACTGTTTTTTGAAAAATTTGTAATTCTTCAAAGTATGTGTAAAGTGCTTAGAATTAGGTTAGGTAGTTAGTTAATTTATTAGTTAATTGTTTAGCTCACAAGGAACTGTTTCACATGTAATTTCCTACTTAATATATTATTTTTGGAAATGTAGTACTCATAAAATCTTATTAAGGAGTGTGAATAGAGAGTGGCTTTGTGGCTATAATTTGAATATCAAATTTTGGTTTTGTGTATTTTCATTTTTATGTTATAGTTAGATAAATTTCTGTATTTAACTCTGTGGAACTATTTTTAGCAATATGCCTCCTTGGATAATGATAATAACAGCAACAACAACAACAATAATAATAATAATAGTAATAATAATAATAATAATTAATTTCACAAGATGAAACTCATCTTTAAAACAATTGATAACAATATTTGAAGTCGTTGTGACCATCTGGAAGCAGATATAATTTATTACACATATCCCATCCTATCAACACACAAATGGTTTCATTTCAACCATTCACACACTACTTATAAATTAGCATAGTTTTTTAAAATTCATTCAATGTTTTTTTATCTTTTAGGGTGTGTTAGCAGCCTGTCCATTGGCATTTATCATCCCTCCAGTGTGTGTGATGCGGTTGCGCCAGGAACCCATATTCTCCAAGTCAAACATTGTGCCCATCCTGATTGCAACCTTTGGCACTCTGGTGGCCGTAATAGGGTTCATCATGGCCATCTACAACTTCTCCAAGGGGTCACAGTGTAGTCATGGCAGGGAGATGGAATACTGCTTGATGGAGTCTCTAGGGAGTCCTAACATGACAACTACACCATCAAACTTTACTCTCAGAACCTAGTATAAATCCGCTCTGGTGACTGTTGAGTCTATCCTCTGCAGTCCGTAAAGTGGTTCCAGGAAAGAAGGATCTAGTATTGAGAATAAAAGCCATGTATTATTGTAGCATAGCAGAACCATGCTGCAGTATGTGTTATGACATGTTAGCCTAGAAAGAAATTTGTCATTGTGTTAATGTTTGGGGTGGGTGTTTAGATAAGAAAAAATAATAGTTTACCTTGCCCACATTATGCTTCTGTTTTGTGCATTTGGACCTATCAGATAATTTTAAAAGTCATCTTATTACTTGTCAGGACAACTGATCGAGTGTATCTTCAGGATGGTGAGAATGTTTGTTCTTTTTGTATTGGACCTATTAATTTTTCAGTAGTCTCATCACTTGTCAGGGCAGCTGGACAAATATATCTTCATGATGGCCAAAGATCCATCACATAATTTTATAAGATTTGGAAACACCCAACACTTGTCAGGGATGAGTACATTTTCATGATGGTCAAATTGCTTTTGTCATTAGTATTGGCACCAACCATTGACTTTATTGAGTCATTTTTCATCATGGCACAGTAAATAAGAAGATCAGCTTCCAGAGCACTTGCTGTTGGGGCCAAAAGAATCATACAGGATTGCCAGAAAATCTAGTTAGTAATTTGTAGAAGCAAGAGATATTTGGACTTCATTCTATCTTATCGGCCAGTGAGTGTGACATCTGTATTGAGACATCTAAGAATATGATTGCTGTGAATATTTTGGGTAGGGCTTTATTTTTCTTAACTCTGATCATCTGTGGTCTTTTCTAATCAGATGTTTTGTCACTTATATAGTATACTATACAAGTATACCATGTTACAGGTGATACTGCCAAATACTCTACAAGTATTCCATGTTACAGGTGATACTGTCAAATTCTGTACAAGTATACCATGTTAAAGGTGATACTGCCAAATTATGTATAAGTATACCATGTTAGAGGTGGTACTGCCAAATACTGTACAAGTATACCATGTTAGAAGTGATACTGCCAAATTCTGTACAAGTATACCATGTTACAGGTGATGCTGCCAAATACTGTACAAGTATACTATGTTACAGGTGATACTGCCAAATACTGTACAAGTATACCATGTTAGAAGTGATACTGCCAAATTATGTATAAGTATACCATGTTAGAGGTGGTACTGCCAAATTCTGTACAAGTATACCATGTTACAGGTGTTACTGCCAAATATTTACAAGTATACCATGTTACAAGTGATGCTGCCAAATATTGTACAAGTATACCATGTTACAGGTGATACTGCCAAATACTGTACAAGTATACCATGTTACAGGTGGTACTGCCAAATACTGTACAAGTGTATTATGTTATAATTGATGGCATTTTTTGCTGAATATGTCAACCACCTTATATGGAATACCACCTTCTGCTGTACAGATGTACCATGTCATAGGTAATACTGTATTAGTGTACCATGTTGTAGGTGATACTGCCTTGTACTGTATAATGTGTACAGTGATAATTTTCATATTCCTGATACTGTAGAAGTCCTAAATCCAATACTACTTTATATTGTAAAAATGTACCACATTATAAGCAATACCACCTGTACAAGTCTACCACCTTCCAAGCAATACTGCCTTATACTGGTAACCTGAATTGTGATATTGCCTTATACTATGCCATACTACAAGTCATAGCAATGTGTATGTGTCCAACCATTTAGGCAATACTGCTGTCTATTGTACATGTGTACCACATTGTAGATGATACCACCTCATCCTGTACAAGTCTACCATCTTTTGAGCAATACCACTTTATACTGTATGTGTATCATGTTATAGATGATGCCACCTTTATACTGTACAAGTCTACCACCTTATGAGCAATACCACCTTTATACTGTATGTGTATCATGTTATAGATGATGCCACCTTTATACTGTACAAGTCTACCACCTTTATACTGTATGTGTATCATGTTATAGATGATGCCACCTTATACTGTACAAGTCTACCACCTTTATACTGTATGTGTATCATGTTATAGATAATGCCACCACATGATGATGTTAATCAGTCTATGTCGATGAGGACCAGTCATGTCATTGATTCACTTGGGGTGTGTCCAGAGATGGCTGACCAGTCCCATCTGGGCCTGGAAGAGTCTGTGGACATGGAAAGGCTGCTGCACTGGCATTGATTTGACTGCGCCAAGCAGATCGATTAGCATCGACACTCTCCCATCTGTCAGGGTCAATGCCAAAATTCTTCAGGGAGGCCTTGAGGGTGTCCTTGTACTTCTTTTGTTGACCACCATTAGATCTCTTGCCATTCTGTAGCTCTCCATAGTACATCTTTGGTAGGCGTTCTTCCGGCATGCAGACAACATGACCAGCCCATCTGAGTTGTGTGGATGCTTGTCATGCTTGCCTGAATGAGCACTTGTGTTTGGTATCTTGTCCTGCCATCTGATCTTCAGCAGTTTTCTCGAGGAGCTCAGGTGGACGTGATTCAGTTTCTGTAACATGGTGGCTATACACAGTCCTCACAAGCATAGAGGAGGGTGGGGAGAACAACTGCTTTGCAAAACTTTGAGTTTGGTGGTAAGCTTGATGCATCTCCTATCCTATAGGCATTACTGCCTTGTACTGCAAGTGAACCCATTATTAATTATTGGCAATACTACCTAATATTGTACAAATCTGCCATCTTTTGGGCAATACAAACTCATACTGTACAAGTGTACCTTGTTATGGGTGATACCATATAACCCTATACTGTAATAGTCTACCACTATATAGATTGTACTGCCTTTAACTCTGAGTCAACCACATTATCAGCAGTACTATATTATACCATGCGAGTCAACAACATTATAGGCAATACTGTCTTATACCATGCGAGTCAACAACATTATAGGCAATACTGTCTTATACCTTGAGTCAACCACATTATCAGCAGTACTATATTATACCATGCGAGTCAACAACATTATAGGCAATACTGTCTTATACCTTGTGAGTCTACCACATTATAGGCAATACTGTCTTATACCTTGTGAGTCTACCACATTATAGGCAATAGTGTCTTATACCTTGTGAGCCTACCACATTATAGGCAATACTGTCTTATACCATGCGAGTCAACCACATTATAGGCAATACTGTCTTATACCTTGTGAGCCTACCACATTATCTGCAGTACTATATTATACCATGCGAGTCAACAACATTATAGGCAATACTGTCTTATACCATGCGAGTCAACAACATTATAGGCAATACTGTCTTATACCATGCGAGTCAACAACATTATAGGCAATACTGTCTTATACCATGTGAGTCAACAACATTATAGGCAATACTGTCTTATACCTTGTGAGTCAACCACATTATAGGCAATAATGTCTTATACCTTGTGAGCCTACCACATTATCGGCAGTACTACATTTTACCATGCGAGTCAACCACATTATAGGCAATACTGACTTATACCTTGTGAGTCTACCACATTATAGGCAATACTGTCTTATACCTTGTGAGTCAACCACTTTATAGGCAATACTGTCTTATACCTTGTGAGCCTACCACATTATAGGCAATACTGTCTTATACCTTGTGAGTCTACCACATTATAGGCAATACTGTCTTATACCTTATGAGTCTACCACATTATAGGCAATACAGTCTTATACCTTGTGAGTCTACCACATTATAGGCAATACTGTCTTATACCTTGTGAGTCTACCACATTATAAGCAATACTGCCTTATACTGTGTAAATGTACCACATTGCCTGTACATGTATGGTACATTGTATGTAAAATTATATTAGATTGGATTAGTATAAATCAAGAACTAAATTAAATGGAATATTTTAATCAGTAATGTCAGAATTAAACTGTTTTTGCTAGATATTGGGATCCATGACTGTTAATTACATGTGTTCTACAATAAAGGACTACTTAGGGACTTTATAGCCAGGGATTCAATATATAAAAAGGGACTACTGAGGGACTTTATAGCTAGGAATATGATATATAATAAGGGATTACTGAGGACTTTATAGCCAGGGATCTGATGTATAATAAAGGACTGCTGAGGGACTTTATAGCCAGGGATCTGATATATAATAATGGACTACTGAGGGACTTTATAGCCAGGGATCTGATATATAATAAGGGACTAC
Source organism: Potamilus streckersoni (assembly GCA_016746295.1). Classification (NCBI taxonomy): domain Eukaryota; kingdom Metazoa; phylum Mollusca; class Bivalvia; order Unionida; family Unionidae; genus Potamilus; species Potamilus streckersoni. The sequence continues at coordinate 8,551,581 of JAEAOA010000745.1, read as the reverse complement.
TGAGGGACTTTATAGCCAGGGATTTGATGTATAATAAAGGACTGCTGAGGGACTTTATAGCCAGGGATCTGATATATAATAAGAGACTACTGAGGGACTTTATAGCCAGGAATCTGATATATAATAATGGACTACTGAGGGACTTTATAGCCTGGGATCTGATATATAATAATGGACTACTGAGGGACTTTGAAGCTGGGAATCTTTGATATATAAATAAGTTACTTTTGAGGGACTTTATAGTTTGAGGTCTGATATATAATAAGGGAGTTTATAGCCAAGTATCATAGCATAATTATGCAGGGTCTAAGGATTGCATTTTGCTGCATTATTTGAAATCAGAAGTCTAATCTTACCTTTAAGTAATGTATTTGAAAAGCCCCTCCATTTTATTTCCAGCTCATTTTTCAGAGCGGGATATTCAATTTAAATTTGGAAAATGCTTCAGCATTGAATGGTAAATTTAAATCCTCTAGCTTCTTAATTCTGACAAAAACTTTCTTCCACTCAAACATCTACTGGTTTTTCCTAAAGTCTTTCAGTGGTAAACTGTTTTGATTTATTCTGACAACATGAAATCATTTATAATTCCGTTAAGGTGATTACATGTTGTCAGAAATTTCATCGTGCTTTATTGATAAAACTGCAGATTCCTGTGGTTTAACTTTCATCTTTTTTCTGACCCCACCTTCACTTATCTCGATGTCTGCTTATGTCGACAATTTTTCCTCGGGCTTGAGCATGTCGATATAAGCAGGTAGCACTGTATGTAAGCATCTGCATAGTTTTGTGGTTATTGTAGACCCTAAAGAAGTATCCCATGTTTCATTATCAGTTTTTTTTCATATGTAACAGTTGAATGCTATCGCTACAATTCTGTGTGAATTAAACTGTCAGACATATCAACAAAATTATGTCTTACAAACTGTCAGACATTCAACAGAAGTATGTCTTACAAACTGTCAGACATATTCAGCAAAAGTATGTCTTACAAACTGACACATATTCAACAAAAATGTTTTCCAAACTGACTGACTTATTCAATAAGTTTCTTACACACTGACAGACATTCAATGAAAGTGTCTCACAAACTGTCAGACATACTCAACAAGTTTTACAAACTGTCAGTCATATTAAACACAAAAGTATGTCTTACAGATTGACAGACTTATTCAAGAAAAACTCGTTTTACAAACTGACAGACTTATTCAACAAAAGCATGTTACTGGCAGACAGATTCAAATAACATCATGCAAACTGAATTCTGTCATAACAAAAGACAAAGGAAAATCTGCAAATAAAACATTTGCAGGGTGAGAGAGATTGATTATCATTTTCATTATTTTTAAGAGCTCATAAATTTAATCATACAGTAATAGGAATTCTAAACCAGGTTTTCTTTTAATCTTGGAAAATCATAACATTCTGCATTAATGCCCAGATTTCAGTTTGATAAAAATTATGAATTGTGTAAATTTTGTTTTTCCATTCAAACATTTAGAGTTTGAGTAATGTGTTGTTCAAATGTTGTGCTTTTTGAAATTTGTGATTCAAATGCTAAATCTGTGCAGAAGTCTCTAAGATTTGTTAAATATTTATGCTTTTAATTGTCACAGATACTTTGATATTGTAAATGTCATAATTGTGATTAAGTATTGCAATTTATTTAGATCTGTATTTCTACGTCTACTTGAAGGTATATAATTTTATGTACATCAGCTGAAGGAGAACAACATGTATGTAAATTACATATGAGATCAGCTGAAGGAAAACATGTAATTATTTATTGTAACATTGTTTATATTCACAAACAATTACTATAGTTTATTTATTTTCAGAGAAACTTTTTAATTTAGCATTTTGCCAAAATATCAGTATGTTTTATCCAGTATAATAGAGATGAATGTTTTTCATTTGGGATTTTGACTGGTCATTATTTAATAAAGACTTAATGCGATAACATGTACAGCTAGTTTGTAAATGCAAAAAAAATGTGCATGATCAAATTTTTTAGTCATTACTGAATGCTAAAAGTTCATTAGTTTTGTTATCTATATTAGTGGATTTGTAAAAAGATATACATGAGAATGGGAGTCTAGACTCTTGTGTTTCTCATTGACAGATTATTTTGCATGAAGTCGTTTTGAATAATGGTTTGTACCAATTGTAAAATCCACATAAAAATTATTGCCTAAAGACTAAAACTTAGTTGACAGTTTTTGAAACTTAAGAAATAGTTTGAAATTGGGATAACTTTTAATAAAGTATGAATTTATTTGTGAATATTTGTGGAAGCTATACTTTTTCTTCATGAGCTAATTTGCAAAGAGGTACACAACATTTGTTTGCCCCACCATGAATCCGATTGTGACATAGTGTGATACAGTTGTCTCTGTCTGTCTGTCTGTCTGTCAATCAACCTCATCAATAAAGTCCTTTTGTTTGGTCAAAGGCAATGTGGTGGGACATTAAAGTTTCATAAATCCATTTCTAGTTTTAATATAATGTAGCCAAATTTGATCTCTGTTCTCTTGTGTTGTGATATATATAATCAACTTGAGATTTTAAAGTTTAAAAAAATAACTCATTAGTACTCAGTTTATTCATTAGTTTGGGGTTTTTAAAAAAAAAGATTATTGCATCTAGTTTTATGTATATACTTGAATCATTTATGATCCTGGTAACTTTTTATTGTGCCTAGTTAGTGAACAGTGAAATATATTTTAAAATATCATTCAGGTATTTTTGTGTTTTAATATTTGTTAACTGAATGTAGTCTTTTTGAAATACTGCCCATAAAATGTACAAAATACCATGACAGGTGCAAAAATATGTAAGCTTATTTGAGATGAAATGTAAGTACATAAGCATGTGCATTAAAAATATTTAAATTTAAATTTTAAAAATGTTCTTTCTTATTGTCATTTATAAGCATCTGATAAATATTGTTGTTTGATTGAAACAGCCCAAAACTGGGACCATCCTCTAAAGGGGTCACACATAAATTTGTCCCTGGGGACCTGGAGACACACATGTCAGCCATGAAGTTTATTTGTGTATACCAAAATTTCTTTAGAGGTTAAATCCCAATTCTCCCCATGCCAATATGTGTCATGTATCCTCTCTATAGTAACCATTTGCTTTATGTTGGGTGAGTAGGTGCATTAGTAAGGACAGCACTACAGTTCCATGAATCTTGTCAGCCCATTAGCCTCAGTTGTCAGCCATTTGACCTCAGTTGTAAGCCAGTTGACCTCAGGTGTCAACCAATTGACTTTAGGTGTCAACCAGCAAATCTCAGTTGTCAGCCAATCAAAGTTTGGTATATTTGCTGTTACATCTACTGAATATTACCCATGTGGCAATGTCTCCAATATATTGTGTCATGTGTGAGATCTGTTTAGGTCTAGGGTACAAAGGATACCCTTAAAAATCCTGGCAAAATTATCCAGCAATATGTCCTATAATTGATTAAAAGCAATTCAGCTCCTAATTGCCATCATCTTGAAAATTAGGAGAACAGCGATTTTATGACCATTAAATGGACATCAAACAGACTATACAGTAATATATATTGGGTTAACCCATTAAGCCCTGGAGTTTTTTGTCGTTTTCGCCTGAAATGCGAGTAGGAAATTAATTTTGGGAGTTATTTCTGAATACATTATAATGCATCAACTTTCTAGACATTTTCAGTTAACTTAATGCCTATTTGTTAGAAACATCTATTTTCATTGGTTCTTTTGCCTAAGCATGATCAGAAGGGTAAAAACTGGATTTTTTTTTTTTTGCATAACAGACCCATCATTTTCGTGTTGAAACCACTCTTCATTCTAAATGCCCATCTTATCTTACTTTTTGCAAAGGTTTACATGTCTGTGTGCAATTCAGACTGGTCTGTCTTAGATCTGAGGCGAAAAGGTCTCAAATCTGGACACAAAACTGGATCACATTCTCAGGCAAATTTCGGCTGGAAAAACTCTGGTCCAAACAGTTTTTCCCTCGATATTTTGTAGTGCAACTAAAACATCCATATTATTTGGTATCATCGTAAAGCTACATCCGTCTACCTTTCTATAATACCACTCACTTTGTGTCGCACATGTTCTTAACGCTACAAATCTCAGTAGTGGGTTACCATCTCCTGCCCTGTAAACGTGGCTCTAGGGGTTAATGAGTTAAGGTTAAACATTTATAGCATTGTGACTTGATAATCAATCAAGGTTTGCTTCAGAATGTTATCAAACAAAATCCAGAATAGTGACCTCGTCCATTGCCTTTCTGACTTAAGTATCGAAAGCATGCTTTCCACCCACCAATAATGGGTCTAATGTTTGAGGTTAATTGAGAAATATTGAGTTTTTAAAATAAAAAATATCAAATTGGAAGCTTAAATGTTTAGTGACATTTCCTTTTTTTAAATGTTATGATCTCACTCGTATCTTTCCATCTCCCACATGGGCCAGAGACCAGTCGTATGGAATCATCTGAATCCAATTGAGTCTTCCAAAAATAGATAGGGGTTTCCCCCACCAAAACTTGGCTTGCTCCAGAATTTTGATGGCAACTTCAATTTTCATGAGGTTATGATTGGACCCATGATGACTATGAGGTTTTGAATGTTACTGCTTTAGCTGCTATTATTCAGAAGAAAATTGCATCTTCTTTGCAGGAGAATGGCTGCAGGAATCTCAAATTTACAAGTACTAGCCACCCAAGTTTACATGCACTAGCCACCCAAGTTTACATGCACTAGCCACCCAAGTTTACATGCACTAGCCACCCAAGTTTACATGCACTAGCCATCCATGTTTACATACACTAGCCACTCAAATTTACATACACTACTGTGACTAGCCACTCAGTTTACATACATTAGCCACTCAAGTTTACATACACTACATACAAGCTATCCATGTTTACATACAAGCCATCCATGTTTACATACACTAGCCACTCAAATTTACATACACTACTGTGACTAGCCACTCAGTTTACATACATTAGCCACTCAAGTTTACATACACTAGCCATCCATATTTACATACACTAGCCACTCAAATGTACATACACTAGCCACTCAAATGTACATACACTAGCCACTCAAGTTTACATGTACTAGCTACTCAAGTTTACAGTAGCCATTAGTCACTCAAGTGTACATATCCTAGTCACTCAGGTTTACATGCACTAGCCACTTAAGTTTTCTTGCACTAACCACTTAAGTTGATATGCACTAGCCACTCAAGTTGACATGCCCTAGCCACTGAAGTTGACATGCACTAGCCACTCAAGTTGACATGCACTAGCCACTCAAGTTGGCATGCACTAGCCACTCAAGTTGACATGCACTAGCCACTCAAGTTTACATGTACTAGCTACTCAAGTTTACAGTAGCCATTAGTCACTCAAGTGTACATATCCTAGTCACTCAGGTTTACATGCACTAGCCACTTAAGTTTTCTTGCACTAACCACTTAAGTTGATATGCACTAGCCACTCAAGTTGACATGCCCTAGCCACTGAAGTTGACATGCACTAGCCACTCAAGTTGACATGCACTAGCCACTCAAGTTGGCATGCACTAGCCACTCAAGTTGACATGCACTAGCCACTCAAGTTGGCATGCACTAGCCACTCAAGTTGACATGCACTAGCCACTCAAGTTGACATGCACTAGCCACTCAAGTTGACATGCACTAGCCACTCAAGTTGGCATGCACTTACCACTCAAATTTACATATATTCTTATAGCCTGAAATTAACAGGTATATAAACAAGAATTTTATAGGTATATTGCTTTAATTCCAAATCAATAAAGTAATGATATTATAGGATATTTGTACTGAAGGAAAATAATTTCAAATATATATAGTAATTATGTATATAGTAATTATGTTTATAGTAATTATGTATATAGTAATTACGTTTATAGTAATTATACATATTAGTTACAAGTAATAGAGATTGTGATTTCTACCATATTGGTTCACAATCTGTGTGGAGTTGTCACTATTTGAGTATAATATGAAGAAAGTAGAAACTAGTTCACAATGGAATTTATTCTGTTGCAGGCAATGAATGCTTTATTCAGCTCGGACATTCTTCATCAATCATTTTATTTGTTCAAAACACCAGAGGATGGGATGGTTGGATAATGTACAATCCTTCTACACAGCTGAAGCAAATTTTGACCTTGCGAGAATGGTGATTTTATACCAATTGTATTTTTATATTATTTTATGCCCATTATATTATCTTGCAATATTCTTCAAAGGCCGCCCAAACGTCAGCACTTTAAAAAAAAGAATGAAGGATAATTTATGCAAAATATCAACAGAAAATTGACAGTGAAAGACAGATTCACTTGAAAAAATGTTAAATTAGTATAAGTTTTACAATGATTTATTTGAATTGAGCCACATTTGATGAAGATCATAATCGGAAAAATTAGACTTTTTGGTTCTGAAAAATTACAACCAGGCTTCCAGATCAGACTTATTTATATAGCCATTAAAGATGGTGAACAAATAGTGTGTGTGTATGTGTGTGTTTACCTTTAAAAAGCAGAGCCTCTAAATAAAATATAGGTGAAATTTAAACTGTTACAGAAACCCACTTTTAAAAAATTTCATAAGACTTTGGACTGGAAATAAATACCAGGTGGATGTTAAACAGGACTGAATATTGTTCATAGATATATATATATATCAACCAGTCAGAGAAAGCTAATAAATAGATTTAGCTATTTGGGTTTAATACCAGAAGGTTAGTATTATAATAAAACATAGTTCTTACATATTAGTATATCCAATGAGACCATTTCTTACATATTAGTATATCCATTAAGACCATTTCTTACATATTAGTATATCCAATGAGACCATTTCTTACATATTAGTATATTCAATAAAACCATTTCTTACATATTACTATATCCAATAAGATCATTTCTTACATATTAGTATATCCAATAAGACCATTTCTTACATATTAGTATAACAAATAAGACCATTTCTTACATATTATTATATCCAATAAGACAATTTCTTACATATTAGTATATCCAATAAGACCATTTATTACATATTAGTATATCCATTAAGACCATTTCTTACATATTAGTATATCCAATAAGACCATTTCTTACATATTAGTATATTCAATAAAACCATTTCTTACATATTACTATATCCAATAAGATCATTTCTTACATATTAGTATATCCAATAAGACCATTTCTTACATATTAGTATAACAAATAAGACCATTTCTTACATATTATTATATCCAATAAGACAATTTCTTACATATTAGTATATCCAATAAGACCATTTATTACATATTACTATATCCAATAAGACCATTTCTTACATATTACTATATCCAATGAGACCATTTCTTACATATTAGTATATCCAATAAGACCATTTCTTACATATTAGTGTATCCAATGAGACCATTTCTTACATATTACTATATCCAATAAGACCATTTCTTACATATTAGTATATCCAATGAGACCATTTATTACATATTACTATATCCAATAAGACCATTTCTTACATATTACTATATCCAATAAGACCATTTCTTACATATTACTATATCCAATAAGACCATTTCTTACATATTACTATATCCAATAAGACCATTTATTACATATTACTATATCCAATAAGACCATTTATTACATATTACTATATCCAATACGACCATTTCTTACATATTAGTATATCCAATAAGACCAATTATCAAATATTAGTATATCCAATAAGACCAATTCTTAAATATTAGTATATCCAATAAGACCAGTTCTTAAAAATCTCCAGAAATATCCTTAAAGACAATATTCAGTTTAAGTAGTAATGGTGATTTGCTTGGCGGCTATCATTAGAAAAATTTAAAAGATGTTACATATATCTGTAAAGAGATGAGTTATGCCACACTAAACTGTTTAAAATTGAACCACTAATATGCCTTGATATGGAATCATAATTTAATATGGTTGTTCTATTGAATGTGATCATGGAAGTTATCTGTATAGGAATAAAATATTTTTAAAGATGAATATCATAATAGATTATGTGTGTGTGTGTGTGTGTGTGTGTGTGTGTGTGTAATGCCTGATGAAGACTTAAATGTACAAAGTGAAAACCTATCAACACCAGTTCAAGCTTTCGTTTGCTATTGTGCTTTGAAAGTATCACTGCATCACAGGCACAAAGTTGTAAACAACAATACAACAATGTTCATTTTAACACCTCCCTTATGATGACGAAATATATTTGACAATCATGAGCAAAACATATTCCATCATGGCTCTGTTTGTTAAATCAATCCAAAAGACATGCAAAACAATGGTTTGCAGAAGAATGGATTGTATTGTATTTTGCGATGTGTTTGGGAAGATTTCAAAACTAACGTGTGTGTGTGTGTGTGTGAGAGAGAGAGAGAGAGAGAGAGAGAGAGAGAGAGAGAGAGAGAGAGAGAGAGAGAGACTGACAAAAGCAATGGCTACAGGACAAAGTAATGTATCACTTAGTTGGAAAATGGCAACTATTTGACAGGTGGTGTGCATTGAAAAATATTATGATAAACTTAAACAACTCATATTAATTGATGAGTTCAAGAACTGCATCCATAATGATGTAAAAATTTATCTTGATGAACACAAGGTACATACTTTAGAAAATGCTGCTCGTACAGCTCACAAACTTTCATTTGTCAGTAAGTTTTCTTCTCAACAGATGGTTAGCAAAATACCAAGTCAATCTCAAGAGAATATTTGCAAATTTCAGTCTGGTACAACTAAGAATCTGACGTCTCATCCTATGTGCACCTATTGCAAGAAAAATAAGTTTTAAAAATAGGAAAAGGAATAAAAACAAAGAGGTTCCAAATATAAAAATATTCTATATTAGGTATTGGTGATTCTGCCAATCCAGTCCCTTTAAAATATTAAGGAAAGCAGGAGCTTCTCAGAGACTTTTATTATCAGGTAATTTGCCTTTGAGAAATCTTTCTGAAAGTCGTATTGTTCAGGAGTAGAGTGTGGTTTTATTTAAATTTCTGTTAATTTAACTAAGATTGATGACCTGTCACTTGGTGCTGTGAATCTTTGCCTATTGAGGCTGCTCCATTATTGTTATGTATTGACTTAGCTGGAGAAAAGATTATGGTTAATCCACTTGTAACTGACAAGCCCTGTTTGGATCAAAAAGTTGATCTTGTTGAAAATGAAATTGTGATTTATACCCTGCTTGTGGAGCTTAAGAGCTCTTGTAGAAACAGCTCTTAGAATGAATTTTTTAAAATGGAAATAATTTCTTTGGCAGACACGTGTATTGGTTGGGCATTTGATGATGTGACTTTTGTTCCTGTTACTGATCAATTAAAAGGTTGTCATCCTCTTTTAACTACTCATTCTCTTATTTCCAATCAGGTGACCAACAACAATCACTTGTCGAACAAAATAAAAAAATGATCATGAGAGCTGTTTGTTTCAGAGAGCTATTAACGTAGCTGACTGCAGAGGTACAATTTTTTTTTTAAATAATAGGGTCCTGAGGTATCCGCTGATAACGAATAGGCAGTAAGCTATCAAATTGTGGTACCTGCGTCATACTGACATGAAATTCTTAATTTAGACAATGAATATCCCTTGGCTGTTAATTTAGCAGTCAATATAACATAACATAAGATCTTGCATCATTTTTATTAGCTAAAACTTAGGAGTGCTGTTTCTAAATACAGGGTGCTTTTCACTTTTGTCAAATCGTAGGAAAACCTAACCAAAAGATACATAGAGCTAATTTACAGCTAATTGTTGCATTTTACGAATAATTTAGTAAAATAATGGTAGACTGCATAAGTCTCTTACCTAGAAACAAACCAGGCAACCAATAATTGTTGCCCAATGTGTGCATCGGTAAGGAATAGTACGAGTAAAACTTTTTTCGAAGCCTTAATAAAGTTCTTTACACTTTTTGGCCTTCCGAAGTCGGTACAGTCTGACCATGATTTTAATTTAATGTTAGCGATATTCCTTTCAACAAGTTTTGTATGAATTTCGTTTTCAACAGTCAAAGTCCTCGGCATATCACCCTGAAAGCCCAGGGACTTTGGAAAGATTTCATCATACTTTAAAGAATATGTTTGCAGTTTGTGGGTCCCTTACTTTCATCAAGAAAACGAAAATTAAAAATAAAAATTGTTTATATAGAGGTTGATGATGCCATAATACAGCATCGATATTAGTCACATCTTGTCAAAAGAAAATGGAATCGTTAATGCACTTTCACGTATCGAAGTTCTATTGTTTTATTTTACATAAATATTTTAATGCACCTTCCTGTGTCATTTCATTATTATTATTATTATTATTATTATTATTATTATTATTATTATTATTATTATTATTATTGTTGTTGTTGTTGTTGTTGTTGTTGTTGTTTGTGTTTGATCAAAAGAAAGCTTTACTGCGTAATCTTTTTTTTTCCTTAACGAGGGGAGGTGTTACATCTATCTATCGTTCGATCATTCGTGTGTGTGTGTGATTCCTGTTACATTATTTTTACCTAGTTTTTGTAATTTTTTATTAATGGCTGTAAATTATACATATTTGTTTTAGTTAGATTTTGCCTACGCGACAGGGTCTGTTAAAAAAGTAAAATCCCATAGGTTCTATAAATTTATGCTTACGTATGTGTTGACAATTACTAATAATAATCTTATTAATAAGACTTAATGACGACTTTGAATTAATTTCTAATTTACTAATGGAGTTTGGGCGGTTCTGAAAAAATTCAGTAACTTTCCATTGGTTGGGCTGGGTCACATGAATAGGCAATTTCGAGAAATTGAGTAGTAAGATCTGTTCGTGGGACATGATTGAGTAGTAAGATTTGTTCGTGAGACATGATTGAGTAGTAAGATCTGTTCGTGGGACATGATTGAGTAGTAAGATCTGTTCGTGGGACATGATTGAGTAGTAAGATCTGTTCGTGGGACATGATTGAGTAGTAAGATCTGTTCGTGGGACATGATTGAGTAGTAAGATCTGTTCGTGGGACATGTTGTGAAATATAGTCGTAATAGAAGTTACACATAATAAGAGAACTGAGCACTCAGATTCATTCTCATATTGGAGTTATTCTCATTTCTTGTAGTTGTTTTGTAAGTCTGAAGATGTGTTATACGTTGTATGTAGATATTATTCGAAAGGAAAAACATTTGTTAGGACTGTTCAGAGGAAATAGAAAATGCACATTATTTATAATATGATTCTGGAACTATTGTGAGTTATTCAAATTAGTTCTGGACGACACCATTTCGACAACGTCACGATTCATGAGACCGGTACATTTATGGTTTTGAAATTTATATGGCTGTTTTCATTCATTTGGAATTTCATAGAACCATATCAGGATTTATTTTAGATTCAATACTTTTCCTCATATTTCATTTATAACATTTCAATAATTGTTTGCTAAGTTTTACAAAACGTGTTGGTTATGCTTCTTTATGTTACTTGGTTTGTGACCAAAGAGTCGTAGCAATATTGAATATTAGACTGCACCATTTTAGATTAGATAGTACTAATATCTGAAGAAAAAAATTGTTTTTGCGAAAACCTCGTATCATTATGACCATCATTTTAGGAATATTTTCAAACTGACTTAGGACGATCACAATAAGTTTGTTTTTAAATGAAAACTTCATAATGATGTTACCATCTATTGCGGATGACTAGCAACATTAAGATTTTCAAGATACCCGCTTCAATGATAGACCAGTAACATTTAATCTGGGACAACAAGGCCTTGGGAAAAGTCTCATGGCAATCCTAACAGTAGTTACGGAGGAGTACAGATAACAATAGTACTCCAATTGACGGACGGACAACGATGAAGGAGAGTAGGCCATCCCATAAGTAGAATGCGATCATTTGAGCTAAACACTAGCATCAAGTTGGTAAAATATAGTAGCACTACTACAACTACTGATGATGATGATGATGAAGACGACGATAATAATAATAAAAATAATAATATCAAGAACAGTAGTCAATGGCCTAAAATCAGTGATTAATAAATATTCATATATTAATTCATAAAATTAAGGATGATGTAATACAGATAACCTTCTTGTTTATTACATCTAAACAAATAGTTTTGTCAATATTTTTAATGAACTCGTGTAGACTATTCCTTCCTCATAATCAGAAACGTTACTGTTTATTTCAATCTTATCAATATTAAATATTATCTTTAAATCTGCATCTTTTCTGCAACATTTGGGTATATATTGTATATTTGAGAAAAAAATGATAATTTTTATTGTCTTTTATTTATAATTCAATATAAATAGCTTTAACCACTCGTTAATCTAGTCCAAATTTGTCAACAAATATGTCTGGAATAGTGTCTCTGACCTTTCTGAACTCTTTGTAATTTAATGCATATTACCTTTGTGTCGCTTTCATAAGACTAAGAAGAATTCAAATTATTATTTTATGTTCTTTATGCTGTTTTTACCCTTTTATGAGTTCTCAGGACTATGACATAGCTCTAGTGAAAATTGATTCTTCTTAAATGATGTATCCTAATCTCACTGCGCTAATCCTAATCTCACTGCGCTAGTGAATAGTGATTTTGATATTTCGCTCTTGTACAGCTGTAGAAATGAATTGCACGTGGTGATATCAATTTTAGGCTTTTTGTCGTAGTGCCGCTCTTGCTCTCCAGTACTGCTTCCGGTCGCCATGTAAACAAAATATGGAAACTTTCTTGGTCTTATTATCTGGTCTGGATAAATCAGCGTCAAATAAGTTTTCAACTTTGAATCTCTTCATGTCTAACTAAAACCTACAGAAGGCCCAGGTGCCAACGCTAGAACGGTACGCACACTGTCAACAACACTGTTAACTGTGTTTAAGCGTTATGATTATGTTAAACGCGTTTGTGTGTGTATCTATAAGATCAAAATGGACGTGGAGAAATATTTTTAAGTCTTGTTAAATGATAACGTTGCAACATCATACTTTTGTACCCATTCGCATCACATAAATTCATTTTTTATTTTTCCTTTATGGCGTTGTTTAACAGTGATCCTTCTGGACGTCACGAATAACTAACTCATAGTTAAAAGAGACTTATCCCAGCTTTCGACACAAAGATAATACCATGGCGGGCCAGTACCATTATTTAAATTATAAAATACAATACTTAAATAAAAAAAAGAGGCCTCGAGTGGCCTAGTTACGGATCACTGCCATCTCACCTCTGTCTGCGTGGGTTCGAATCTATGGTTTGGCGAATGTGGATATGTGAGAAAGCTTGCCATTAGCTTCTCGTGGGTCGGTGGTTCTTTACGATGATTTCCCTGTTTCTTCCTCTACCATTAATACTGGCCGCCATGTATAGCCTATGGTGTGCTGAAAAATGGCGTTAAGCCCAATAACAACAACTACAAACTTAAATAAAGAAAATTATAAAACAAATTAACTTCTAATCAACATAATGAAGCAATAATTAATGTTGTAAATACTTTCCCCATATACATAAATTTTGTTCTGTTCGTAGGTACGTGTCTTGAACATTATTTATACATGTATTTTGGTGGTTCAGTGCAGTAAAAAACATACGAACGAAATGATTTTTTTTTTGGATACATTTTAGACTCGTTACAACGTTTTCTGGCTTTAGTGAACTTTTAACAAATTTAAAAGTTTACTTTTTCATTATTAATAATAGTAATACATAATTATAATCATTAGCAAAAATTTATCGAAAAAAATCAACTAATGTTAACGCAAACCACATAAGGACGTTATAAGCACTGAATACGAAACTTCCCGGTTACGAAATGACTTATACACTCAGCTCTACCCCCCCCTCCCTCCATTTCAGTAAACATTATCATTTAATAATTCTTTTAAAAGGATATGTGAACTTGTAGTTTTTTTTATATTCCAGGCAATCAGTTCTTTGTAGGTCTTTCATTTATAAAAAAAATTATTTAAGAAGTTAAAAATTTCGGCGCTATATATATATATATATATATATATATATATATATATATATATATATATATATATATATATATAGCTCCGAAATTTTTAACTTCTTAAATAATTTATTTCAAATGTTTTCTTCTTTGTGATGTATATATTTATAGGAACAACTTTTCCCTCCGTCTACGCATATTAGACAATAGAAACATTAGTCAGGTCGACGCAATAAAACTGATTAAAAAGAAAATTATGCATTGGAATGACCAACTTAAAATAGATTAGAGTCTCCACCCCATCCCCAATTTTTGAAATGGCTTACTTACCTGATTGTACCGATGACATATTTTAAATCAGGCAAGATGCATAAGGTGAGCAAGAAGTTTACAAAAACTTTGGAAGTCTTGTACGAACAAGATTTACGGATCTGTTTCATTAACAGGAAGTGTATTAGCATTGAAAACCGGATGACTTGCAAAATTGAAACGATATTGAAGACAAACACCCCTCAACCAAAAAAAAAAAAACAACAAAACAAACGATGGATGTGGAGGATATAGTCATGAAATAAAAAAGATATGATGAAACGTTTAGTAATTGTGAACCAGCTGAAAATATTATGCAAATAAAAATAAACAAATGATACATTATCGAAGACAGCTGATGACAGAGCAATAAGGCAAATATAATCAAACAGGTTTGAGATTATAATTTATTCTATGCGTAAATCGACCTTCGCTTGGTTTTCCTTGACACTTGGAACCACAGGCTTTTTAAGAGTATAGGTTGTGTTACGACCCTGTAGTTTAGGTGCGTGTGTGTTAATGAAAAATTATATATAAATCTTTTTATTTCATTAAATGTAATTATTAATATGATTATATTAATATCAGTCTAATATGAGCACGTGACTCATGTGAGCACGTGCTGTGTATGATGACAAATTCATTACCAGCAAACATTCAGGAATAGCTATGAAAACGATTGGCTGATACTTGGTCAGGCTATCCTAATGTCCAAAAATATTGCAAAATTGCACGCGTCCCCCGTGCGCGTGTAATTCAAATGACATATTAGCTTCGTTTATATGCTAAGGTTTTAGTTAAGAGTTATACACAGTTGTAGAGTCATTCACAGTCAGAGTCGGAGTTTATTGTAACATCTTAGTTACACAACTTCTATTACCTTAAAAAAAGGTATTTTTGTGCTAGAAGAAGTAGTCTGTTCGTATGTCTACGTAGAACAACATGTATTTTGTTAGTGGAGCTAATTGTACTTTTTTTTCGGAATAATTGTTTTCCTGGAGAACAACATTACTGGTTTGGACAAAGACATTTTCTGAAAATATTTTAAATTGGAACGGAACTATGGAATCTGCTTTACTGTGTAAATTCTGGATTTTTCTGTTAGCCGTCGTCTGACGTCATCATCTGCCATTTTGGACCGGAACTGAACTTCAGACTGTTTAGTTACAGGGTCTGTGTTTATCTTTAGGACAAACAATTTGGATGTTTCCGTAAATCGTAAGTTTTTTTTATATATTTACATTTGTTGTTTTCTAGGAAAATTATTTTTAAAATTTACAAAGCTTGTTGTCTTTTGTTACTTTGAACGAGCCGATATGTAACAGTTGTTTTCAACATTGTTTCAGATAATACAGACTGAAGACTTCTCCCTAAGAGACGGACGGCTCTTTCTTATGTCACAGATCTCTGCAAAAAAGAAAGGCGGTATGTTAAATCATTATAATACTAGTGTGAAATCAACGTCATACTAGTGTGAAATCAATGTCATACTAGTGTGAAATCATTCGCAACTGATTAACTTTGAGGTCAATCCGACAGATCATGTCACGACAGGCTGTTGAACAGGTCATGCAGAGTCAATGTAAGTAAATATCCGGTGTTTGAGTGCTACCCACCATGGCATTCTAAACTGATATTTTCAGCTCATGTTGCATTTGAATATGAATAATTCTTATGCTAAAAGTTAACTACCTAATCATATATTTCAACTAAATTTCTTTCATAATTGTCAGGTTAACTAGGTCAAATCTAATCCATGTACACGGCACGTGCTGTCCGTTCCTTATGACTGTGGTTAGATTAGTAATCCTGCAATATCGGTATTGCGTATTATTTTGATAACTGCATCACTGGTTTATAGTTTTAGAGCTCGTTATTACATGTACCTTGGACGCTTATTATGAAAAGTCAACATTTTTTTTTAAAACTGATAATCTACTACATGTCCCTAGCATTTTTCTACCAGTGAACGGAAATTCTTCTTGTACACATTTTGAAAAATTTACACTGATAATGTTAAACAGTTGGTTAATGTTATTTTAATATTTTGCACGTATGAGAAGTGTTTAAGAACGTTTTCAATGTAAAGGTGAATGGGCAGAAAAAAACGAGACATCGACTAACGCATTATTTGTAATTATTCAGACCAAACAAATCCAACTAAAATATATATATAAACTTGCAGAATAAATTGAAGCAGATAATCTGGAATAGTGCTTTCTCTTTATTTTACAACAGGCCGTCCGTCCATCCATGCATGCATGCATGCATGCATGCATACATGCATACATACATACATACATACATACATACATACATACATACATACATACATACATACATACATACATACATACATACATACATACATACATACATACATACATACATACACACATTGTTGTACGTGCAAAACATTTCCGTTTTGACAATTAAGAGCCTGTAAAACTTTTATAATAAAAAAGTTACACCTGCTCTTGAATTATTGGAAATGGGAAGTTGAATATCTTTCAGGTATGTAGGATGTCGGAGGTTAGAGGCCATCATTGCTGTCGTGACTTGCATTTCTGTAATCTTAGATGTCCTGTTGGGAACGGTGTTGGGAGAATAACACATGCTATCTTCTTAGAGACAGGTATACAATTTAAATCAAAGAAAATACCAACATTGCTTGTTTCTTGTATCGAGATATTGTCAACATTTATCTCAAGATGAAAACAGTCGCCTTGCTTTGTTTTCTTCTTGGTAAGTATCTTTATTATTTGCAACTTATTTTTATTGGACAAAATAATTTGATTCATGTATTGTAGGCACCTGAAGCTAAAGAGATCTCGTATGCACGTTTACTTTATATAACACATGCTTTCAAACTAATAAATCTTGCTAATGGATCTAAATCGGCTCTAAATTTATTACACGTTTGCTATCATTACTTTAAACACTTTGTACGAGACCTATTAAAAAGACAAACGAATACAATTTACTGTTTATCTCCGCATTTAACTAGACAGAGCTACCCCTACCTTTTTTAATATTCTGATCTTTTGAAAGAACGTGTCACCGAACAAATTAAAAAATTATTTGTTAGTTTTTGTTTGTTTTCTTTGATCTTGTGTTGCTGCTCATCTTTACTATTCTACTTAGATACAATGTAAGAGGTCGCGGGTTCGAACCCAGGATGATTTCATAATAAAAACTTAAAAAATGGTATTAGCAGCTGCCTCGCTAGTCGCTCAGCATTAAGAGGTTAGTGTTAGGACTTGTCAACCTTAAAGTTAATGTGACTGATGGGACATCTTGCTACATGTCTGCAGTATGATGCCTCAGCGCTAGACATCGTAGCGATATACTCAACTCATCTTCTCTCTTCCTCTCTCCCCTCCCTCTACTCCCTCTCTCTGCCCCTCCCCGTCTCCCTCTCTCCCCCTCTCCTTTTCTCTCATCTTCCCCTTTCTCTTCATCCTCTTTTCCTCTCCCTTTATCTCCCACTCCCTCTCCCTCTTCCTCATACTGCTGACATATATTCCCAATAGACCATTCTTAGAATGTATTCATGTGTTCATGTGACCCTGGGTCAACGAATCCAAAACGAGACAAGCTAGGCACCAGCTGATAGATTTGTTAGAGCTGGGGGACCAAATTATGGCAGATAAAGGTTTTGTTAAAATTAAAGTGAAAATTATTTTAATAAACAGATAAACAGAATATCCCATTCATAAAATGACAAGTTTTTAAAAACTGTTTGGACACGATTCTTACCTAATATTTTTACTTTTATCTAATATTTGCATATACACATTTAGTGTTAAAATTCATCCATCTACCAACTCCATAAAAATAATAAATATAATCAGTGAAGAAGTTCAGATAAATATGGGCCCAATTTGTGTGTTTTGGGGCAGGGTGCTTTGAACGGTTTTCAAATAGTTTTAAACAAATAATCCTGGTATTTTGTGGGTAAATATATAACTGCTAGTCTGTTATTGAAACATAAAATGTATTTGTATAAATAAAATCGTATATCCATATTGTCAGTTGAGCAATGATTCAGAAAATAAAAAATGTCATTTAAAAGGAAAATCCCAGTCCCTCCCGCCCCCAGGCACCAAAAGCAAGCAAGCACCATAAAAGCAACTAGGCTGTGCACTTCTGATACAAATTAAAATGAAAGCATACCGACATGTACCCAAAACTATTTAAAGTCTCTACTGGTTTTGGGGACGTTTTTGATTAAAAGGGCAGTTTGTGTCACTATGCACATTTTGTAAATGTTTTATTCTGACCGTGTATTTTGCCCAAAGTGATGATTAATCATAGATGTACATTTAAACCTCACCTAATCAGAAACAAAATTTATGATTTAAATAGTCTCTTTTCTCTATCATTATCTTGTATTATGTGTGCTGTTAAAAAGACACTAAAGATAGGACGTAAATCAACTTACATTTTAGAGAATGGACATATCAAGTAAGTTTCCGTCATTATAATATGCAGCGGTAATTCTATAAAATATTCTTATGCAAAAAGAAGAAATCTCTAAAATACATTACATCAGGGGTGCACACACTTTTTTCAGCATGCGAGCTACTTATAAAATGACAAAACCAAAATGATCTACCTACCACAAAAATGTATAACATATGTAGGCTGACGTTTATTTGTTTTAATGCTACGCGATCTACTCACACTACCTTCGCGTTCGACCGGTCAATCGCGATCGACGTATTGTGCACCCCTGCATTACATCCATTACAGCCGCGATCAATATAACATATTCTCTTGCATGTAGTATAGTTGCATCTGCTTAGGTTAGCCTCGTTTTCTTGAGACAATAATATTCATGAGAATCTCATTAAGAACGGACCATTCAAAGCTCAATACGGGGATACCCTTCAAAAATGCCAACTTTAAAGAAAAGCTTCTCGAATTTAAAAAGAACCTAACACAAATGAAACAACTTTTAATAATGGGATTAAATCTACAAATATGAATCGGAACGTTTCAACAGGATGCATCGATTCACAATAATTGGACACACGATAGAGAAACTTATTTTCAAGATATTTCAAGCATGTAAACAAGAACATCATGTATTTAGTAATGCAACAGATGGTTCTTAGCTAGATCGTGCAGAGAATGGCTCGTGAAATTGACAATTCGTTTCATCGTCGTCAGTTTTCTCCGCCATCATATCTCCACATGGTTTAGGAAAGTTTATGATTCCGACGTCCTGACAACCTCGTACACCTGGATATACTCTGGAATGTATGGCAGATTCGATTCTCCAGTTAGTAGCTGAGCACGGCAAAGCTGCATACGGTTACAAAGTATCATCGGTAGACGTTCGTTTCTCTCAAACTTCACCCTGTACGTGACTTAACTCACTTTGTCTAAAACCTTGAACGTTCCCGCCATTTGAGTCGAAAGACTGGGAGACGCATGAATCTTTTGTTGAGGAAAGAACACGTACACTTTATCTCTTGCTTTGAATCCTTCCCACTGCAAATAATTTGTTATCGCTTTTTCCGCTGCATCGGACCAATGATATTTTTCGTTGCTAGAGCGTGAGTATCTTCCATTTTCACTTTCAGCTTCTCAAACTGGGGAGGTGATTTCCTTTGAGGAATACAGTATATTGCGGAAGTGACGATCTCAATTATAGGTGGCAAGTTTACAGGTGCTACAAAGTTTATTATATAAATACTTCCAACGTTGCTTCGAACTAGACATGCAGCGATCTGTCGCCAAGCTTAAATATGCCGTTGTCAACGTCTGTTAATGCACAGGTCTTCATAAAGTCCAAATATATGATTCTGGCAACATCAATCTTTGCAAACACTGCTTTGATGTGATAAAATGCCTAAAACAAAAACTTGAAACATGTTTGTCGTGTCATCATAGCACCTCCTGCTGAGACGATATTCTGCTTAGCTTTCCTGAATTGAGGCTGGTTTTTGGATAAGGATTTGCAAATATAATATCTCAGATACCAGTGTGGCGGTCGTATCCAGTATCAATTAAAGCTTAGTATCGAGACCTTAGTTGCCAAATGTTTCATAAATTCCTGCCTCAGAAGCTACAGACTGGACTCCTTTTGACTGCTGTTGGTTGTGGTCTTTTCAATTGATGTCGCGAAACCAGCCCTGGCGACTGCGCAATCTTTGCGATGCGTCAGCTGTAATTTGGCCCATATTACGTTTGTTTCCATCATTTTTTAGGTTGGTTTAAATTCTAAAAGTTTTCTTAATATATCCCCCATGTCTACATTTGAATTATTTGACGGGAGTCATGGATTTAAAGTTAGAATTAAAAGAATCTGCTCTGATGTTAGTACTTATCTAGCGCCGACCACTTTTTAAGCATGATTGTCACGGAGCTCTTCGATCAGTTCTTTCAGTGGAACCAGCAAATGGTCCATCGCCACTGATTTTTATTCCATCCTCTCTTTTTGAAGAGGCTCCCTATCTGACGTTAGTTGCTACGATTACCGTTTCGCTGTTTTTCTACGCGATCAAAGGTTTCTAATTCCACGGCTTGGTATATGGCTTCATTTAAACTTTTTGGTCAAGTCGCATATACGAATCTACCAATGCCTCAATAAAATTTTCTTTGGCCAGCATTTCAATTCAATCACCTGTTGCTGTTGTTGAATAGGCCAAGTGAACAAGTCACTTGATGCTTTGTCCAAGATCGGGAATTTTTTCACCAGTTCTTTGTCTTCTCTCTTTCAGTTGCGCTCTATTCCGTTAGATTGGGCAGTGAACATCGTTCCTCAACTGTCCTTGAAAGATTATCTTAACCTTTACAAGTACTATCCACCAGGATTCCGAGGACGGCGAGAGAAACTGCGAGATACATGCATTTTTGCACGCAACTACAACAATTAGGGTTGGCACATGCCTCGAGACTTTTAATCTAGCCAAAAGTCAATTCCATCAAATGATGCTGGTTTGATATGTCATGATTTCGTCAGGTTTGTATGCTTTGACAGATTATCTGTGCTAGGCACGTGTGCACGCAAACATGGCCGAGGGCTTTCATTATGCATGCCACGTATTGCATCGGTACCTTGAATCAGGTTACATGTTCATTTGATGTGCAAACGACAATTTTCAGGTCAAAAACACGTGACAAGTGCTAGAATATGGTTTTCTCACAACAGAACCGTTTCACCATCTTGCACAATCTTAACTGTTGTGTACTATTTTCAGGCGCTAATACGCCATAGGACGCTAAATGCGTCATAGATGCATGCGATCCCTGCAGCTGTACATTAGCACACGGCGATTGACCTGACTTGTACGACCCTTGCGCTTGCGTCACAGCGCTAGGCGACATATTTTGCACTTGGGCAACATTTCTCCTTCGAATATGTTCCCCAATAACATTACATTATGATTATTAGGCCTGCTACGTGGCGAATCCAGCCCGATTATAAGACGAAAATCTTATTTCTATTTTTTATTGTCTCATTTTTTTATCGTAATCCCGCGCGTCACTTCATTGTTCAACTCAGCAACCACCGCAGGAACCATTGTGTTATCCCATCATATTCTGCTTTTATTGATGTCCAAACAAGCGTCCCTCAAGTGTACGGTTAAATCGCCCAACGTTGACTTTATGAATATGATCTTCGGCATGTGTCTGGCGAATATTTTTAAAACTCGTTACGTTTCATCAATGCGACTACTTCACCGAGAAATTCTTGGTCTGGTTCAACTTACTAGAGATGTGGCTAAGGTAATGGTCCATGCATGTATACGCGCCCAATGGCTCCTGCGACCTCGGTAGTTGCTTTTTATGTCAACGGATCATCCTCCTTGTTTCGACTGGCTATATCTACGACGGTCAACGCGTATTTGTGTGGGCCATCTTGTGGTAGAAACAAAATATAAGCATGGCGAACTTCGTTTCTTGTTCTGATATAAAAAACCCATGTGGAATCGTTTTGGTACTGGCAGTCATCAGCGGATTGCAAGCAATAGCGACACGGACATTCCCGGCGCTGTCAAGAACTTCACGCCCAAAGGATATGACCTGTATAGTTTCTTCCCGAATGTGTATTTGGCAATCTTATAACGGCATTATCAACGTAGTCTGTGTTTCTATGGTGTGGTAAAAATGCTCTTTCCTGTACAAGATTTACACAGAAATAACAAGATGATCGTTTCCTTGATTTACATAGAGATTCACTTGCCCTTATATTCTACACCAGTGTCGGGTCTGTAGCAAACTAGCTCGTTATTTATAGCTTTTTGATTGAATTAATGATGATGATCATACATCAATAAGCGGCTAGGTCATGATAGTAAAGTCATGACTGCCTGTGTACTGAATTTATTACGGTGATGGGTTTGGCGATGTTGTCGAAGGATTATTTATCAGAATGCACTAGTGGCTCGCGAACCTCCTGGCCAAATAATATCGACGAGAAGGCCGTCGGGGCGACCTGTAATCTTGGTCTAAATCAGTTGACTCGGGGGTTTCTCTGCGATAAAAGACATTACCTAGATTGGTTTCTCAAAGAACTTAACAGTCCGACCATCAGTTGTCTGTCGTTATCACTACAAAATACCGAAGAAATGCCCGACAAGGCCAGTTAAATAATGAATGCAAGCGCTGCTGATCAACTAAATAATTTGGTGAACAATGCCAGGTGTAATTTATTGCCTGGCAACATAACCGCAAATCTTATTGTGGAGATCGAGTTATCCCGGAGCTGATTGAGTCGGTATAACTCCGCGGAAATTCAATTGCAATAATAACATGATGTGCGAAAGTGTATCAGATCCCACATTTAACATGGCGGGACCAATACTCAAGCATGAATCCGTGTGCGATTATCAATATTATTCTTATGCTTGTGTGCACAACGATCTTGGACGAATAGTGAGAACTGCAAGCAAAAGACATAAACAGGATTTTTCTTCCCGCAGAGGCATTTATTTATCGAAGTCGGAAGTAGACTTGAAAAATGTGATGAAGCAGCTTAAGGATCAGCCGATTCATTCTGTCAGTGGAATTTTTTCAATTATATATATATATATATATATATATATATATATATATATATATATATATATATATATATATATATATATATATATATCAAGAGTATTATTGCTCGATAGGGAGATGATTTCTTCTCCTATACCTGACAAATTGATAATAGAATTAGAACATGTTAACGGCTATTGGTCCACACTCAAAAACGCTTATACTATTAGAGCAAGCGATGCTTGCTATTGTCGAAATAATCGTGCAGAAGTTTCGACAATAGAAGAAAGGATTGCAGCTCAAACGGTTGAGACGCAGCAAATTAGTCATACAGCGAAATTTTCAGCAGGCGAGTTCACTTGCTATACTGATTTCACAGCATGTTTTAATGGAATTCATCAATCAAATTGAACGATCGTATCTATATTGCGCTACATACCCCAGTTGTCCAGATGACATTCAAGACGTATCAATTAATTCTAGTTTAATGAAAGCATCACGAATAAACATTATACAGTTACTTGGTTTACAAGAGATCATAACGCATTATGACACACATTTTAGATATCTCCTAAATTAAAATATTAGTTGTCTCATATATGAAATAATATATTGGGAAGTCATAATTCACATCCTATTCATAAGCAGTATCACTCAATATTATGAACACGCTGTTCTATTGATCGCATGATCCTAGGTCAATGACATATGACGGAAACTGTCTGGACTTTTCTCCAGTCATGACGACAATCGTCTGGCAGGACTAGTCATAGGGTAGATAATGTAGAATTTTTTTTCTCCTTCTTTTTCTCTTTGACAGACTTAATATTAATAGAATTTTTTGGGATTGCATCTCAGTTCTCTTTTTCCAATGTCGTGCCGACAATTTTTCTTCATGATAAATTTTCCTCTTGTAATTTTAACATTTATCGCATATTATCCAATGTAATTTCGTTGTAATTTTTTCCTCTTGAAATTTTGATATTATTGAATATTGTCACATGGAATTTCGTTGTAATTTACACTATTATACCCTTAAAATTCATTCACTATTGTCATGAGTGTTTTCGTTGTACTTCTCACTATTGTACTTGAATTTCATTGAATGTGTCAATTGTGTTTTCGTATGGTTCCTTTGAATAAACTCTTTCTTTACCATACAGTTGTCACATTACGTATTATCCTGTCACATTGCATATTTTAATGTTTTCTTAATATATTGTTGTTTTTTTTTTCTTCTTTCATTCCTCATCGAGGTACTACACGGTAAATTGTTTTTCCTATTTCTTAACTTTTGTCAGTGCATTGTATTTTGGTCTTT
The DNA here is from genome assembly GCA_016746295.1 of Potamilus streckersoni. NCBI lineage: Eukaryota > Metazoa > Mollusca > Bivalvia > Unionida > Unionidae > Potamilus > Potamilus streckersoni. The sequence goes on along the minus strand of JAEAOA010000745.1, from coordinate 8,526,944 downwards.
TTCATATTTTTACTTCCTTGTGTAATTGTCATCACTTTTTCAATTTATATTGACTCCTTATTACACATTTTATGGTACATTTTTCTATGTATCTTTTATCATATGTATTTTGACGCATTGTCAACGTACCTTACAGTTTATTGATTATTATACATTTTACTGTATTCTTTTTGAATTTCACAATATGTACTGCAATGAACATTGTTCTCATTGCCTTTTTGCAATCTATCAACTTACCAATGCATTGTAATTTTTTCATCTACCTAAGCATTGTAATTTTTGATTTTTAATATTTTTTTTTTCTTTTTTCTTCCTCGCATACTTATCAAATTTTTTACTAGCCTCGAGGTCTCGGCTAATTTAACTAAGAGGTATTTATCAAGATCTCAATTCTAAAAGAAAGAAACGAAAATATTAATTTGTGTACAACATATTGAAATCTCTAGTTATTGGAAGATAAAAACATCCAAATTTAAGCTATTGCTTTGATATTGATTGGAGTGTAAGAGAAGCGTGCTCCAATCAATAATTCATATCCTGAATATAATAAGGACATTGAAATGAATTTAGATTAAGCATTTATTATTGTCCAGCTTTCACTTGGTAATGGAAAAAGCCTAATTAATAAGCCAGTTCAATCGGATAGAAGTCAAATAATGTTTTTTATCGCACCATTCAATCAATAAAAACTTATTAGATTTCGTTGTGAAGTTGGGAACAAAGTAATTGATAATCACCATAGGGTATAATTAAATTAATTAGGTTTACAATGTGAATGACCACTGGAAGGTTATGGACATGATCCAAAAGGTCGTTACTTGGAAAAATACCGTCCACACTCACACTCTACCCCCCCCACTAAAACTTGATATAAAGTTAAACCTGTCCTTGGAAAGCACGCGAGAACCACGCGTCATTTTAGACAAATATCTTTTGAGACTGGATTTGGCACTTGTGATTAAACAGCTTCCAGAATATAAAAAGGCTTTGAGCTGTTTTGTTCTCAGTGAGATTCCATGCTCTCAAAAGAGTATTATGTCTATTTCTTACAGCGATCCCACCTCTTCGCAGCCAAGCATTCCCCACAAAAAGATGTAACCGTATCTACACCATCATCTGTGACACCTTATTCTTATGAATGCTGAACTTTCTGCCTTCTCGTAATTAGACACGAGAAGAAGGTTATGATAGAAACGTCTAAAAACATCAGACAATTCCTATCATAATATATATATATATATATATATATATATATATATATATATATATATATATATATATATATATATATATATAATGCAAAAAAATGACGACGAACAGTGCAAAATTAGTAACTAACTAGCCTGAGAGCTTTCGATTCTTAATGAGTCTTTTTCAAATGCATATACAATACATAGACAAAACAAACAAATAAACATATAAAACGTTGTGTTTGTAAAACTCTGCATGGCTCTCTCCACATGAATTAAACCTATAGATAAATTATGTTTCAACCAGCCGGTATAGACTTGTTGCGAATACTGAAAGATGTTTATTTTAGAAACATAACCCCTAAAATGTTTTTAAAAATATAGACATTTTTAATATTACAGCTATAATCTCTTGCTTAAAACGTAATATTAGAAATGTCCATAGATTGAATAATTTAGAAGCTCTGATATCTAATGTGAAATGTAATGTTAAGAATGTCAATAGATTTAACATTTTCTAGCTTGAAACGTAATGTTACAAGTGTCCACATATTTAATATTTTAGGCGATCTTACCTCAATGTGAAATGTAATGTTCAAAATGTTAATAGATTTAATGTTTTAGTGGCGCTCTGTGATCTTAAGTTTGAAACGTAATGTTAGAAATGTCAATAGATTTAACATTTTAGGGCTCTAATCTCTAGTTTGAACTGTAACTTTAAAAATGTCCATATTTTTAACATTTTAGAGGCTCTCTGACCTCTATAGTTTGAAACGGAAGGTTAAAAATGGGCAATAGGTTGTTTTTCATTAAATAGTATTTCTAGAATGTAAGTGATGTAGAAGCGAGAATTTTGTATCCCTACGTAGAATAAGTGAAGTAGGGTAGCGCTTTATTACTTGCAGTTCAAAATCACGTTATTTATCCATACCATGTTATCGAGCAACGTTAAGCAAACGATTATTATTATTATTATTATTATTATTATTATTATTATTATTATTATTATTATTATTATTATTTCCTAAGTGATAGCCCTCGCACAGCAACAAGGCCATCCCACTCATTACCCTGACGGCTCCATCATGTGCTTCAGTGACCAGGACTGCTCCTGCGTTCAAGACTATGATAGCGTCTACTGTATATCGAATAGGTGTGAGTGCATAGGTAGGTCAGCATTACACTTGCGGCAATTTTATAACGACTGATTGACAATAAAAAAATTAATTAGTAAAGAATGAGAGAAAAAGGTCTAGTTGGTTGATTTAATTTCTATTTAAAAATATCACGTAACATCCTCTCTATATGATCATTCACATTTCGTCCACAAAATTTTTTATTTATGAACTCCCACTCAGATCATATAAGCCATTAATACAAAAACACATTCTAGTTGTAATGTTGTGTATTGCATCATCTGCATAATATCTACAAATTAAACAAAGTGAGATCAAGCGGTTTGTGGATTGATGGAGACAGGTCTTACTTTACACGTCAAAGCATTTTATGATGACCATTAGACAAGAAAACCTTTACGACAGCTTAGAATAAGAAATTAAAATCTATATAGCTGGTTTTATTTGTTTCTGTAACAAGATCTTGCGTCACGTTTCGTTCACAAAAGGTTTGTGAACACAGACGCACACACGCACGCTTTTAATAGGAACGCAAAGGGACCCCACTATCTGGCTTATGTATTGTGATAAAAAAGCTTGTGGAAAAGATCACCCACCCACCCCCCAAAATATAAGATCAAGCAATAAGTGCACTTGATTCGAGACAAGTTTCGCACATTCGACCAGTCTCTCTCTCTCTCTCTCTCTCTCTCTCTCTCTCTCTCTCTCTCTCTCTCTCTCTCAAAATATTTTGTCAGAATTTGTCAGTATTTCAAGACAGAGTGTAATTTATATTGCAGCAGAATTAGGCAAGCGTCAGGCTACAACAGCTCATCCCGCAGCATGCGACCATGGCAACGTATGCACGTGCTTAGACGGATCCACAGGGCATTGTTCCCATGAAGGTTACTGTCACTGCCGTAAGTAGACTCTTATCAATTCAATTGAAAAATGAACAAAAGCACGTGAACCGAACAAGCAAAGCAATAAAGAAAAAAAATTAAAGATAGAATGGTATGGAGGCTTTTTGAACGATTATTAATGTCAAAGCAAACAAGGAAGCAACCCACCCCGGTTTTTTCAGAATTCACACCTCTTGCCAGTATGAATGTATCATCTATCAAAATAAATAGTGCCAAGTCTGGGTTAGAATAATTTCCCATCTGCGCCCCATATGTTTGAATGAATGAAAGGATGAGAGCAAACACACACACACACAAATTGGCCAGCGGAAAGATTCAAGAGATCTGTTTCAAAGGAATAGTAGACAGATAGACAGGAAAATTATTGGAGAAATATTCAAAAAGTAGATTGTTAGATGGCCATACAAAAAGAAGTGTAGAAATGATTCTTATATGGCCATACAAAAGTTTTACCATCTTTATCTGAATATCAACAATTCATATTTGTTTCAGATCATCGATGAGCTTTTGTACATACAACCAACTAATTTCTGGTAAGCAAAGGTGTAAAACTGTAATGAAATATTCTTTCTCAGTCTTCTTTAAATCGGAGTTCTAGTTTTATTACATCTTCATTTGCATGATAGAATACAGAGTAGAGGAATGGTGACCAAGTTTCTTAGGTACATACAACCCCCTCATGATGGAGATGTCTATCGGCTCGAGTGCATTACTCATTAGAAAAGAGTCAAGTCTGTTCGCTATCTGTCGACACATCATAAAATAATTTTTCTGTTTTGTAAAATGTTTAAAAAATTGTAACCTAAACGGATATTGAACTCGTTCTTCGACATAATCCTCTACATTTTCCCATCTTTTTTGAAAGGTCATGTTGAAATTTTACCTATTCATCAATGGTTAAAATTCAAAAATCCACGAGTAGTGATACTGGACTCCAGTAAGTTTGAACAGTTTTTATAGGCTTGTGCTTTTCACGTTTTCAATTTCACGAGAACCAGATAGCTTCCAAATGGCTATTCAATGATTAATTCAATGATTTATCAGTATATATTCTGACAATGACCGTAACTGTTTTACAGCTATCCACCCAAAGCTCCAAGAGAAATTGCTTTCTCAAACTTCTGTAACATATCCCAATAAGCGTCAAGTACAAAAAAGGGCTATCACTCTTGACACATTTGTCGAGAACACACATATCTGACAATATGCGCATCTTTCGAAGGCGAACGTTACATGTATTAAGTTTCAGTGATACTAGCAACAAAAATAAATTTCAATACATGTTGAGTTCACAAGATTCTCTCACAACTGAACGATAAAGGGCAATAACTCGGGCAAATATTGCGACGTCACAGTAATCCTTCAAAGTGCTCGTTTAGATGATTCATATAACAAATATTTAAGGACTATAATTAAAAATATACTGGGTCTAATGAAAATTGCGAGAATGACCACTGAATATACAAAGATTTCACAGCAATTCACTGAAACCTGAGACTAGCTGCGTTTTCAGTATTCTTCCAGACACAATACCAGACCCCAAGTCAAAAGGGAAATAATCCTTATTAAAAATGTGTTGGAGGAAAATGATTCGTTAATATGCACATATTCAAGTGATAACGACATTGTTCACTGGGTATCGTGGCAATCAATCAAATACTGCTCGCTTAGTTACCTCTACACGATCGAGACAGAAAGACGGACATAACGACTATAGAGCAGAATTCGCAGTGTGTCTGCTTTTAAATACTGCACCTTCAAGCACAGAGTAATAGCTCTATTCCCTTATCTTTTTATATTCGAATATATTCGAAAAATGCCTGCGATTATTTATAATGTACTACCAGTTTTAGAGATTGGATATATACTTATCACATAATAATCTTTACAATTTAGGCTAATAAATCCGGACTTGTTTTTCGCTACATCATGTAAGAATATTTAATTATAACATGACGTGATTGAAGGCGAAGGCATCCGAAAGCACATCGTCATTGTAATAATATTCACTACAGTTAGATTTTATCGATGCATAATTTGCATTTTTCATTAAGTGACAAAATAGATTCTCGCAAAAGGTAGACATTATTCACTGCTATAATTTAATTTGAGATGCATACCCTATACACATGACTGATCATGGACTTTCACTTTTCAGGTATGGACGCTGGTTCCTTGTATAAAGTATCGTCTGTTATGGTTTGTTTTGTGGACAATGCAAATAAAAGGTTTTTACGCCGATGAATTCTTTCATGTGAAAATTTATTTTAACTACGAGTTGTTAAAAATGACGGATGCAATTTAATAGTCGTTGTTGACAAGCTTAATATTCCCTCCACCAGAATAGACAAAACAAACCATCATCATCCCGCCCATTATCAAATACATCTTTCACTTGGACCAAGACTAAACTACATCAGAGAGGGTGAGAGCAATGATGGTAAGTAAGCATTACATAAATCAGAACTAATGTTACCCTTCAAAACTACATTTTAATAGCAATAATATATTGTCCGCTACTGTTGCATTACCGAATGTCGGCCTAGAGAGATTTGTTTTTGTGAAGCTTAACGCCATTTTTCAGCACAATATAGGCTAGGCGGCCAGTATTAATGGTGGAGGAAGAAACCCGGAAATCACCAGAAAGAACCACAGACCCACGAGAAATACTGGCAAGCTTTTTCACATATTCCATATTTGCCGAATCCTAGACTCGAACCCACGCAGACAGAGGTGAGATGGCAGTGATCCGTATCGGACAGCGCTTTAGACCAATCGGCGCCCCACCTAGAGAGATGGGCTGATGACTTTTGATAAGCTGTCAAGTGAATTTTCCACTGCAACTGGTATTTACTACAACAAACTTGAGAATAACTCGACTTATTGGGTAATACTGTTGACTCCAAATCGTACACACAGTTGAAACAAAGGATTTGAGTACGATTAGGATGTACCGATTCTTGATCAGAAACTCCACTTGGCAAAGAAGTATCAGACTCATAGAAACGTTTGAACTGCAAACAATTCTTTTTTATCCACAAAGTAAGAATTATACTCCCCTTGGCGATGCAAGGTAGAGGATGATAAGTTTTAAGGGTATTACTGTCAGTTGGAAACTTAAAGGTTCTCATGGGGTTGCAATAGCTACTAAAAAACGCATCGGCAGTTTCGAGTACAAGACTGGTCTCTGAAATCAAAGTACCTATGTGAAGATCTAAAGCCTGTTAGAGATGGCTACTCTTAAGTTAAGACCTTAATGGTTGTCACGTTTGCTAAGCACCCAGCTAAAGTCATGTATAAACTATAATCTCTCCCGTTTTGGGAATAATACTGCGGCCGTGCGCCTGATATCTAAAGATTTTCACAGGGTTAGTGTTGAACTCTTACGTAAGGTTACCGTGACCAGAGACCGGCAAGGGCTACCTGATGCGTCACTTAAGATAGACTTGCCGTTATCACACCTATTTGTTAAGGGTTAGTTCAAGGATCAAAAGGAAAGTCCACGTGGTGTGTTCTTATACTATAGTCTCCTCTCCACGTTAACAGACAGCAAAATGGAGATTGTTCGCAGCGATATTCCATCAAAATTGAGAAAGAAGGCGTTCATTACAATTCAGATCCGAATAATACTTTCCGAAATCGTTAATCTAGTATTCGCCTGGAAGGATTTCAGGCCAATAGGGTTTACTCCGAGAAAAAGGCCACTTGTAATCTAGCGGCGGGACAAAACTTCGAAAAGGTCAAAAAGTTATTTGTTCGACTATTGCATCATAATTGTAATTATTTGTAGCATGTACTTAACGATCCTAGTATGTAATTACTAGGATCGTTAAGTATATAGAACTATCTTTGCATTGTTTCATGTACTTGCGTATTTGAGAAATGGACGCGAGCATTACGTAGGCAGAATTATGTAGATTGTTAGCTAGTGGTCAGAATAAATTTTTTAATTCACTATTAGGTTACTTCGTTGTAAACCAGAATTTACACATGCTTGAACGGTGAATTTGGAATGGTGGAAGTATTTAAGATTAGTTACTATGGATGTATGCATTTATTTTTCAGAGCGTGAATATTTGCTTACGCTATAGGAGTTGAAAGGAAAAGAAATCCGTCTGATTATTGTGACATTGTTTTGTATAACAGGATCAGGAATATGTACCGTTGTGACGATATTTATTGATGTATGAATTCTTAGATACCATGTTGTATTATGACGTTTGTTTTACCATACAAGAACGTATGGGTATCTCGATGTGAACGAGTGCGTGACCAAAGAAATTTAATATCCATTATCTGATGATAGGCTGCGTGTAGCGTGAGATGAGATGGCTAAGGAAAAAGTTTGTACCGTCCTTGTATTTTCATAGGAAGCTTTTCAGGGGCAGAGAACTTACATTTCCATTGGGTCCCAGGTCTTCAAGACTTGGAGACTGTAGCCGAGACAGTCGAAGTAAGTAAGGAGTCTTGAGAAAGGACAGGGGAGATGAGGAGTAACTGGGAGAAATGAGAAGACATACATGGACAGAGGGAAATCAATCTCACTGTTAATCAAATGATGCAATAGGCATATTAAAGGGTGCAGTGGAAGGAGTGAATGGGAAATTTGAGTCATTTGATTACTGAATTGTAATATATTGTCATTCATTGAATTTCAACCTTTTTATGTATATTTAACCATCTAACCGCCAGCATTGCTGACTGGGGGCCTCGTAACTTTACATTCATATTTCACTAACTTTAACTTTCTATAATAGTTTAAATAAAATATTGGGAGCATCCCAACCAAACAGTTCGGAACAATTTGTTTTTAAAAACAAAAAATATGCAGGTGCAGAATGGAAGTATTTCCAATTGTACCAATTACATAATATATTTTACTTGGCATCTTAAAACAATGTAGGTCCTGGCGGACAGATTGCGATATGAACCGACATGAAATTGGAGGACATATGTATGCTATACGCAAAGAACCATCTTCATTGCAACAGCAAATCCCTCTTAAATAATTCCATGTCACTGTCAACCAATCGCTGGGCTACAAGGAAACTATCAAGATGCGCCGACTCTGAAGCAGCTGTGGGTTACCGTGAAAGGGGAGACGTACAGTAGACTCACTTTATGATGAAGGCGTCTACCGCCCATACCTCTAGTTTAGCACTGGAAAGTGAAACTTGTTCTGCTTCGTGATGGGTCATTCCCATGATGAAAAGTGTCTCTGATACTTACTGGTATTCAGACTATTATGTGGATACTGCCATCCCATATACGGACATGCCTTCTACCACAACATCCTCTTGTCCGCAACGTTGCAGACTCCTTGAGAAATCTCGTCTGAAGCTGCCTGACGAAGTTCTTGACATCTGTGAGAAGGCGCATGGATACTTTGTTGGCATAAGGTTAAACCAAGAACGAAGTGTTGCCTGAAGTGACCATAATGCTACGATGTCATGCGAGGTAGTATCATTTTCATGTCTTTTGTAGGACTCAGACGGGGTTCAAACCCGAGACCTCCCATATACAAGGCAGACGCTTTAAACACTTATGCCACTGCTTCTGTACAGTCCGATGTAAAAGGAGAGAGAGGTTTCATAGCATGAATCGGAACTCCAGACGAATATCTATTCTGAATTTTCCACAAACGTAGATGGTGATGAAACTCGTATCACTAGAAGATCTGGGCACATAGGGATCCTTGTGAGGTCTCCAGTTTTAAAAGCAAGAACTAGTTTAAGGAAAGTTGGCAGAGACAAGTTGACAACTATGAATCCTCTTTCGGTCTTGATAAAAAGTGTTTATCTGAGATTCTGTACCAAGGAACACGTAAGCGAAATTTTTAGAAGAGACATGACCTATGATGATTACGGATTAGGCCTAAACGAGTCGAAGTCAACTAAGAGAAGCATATACCTCAAGATCGCACGTCTCAGGACGTTGTGCATAACCAGACATTAAAGTACCGAAGGATGGTGAATCCTACGGTTCTTAAATCGGCATTTGTTATACACAACATATTTTGGTGAAGGATCTGTGAGCAGAATTGATACTGCAAAGAGACCGAACATTAAAAACGTCCAATAAACAAACTGCAGATTTACTGAGAAGACTGGGATGTGAAGAAATATATTCTGTAGATCAGTGGAGACTGTCCAGTTACTTGACCTGATTCCGACTTCGGCGGTGGTTTCCATCTTGAACCATTCTTCCCCATGCAACTTTTTCAAAAGGGGGAGATCAATGTGTAGAAACTTTTCTCCTCCCTCTGAAACTCTTTTAATCCACCCTCTTTACAAGACTTTTCCGAGAAGGCCATTTGCACCTCAACGGCGACCTAAAATTGGGAAAAAACTCTCCGAAGAGTCGGTTTCGCCAGCAACTAACCGTAGGTTGTCCTCCTTGATTTATTGTCTTTCTTTCCCTTCAATGCTAAAAGGACAATAGCTGTGAACCTATTTCATGTGTATGTAAAACAATCAATCCTCCCGATACATACAAAAAGAGAAAACAAAGCATATATGTATGTGACTAATTATCTGAAACAGAAGCCAAGAATTCCACTATGTATTATAAACAGTGTATAGATAGTATAAATAAAACCAGTCATGATTGAATTCTATGCTCTGAAGCTGAATATAAATCATTTAAATTGCTGCAATGACGGAAAAGATCCCAACACTAACTAAAGCTTGAAAATAGTGTAGTGTTGAAATTACTAGGTTGCTGAACGTTAACTGATGTCCCTGTTATAAAAGTATGCACAACGCTTAATTAATAATTAGACATTATTCTATCAATACAGCGTGAAATGTGAATTAACTAAGCATAATTATCAAGCAGCACTTCAGAATTTCACTAATAAAGTAAAAAGAGAATTGCACTAATAAAGTAAAAAGAAAGTTAATTCTTAATGCCTTGCATGTAGTCAACGACAGCGTGGTGGGACATTGGTCTTACAAAAAGGGACAAATCACTCAAAATTTGGCACAAATTGTAAATGTTCGCCTACAACCTGCCGAATAAATCCAAAATGAACGTTGGTTGGGCCCTTAAGAACACAAGAAAGCTGGATTGTCAGAGGATGAATTTTACAAAGTGTAGTCTGTACAACAGTGAAGCTAAAAACTGGCGACAGCTGGTGGTATCAAGGGGAGGTAATGAGAAGACAACATTTAGGAGTGGACAGGCATGGGATCTGGAGATTCCCAAGGGGCAGTACGGAAAGACAGAATTTGTAATTCTCATACAGAAGTAGTTCTATGACATGCAACGTATCTAATTACATGGATCATTAACTACATAACAGTAACATTTTAATGCATGTAACATTACTTTTATTACACATACTGGGAAGTTGTCTGTTGAATGAAATGCAACATCTAAGTACATGGATCATTAGTCCACATAAAAGTAACATTTTAATGCATGTAACATTACTGGTAAGTAGACTTTACAAAAAAATCAACTATAAATAAAGCAAATAGGAGGAGGAAGTTCATCACCTTTATTGTGCAGTTGGAAACTTGTTTCAATTTTGCTAATGTAAGCTGAACAGAAAATTTCATCCCAACAGTCACTGGAATATGGAACAGCCCAGGTTACCATATATGTTACCTGCTCCAGTAACTTGGTGGTGCAAAATGGCTGATTTGGACCTGAAGATAGGTTGTTTTTTTAATATAGAAAATCTCTTAATCCAACAGTTGTGAAAGTCCAGTCATTATTGATATGGTTTTTCTGATTCCTTATTGCAAAAATGATCTCTGCTTCTCACGGATTTACAAAAATATGAACAGACTCCATTGATTCAATGAAAAAAATGCACTGACAAGATATTCTGATAATAGCCAGACATTGTCTTAATTATGTCACAAATATTCTCAATTCCTAAAATGGATCTATATCTGAACAGTGGCTGAAATCCTGTGTAAATTGAATTATAAGCAATGGGTCCTGTTCACTGCCATTCACTCAGTATTGACTTAGACACCAAAGATAAATTAATCAGTATATATATATACACTAGAACTTTTCTAAATGAAATGCTGTAAATCTAAACCCACTGAAAAATCTCATCAAAATAAAGCTGCATGCCAAATTTGGCTGAAATCCACTCCAAATATAAAATATGGACATGATCTTTAACTTCCACACACACTGCAAAATTTTATTGAATCTTTACTATGATGTCATGAATCACTGTCCACTCACTTAAAACAGTAAGAATTGTTCTCTGTGACCTTAACCTTTGATTCTCTTGTCATCAAATAAGATGAAAAAGATTTTGGCGAACAGCCATGGTTGAGGATGTACCCTTTCATCTTCGAAGCCACCTTAAAATCAAAACTGCTCCATAATCATCAGCAGGTATATTATTTTCAAACTCTGCAGAAAATAGAGAAAACAAATCAGAACACACTCCACATCAAACCACAAACTGCAGATCTACATCACCATTGTATAAACAGATCAGGGTCCCTGCTGTTTATTTCTACCTAATATATTCTGTCATAACTCAATTCCACAGTATGCAATAGACATCAATGTGCTCCCCTTTCACACTTGGGTGTACATATAATGGCAGCAAATATAACCATACACTCTGACCAACACAAGGACTTGTATAAATAAGAGATGTTAGTAGATTTATGAAAATGAAAGTGGATTTTACTGTTTTATCCTGATTATACAAATATTTTCATTTTAAAATGAGGCTGCAGCTAAAAGAAACAATTGCCTATTTTCATTGAATGATGTCAGCCTACATCAATTGTTCTTTAACTTGTCATAATTTACAACACTTGTATACAAATTATTTCACCCAATATCAAGTACAGTACACACAAAATGATATAATGATATTAAAACAAAGAACCAGTATGGGAGCAGTTAAAATAGTTAGGTAAGACTTATTCTATTCTCACCAGTATAAATTACACTTCACTTCACAGGCATCAGTGGAGATTAGCTTCACTTGCATTTTTAACAGGATCCATGATTGACTAACAGCAGGTGTAAACTCCATAAATCAAACACTTAACACAACAATGTATATCTGAGCTATGCCACTTGTAACACCTGGATATTACAGTGCAGTCAGGTGTATATATGAAGGCTAATGTGATGTCACAGATTTACACCTGACTGCACTGTAATACCCAGGTGTAACAAGTGTCGATAGCTCAGAGATACTTTTGTGTTAAGCATCACCTTAGCCTTCATATTTCGAAAAGATTATTGATGGACTCATAGTAGGTGGTAACTCCATGGATCACAAATCAAACACAATGCCATACAACACAGTGTAGCTCTGAGCCATCTCCACTTGTAACACCTGGATATTACAGTGCAGTCAAGTGTAAATAAGTGACATCTACACAGAGGAAAATGGTCAATACACTTTATACTTCATAAGGTCCTCATGGGGAACACCAGATACACATTGAAGAGGTGAAAACCCAAAGGAGAACTCTGGGTGGGCTGCAACCAGCATCAGCACATGCTAATTCAAAATCTGCCATAGAATCATAAACATGTGAAAAGCTTGTCTATTATACTGGGCTTAAGAGAATGTGCAAATATATTTATTTAGGACAGTTCATAATATTTCTCTCCTTAATTTTTGAATGCAAAGTGGTCTGTTATTATACTGAAAACAGATATTAGGTACTTGAGACATTGCTGGCTAACAAGGTGTCAAATCAATTCCTTATTATAAAAAAAAAAATCAGAGTGAGGTCCAAAAATATTGTTAGATAACAAGTGTAAACCTTAACTATGCTAGGAAAAATAGTTAATTGATTTTGGAGGAGGGTTGCAGTATTAAGTTACCACTCAAGGACCATTACTGTTCTTATACAGTATTTTGTTTTTCACATCCTGATGGTCTGCTTCTTTCAACCACACTGGCCAAAGAACCTGAATGACACACTTCTGTGTCTGAACTCTATCAAATGACATGCTATTTTCCGCCAACAACTTGGATGGTCCATATAAAGTGATAATTACTAAGATCAGCTCTAAAAATTAAACATCACTCAGCACCCATATATGGCCTTTTCATTCTAGCATCCTTCATTTCCTTCTTCATCCCCAATATCATCTATGCAAACAAAATTTTGTAGAAAATCTTCAATCTGATGATCCTCTATTGGTGAGGAGACTTCATCTTGAATTTCGTATTCTTGATCGTCTAAGAGTTCCGTCTCCTTTGCACTCTGCTTTTCAGGACTCTCTTCATTTGCATCCTCATCCCCAATTTCATCAATGCAAATGAACTCTGACATATCTATATTCAAAGAATCCTCTTTGAAATCAGATATATGATCTTCATCATCAGCCACATTAGGAATGTCACTTGAACCAGATGGCATAACAGTTTGAACCTCATCCTTAATGGACTCAACTCTGCCTTTAACAGAATGCTTTTTCTTTTCTATCATATCTTCATCTTTTGGAGAAACAAGTGGCCTGGCTTCCATTTGAACTTTCTTTATCAAGGTTGGTTGTTCTGCACTGCTGTCAGGCAGGACCTCTCCAAACACACCAGTTTCTGAAAACATGAATTGCAGATTTTACAGATGGTATGTAAATTGAGTTCTGTTTATGGGGGAGGTGAAGCTATGGATATCAAGAAGACTTTTTGTAGAACATTTTTACAACAGAACAAACAGTGTTATAAGCCATAATGTTCTGCTTATGCAGTACTAGACTTTTCATGATACCACCAAGTAGTATCAGACTTTATGATTCCACCAAGTAGTATCAGACTTTATGATACCACCAAGTAGTATCAGACTTTTTGATACCACCAAGTAGTATCAGACTTTATGATACCATCAAGTAATATTAGACTTTATGATACCACCAAGTAGTATCAGACATTTAGATACCACCAAGTAGTATCAGACATTTTGATACCACCAAGTAGTATCAGACTTTATGATACCACCAAGTAGTATCAGAATTTATGATACCACCAAGTAGTATCAGAGATTTTGATACCACCAAGTAGTATCAGACATTTTGATACCATCAAGTAGTATCAGACTTTATGATACCACCAAGTAGTATCAGACATTTTGATACCATCAAGTAGTATCAGACTTTATGATACCACCAAGTAGTATCAGACATTTTGATACCACCAAGTAGTATCAGACTTTATGATACCATCAAGTAGTATTAGACTTTATGATACCACCAAGTAGTATCAGACATTTTGATACCATCAAGTAGTATCAGACTTTATGATACCACCAAGTAGTATCAGACATTTAGATACCAAGTAGTATCAGACTTTTTCATACCATCAAGTAGTATCAGACTTTATGATACCACCAAGTAGTATCAGACATTTTGATACCACCAAGTAGTATTAGACTTTATGATACCACCAAGTAGTAACAGAATTTATGATACCACCAAGTAGTATCAGACTTTATGATATCACCAAGTAGTATTAGACTTTATGATACCACCAAGTAGTATCAGACATTTTGATACCACCAAGTAGTATCAGACATTTTGATACCATCAAGTAGTATCAGACTTTATGATACCACCAAGTAGTATCAGACATTTAGATACCAAGTAGTATCAGACTTTTTCATACCATCAAGTAGTATCAGACTTTATGATACCACCAAGTAGTATCAGACATTTTGATACCACCAAGTAGTATTAGACTTTATGATACCACCAAGTAGTAACAGAATTTATGATACCACCAAGTAGTATCAGACTTTATGATATCACCAAGTAGTATTAGACTTTATGATACCACCAAGTAGTATCTGACTTTATGATACCACCAAGTAGTATTAGACTTTATGATACCACCAAGTAGTATCAGTCTTTATGATACCACCAAGTAGTATCAGAATTTATGATACCACCAAGTATCAGAATTTATGATACCACCAAGCAGTATCAGACTTCTTAATACCACCAAGTAGTATCAGACTTTATGATACCACCAAGTAGTATCAGAATTTATGATACCACCAAGCAGTATCAGACTTCTTAATACCACCAAGTAGTATCAGACTTTATAATACCACCAAGTAGTAACAGAATTTATGATACCACCAAGTAGTATCAGACTTTATGATACCACCAAGTAGTATCAGACTTTATGATACCACCAAGTAGTATTAGACTTTATGATACCACCAAGTAGTATCAGTCTTTATGATACCACCAAGTAGTATCAGACATTTAGATACCACCAAGTAGTATCAGACTTTATGATACCACCAAGTAGTAACAGACATTTTGATACCGTCAAGTAGTATCAGACTTTATGATACCACCAAGTAGTATCAGAATTTATGATACCACCAAGTATTATCAGACATTTCAATACCACCAAGTAGTATCACACTTTTTGATACCACCAAGTAGTATCAGAATTTATGATACCACCAAGTAGAATCAGACATTTTGATACCACCAAGTAGTATCAGACTTTATGATACCACCAAGTAGCATCAGACATTTTGATACCACCAAGTAGTATCAGACTTTATGATACCACCAAGTAGTATCAGAATTTATGATACCACCAAGTAGTATCCGACTTTATGATACCATCAAGTAGTATCCGACATTTTGATACCACCAAGTAGTATCAGACTTTATGATACCACCAAGTAGTATCAGACATTTTGATACCACCAAGTAGTATTAGACTTTATGATACCACCAAGTAGTATTAGACATTTTGATACCACCAAGTAATATCAGACATTTTGATACCACCAAGTAGTATCAGACATTTTGATACCACCAATTAGTATCAGACATTATGATACCACCAAGTAGTATCAGACATTTTGATACCACCAAGTAGTATAAGACTTTATGATACCACCAAGTAGTATCAGACTTTATGATACCACCAAGTAGTATCAGACATTTTGATACCACCAAGTAGTATCAGACTTTATGATACCACCAAGTAGTATCAGACTTTATGATACCACCAAGTAGTATCAGACTTTATGATACCACCAAGTAGTATCAGACATTTTGATACCACCAAGTAGTATCAGACTTTATGATACCACCAAGTAGTATCAGACTTTATGATACCACCAAGTAGTATCAGACTTTTTGATACCACCAAGTAGTATCAGACTTTATGATACCACCAAGTAGTATCAGACTTTATGATACCACCAAGTAGTATCAGACTTTATGATACCACCAAGTAGTATCAGACTTTATGATACCACCAAGTAGTATCAGACTTTATGATACCACCAAGTAGTATCAGACTTTATGATACCACCAAGTAGTATCAGACTTTATGATACCACCAAGTAGTATCAGACTTTATGATACCACCAAGTAGTATCAGACTTTATAATACCACCAAGTAGTATAAGACTTTATGATACCACCAAGTAGTATCAGACATTTTGATACCACCAAGTAGTATCAGACTTTATGATACCACAAGTAGTATCCGACTTTTTGATACCACAAGTAGTATCCGACTTTTTGATACCACCAAGTAGTATCCGACTTTATGATACCACCAAGTAGTATCAGACATTTTGATACCACCAAGTAGTACCAGACTTTTTGATACCACCAAGTAGTATCAGACTTTTTGATACCACCAAGTAGTATCAGACATTATGACCAGTTAATACACTGAAATGTGTATCCTTTCACAATAATGATGTGTATGGCATCTATGAAATGCAGTACTCTCACTATACCATTGTGCATGAAAAACAGTACTCTTACTATACCATTGTGCATGAAATACAGTACTCTTACTATACCATTGTGCATGAAATACAGTACTCTTACTATACCATTGTGCATGAAATACAGTACTCTTACTATACCATTGTGCATGAAATACAGTACTCTCACTATACCATTGTGCATGACATCCATGAAATGCAGTACTCTCACTATACCATTGTGCATGACATCCATGAAATACAGTACTCTTACTATACCATTGTGCATGAAATACAGTACTCTTACTATACCATTGTGCATGATATCCATGAAATGCAGTACTCTTACTATACCGTTGTGCATGAAATACAGTACTCTCACTATACCATTGTGCATGACATCCATGAAATGCAGTACTCTCACTATACCATTGTGCATGAAATACAGTACTCTTACTATACCATTGTGCATGACATCTATGAAATACAGTACTCTTACTATACCATTGTGCATGACATCTATAAAATACAGTACTCTTACTATACCATTGTGCATGACATCCAAAAGTATCAATGTAGCTATGAAACATGACAAAAGGGATTGTCTATGTAATAAAATACTGTATTACTCTAATGCTATCACTCTAGTTTCAGCATGTCGAGCCATCATTTTTTCTCTGAAAATACACATACTCAATATACCTAGCTTCATTAAATCAGTGACTTACTCTAGTAAAAGCGCACTTTAGATGAGCATGAAGAATATTTGTCTTGTCTTAATAACTACACATCTGAAGTGATTCACTAAAATAGCAGAACATTTTCCAACACATTTGAAAAAAATAACAAGCTACTTCTTTATATTACCTTAGACTTGTTGGAACATCCAAAAAGTCACTATTACTATTATTGGTGATGATAGTGAAATTGTCTCCTATCTCCAAAACATAATGTATCATGTATAATAACAAAACAAAATGAGATAATTACCATTCCTTGTTGCATGAAATACATATCTTAAATTACATTTGACCATAAAACAGAAATTTACTATAAAATTATCATGAAATGCAGTACTCTCACTATACCGTTTGCATGACATCTTAAGGCAACTCTAGATCTTATCTACTAATATTCAAAATTTCAGGGCTCAGTTAATACTGAAAAAAAAAACTAAATGTTTGCTGATATGAAGTACAACTGGAAGCACTATAAGGTACTGCCAAGAACATGTTTAGATTGGAATACATCTTATTTCACCTATCTAGGTATTACATTCTAAACAGAGCTGATTGATATGGTCAAATTGAAAGCAAATTTAGAAACATTAATTCTTAACTTTTACAGTGGTAAAAAAAAAATCATGTACCCAAGTTGAAAAAACTGTAGTTGTAAAAAGATTAACACCATACATCTGTTTTAAAATTTCAAAGTTTACCAAAACCAACTAAAGCCATGCATCAAGAGTTTCATGTACTTTTCCATATGTTTCTTTGGGGTGGTGGAAAAATAAAGACAAAGGAAGTTTTATGTTAAGAGTACTTTGAAGAAGATTTGAAAATGAGATATAAATATATTTGTACATTCATTGAAACTCAATTGGGTAAGATCACTTCTAAACCTGAATGACTATAGATTTTATAAACTTCCATGCCAAATCTAGACATGTTTTTCATTTTTGGCATAGATTTTATGACAATGGTGAGAAATACTTTGAATGGATTCTGAACTGAATCATTTACAGGGTATACTGAATTACATAATACACTTACTATATAGAACAGTTGGAAGATTTTCTTAAAACTAATGAATCCTAATATTAAAAGTTAGCAATTCTAGTGTTATGAAAAACACTGGACAAAAAAAGGGAATTGTCTATGTATATATAAATGATTACTGTATTAAGTCTAAAATGCATATCAGCATTCTAGAGTTTCAAGGCATGTTCAGAGCCATTCATTTTTTTTTCTTCTGAAAAACTTATCAACATTAATTCAAATATACCTAGCCATTATTTATAAATCAGTGACTTTGCTCATTAAGGTAAAAGCATGCATCAGTTTATAGATGAAAGCGACTGGAAGGAATATTTGTTCTTGTCTTTTAAATTAACTACACTTCTGAAAGATGATTTCAAACTAAAATAATGCAAACAAGTTTTCCAACACACATTTTTGAACAAAAATGAAAAAGTCCCTACCTTCTTTATGTATTGACCCTTTAAAGACTTGTTTGGAACTATTCCAAAAAGTCACTATTTACTAGTTTTATTGGGTGATGATTAGTGAAATTGTCTCCTATGTCTCCAAAAGATAATGTATTCTTAGTATAATAGAACAAAACAAAAGAGATGAAATGAACCATCTCACTCTGTTGCAATTGAATCATATATCTATAAATGTAGATTTAACAAGGACCCATTTAAAAAAAAAAAAAAGAAAAGTTTTACTACATGCGAAAAATATTATGCATGCAATAATTGTACATGGAAAAAGTTTGATGAATGACATGCAGTGATGGAGGCATGACCTCGTTTCTTTTCTTGTTGCCTTGTTGCGTATATGAAAATGGAAACATGTTGTATTTCTAGCAATTTCAAAGTACATTTTAAAATTATACATTGCAGTAAATTGTAAAAGAAATGCCTTATGTTATTTGTGTATCTGTTTTTTTAGGAGGATGATACCGAGAGAAAATAATCATTTCAAATTATAACAAAATGGAAATATTGTCAAATTAGTAAAGAAAATAGATACAATATAAAACTTGTAGTAACTGAATGCTGAATCTACAAGTAACATATGTGTGTGTGTGTGTAGAAAATGGTTACAATAAATATGCTATTGTTGACAGTCACTATCTTGTAGCCAATATTAAATTCTGCATGAGTTTAGAATGAAAACAATACTATATACTAGTGTTAGCCATTATTCCCTGTAAAGTAATATCCACTTATAATGAATTATAAAGTAGGTAGTGAAAGGGTTCCCAAAGTTACTGCTACTCTTACCTTGGGATAAATAAATAAATAAATAAATAAATAAATAAATAAATAAATAAATAAATAAATAAACAAACAAACAAACAACCAAAGTTCATAAAGACCTGACAAGGACTTTTCAAGGGCTCCAAATGTGTATTTGTATTATGGCACCAAAACTATCTTCATATGTTACTTTGACACCTACCAGTCCTGTGTAATCCAATTTGCCAAATTTTATATAATTTTATTAACTTATTAATTTTAAGTGATCTATTTCATTCAGTTTGAACATTCCATATTTTCTCATATAAATTTAAGGATGTTTGGCAATTTTCAAGTAGTTTGCCAACAGATTCAAGGAGTTTTCAAGACAACTCTTCAAATTTGGGGATTTTTTTATGCTGTGAAAATGATAACAGGGTCATCTCATTAAAAAGCAATTAAAATCATTTGAAATCCTCATATCCAATAAGTTTGAGGATATGGTCAATTCACGATAGTCATGATTACATTTGTCCTTCACTTCTCATATAAAATGTCTTACATTATAAAATATGCTGATATTCATGCTAAAGAATTAGCTGAACAATCCAAATGTAAAATTCCTCACCTATCATTTCTGCACACACCAGTAATAGAAGAAATTTTTGGGTAGATGAGTACTGTGTACAGCACATTATATGCCTAGTTGAATGAGAATGGTGAACAGCACATTAAATGCCTGGATATATGAATACTGTGATCACATTATATAACTGGATAAATGAGTACTGTGTGCAGCACATTATATGCCTGGATAAATGAGTACTGTGTGCATCACATTATATGCCTGGATAAATGAGTACTGTGTGCAGCAGATTATATGCCTGGATAAATGAGTACTGTGTACAGCACATTATATGCCTGGATAAATGAGTACTAAGAGCAGCACATTATATGCCTGAATAAATGAGTATTGTTTCATCAGATTATATGCTAGGATAAATGAGTACTGTGAGCAGCACATTATATGCCTGCATAAATGAGTATTGTTTCATCAGATTATATGCCTGGATAAATGAGTACTGTGTGCAGCACATTATATGCCTGAATAAATGAGTACTGTCAGCATCAGATTATATGCTAGGATAAATGAGTACTGTGAGCAGCACATTATATGCCTGCATAAATGAGTATTGTTTCATCAGATTATATGCCAGGATAAATGAGTACTGTGAACAGCACATTATATGCCTGAATAAATTAGTACTGTGAGCATCAGATTATATGCCTGGATAAATGAGTACTGTGTGCATCATATTATATGCCTGAATAAATGAGTACTGTGTGCAGCAGATTATATGCCTGGATAAATGAGTACTGTGAGCAGCACATTATATGCCTGAATAAATGAGTACTGTGAGCATCAGATTATATGCCTGGATAAATGAGTACTGTGAGCATCAGATTATATGCCTGAATAAATGAGTACTGTGAGCATCAGATTATATGCCTGGATAAATGAGTACTGTGAGCATCAGATTATATGCCTGGATAAATAGCTACTGTAAAGATCACATTATATACCAAGATAAATGAGTTCTGTTAAAATCACATTATATGCCTGGATAAATGAGACTGTGAACAGCACATATGCTTGGATAAGTACTGTGAACAACAAATTATATGCCTGGATAAATGAGTGCTGTGAACATCACATTATATGCATTCTATATGTTTAATATTCTTCTACACAGAGACCTGTAATTTTTGTAAAGAAATCCAGTGTTCAAAAACTCAGAGCCACATGCCCAGGCCCCATCTAATTTCAGACTAATCCCATCATGTTTGTCAAAGCCAATCAAAAACAATTTTGTCAGAAAAAACTTTGTGCTGATGAGTATGTGTGTGTGTGCATGTGTGATTTAGATTTTTAATGTAGCTTAAACAATTTTTCAGTCATATTGCTATGTCTGCAGTGTGTCAGTTTATAGTTATGTCTAGCACAGGGACATCATGCCGAAGATATGAAGCATATGAAGCACGATGTCCCAGCCAATCACATTATCCTGACACCAGGCCAACCAGTCCTAACACTAACCTCTTAATGCTAAGCGAGGCAGCTGTTAGCACCATTTTTTGTAAGCCTTTGGATGACTCGGCCTGGGGATCTAACCCATGATCTCCTACATCCGAGGCGGATGCTCTAACCAATAGGCCACCGGAGTGGTGATTATGCTGATGACATAGAAATTTATTTTCAAGATGCTGACATGCCTGCAAAGCACTGTGCATTCTGATTAAAATCAGACTGCCACTGTTGTACATGGAGATATGATTTTAATGCAACTATAAAATGTCATGTCATGCACTAGACACAATTTTGTACTCCCAAATGTCCTGACATGATCATGTTTCAAGAAAGCTATTTTCAGTAATCATAAAAAGTAGAAAAAAATGCATCACCATTAGTATATGCCTGTTACATGAAGCATATATAAATGGTAAACAGTTATGATGTAAAATTATCCTTTGGGTTGTTTAAACAGTAATTAAAAAGCAAAGAGGTCAAGTATAAACCACCATTTTGCATATTACTTAATTGGCTGACAATAGCTAGTGAGGTGTATTTGAAGACAGCAGTGGGAGAGTTCATTGTGCTAATTTGCATTGGTATGCTCAGAATGTGGAATAACCCAATAGGTAGCCTAAAGAGATGCTAGATGTGTGTAGGAGAACAAATGTTTTATGTATCATTGCTTGAATGAAAGTGTTTAAGCCATATGTATTATAGATTTTTGACAAAATTGTGAACATCGGCAATGTTTTTATGAAGTTGGATTTTACTGCATATATAAAATACCAAGCATGATCTTTTCATTTGTCGGAATAGTGGTTATGTGTTATTCATTTCTGAAGCTGATTTAGGAAGCATTAGCTATTGATAGTACCAGCAAATCTCACCAGTCCTGGGCCTGGGACTAAAAAGATTTATCTTTGGGCACTCAGAAAACATTTTTTGTTCTGTCAGTAACAGTCACCCCAAAACTGATAGGCTTCTTCCTGACCCCAGGCGTAAGCCAACCACAAAGCCTAGTCCAGGTCTGTGACAACTTCAATTTTATAATGCCTGACCCCAAGCATAAACCAACCACAAGGCCCAGTCCAGGTCTGTGACAATGTTAATTTTATAATGCCTGACCCCAGGCGTAAACCAACCACAAAGCCTAGTCCAGGTCTGTGACAATGTTAATTTTATAATGCCAAAAACCATTTTGCTTCTTCAGTCACAGTGCCCTCAGTCTTTTACCATTTGAACCCACAGATAACATTTGTAAATTGTAAATAGAATGTAGCATTTAAATGACTCAAACACTAAACTGGGGCATCTAGCTACAGACATGTACCATCATGTGAACCAGTCACATTATCCTAACACTAACCTATTAATGCTGTGTGCCAAGCGAGGTGGCAGCAAATACCATTTTTATAAGTCTCTGGTATGACTTGTCCTGGGTTCGTACACTTAGGCCAACTAAGCAGTTCCATGTTCAAGTCTTTTTAACATTTGGTAACCAATAATCCTGGACAACTAGAAATATTCTGTGCAGATGAAATTCATGGCAGATGAATGGACAACAGCATAGTGTAATACAGTCATAAGCCATATAAAAGGGCAATAATTCTGTCAAATTGAACCTGAAAAGGAAAAAAATATTTCAAAGGCACATTTACCTATAACAGTCAATTTACCTATCAAATGACATCCAATTATGTAAGGGTTGCACAGCTAAGGTGGTTACAAAATTGTGAACAGACAGAAAAAAGACTACATGCATTTTGGTGAGGGTCCCCAACTGTTTACCTATTACTGCTTTGTATGCAGAACTGTCATTAATAACAAAACTTCAGTAAAGCAGTAGAATTTGTCCATATGTTTAAGCAGTGTTCAGTAAGGTGTAACAAAATGTCATGTACTGCCATGAGCAAGCTTTAATACATGCATTTAAAGGTCCAGGTGTGATTCAAAACTAATGCAGTGATGGTAAACATTGTGTAAAGATTTTGTATAACTGGACTATAATTACCTCAAATACAATTTCACAAACTGCATTTCCAAACCCTATGAAGCTCAGTTTTTTTTTGCTATTTCTCAACAACATGTAATCCTTAAAAAAATTTAATTTCACTTTGTGACAACTTTATCTTTCATGCAACATTCTCAAATCAACATAATAAAAATACTGTTGCCCATCCTACTTTTTTTCATGAAACTGAAAATTCCTTTTTATTCTTTTATACTTTTATGATGCATGTTTTGTAATGAAAAATTTCTTTGATACAATTTTATAAAATTTGACTAAGCATCATTTTGATCTTTCAGATGTATTGCAACACAAAATAGAGAGTAGTTTAAAGCATCTGGGATACTCCTGTAAAGTCAGTTTCATTTCCTGAATAACTGCAGTAAATCTAATATGAAACACAGATCCAAATGAAACACAGACTCAGTATCCATATTTCACCGCAATCACATTTCTGTAATCCGTGTCTGTATTCCTACAGACCTTATTTTGAGGGCCATTTATATGAGAGCAAAATCTTAAGGCTTGACATTTAGAGTCAGGTATTCGAATGCGATCAGCCCTCATGTCAAAACCACCATCATACATCACTATTATGACTATTTGAAAATGATTAGGAAAATGTTAACAGCAGAAAACGAAAATATTCACATTACTACTGATGTCAGTACATCACAATGTTGTATAAATTTCTGACTATACTGCAGAATTGACTGCCATCCTACATTCAGTAGTGTGTTATGATGGTTATTTAATGTAATACCAGTTACTGCTATTTCATTGCATTACCTGAATCATCTGGCTTGACCTTTATAATTAACTTCCTGTCTCCTGTTGGGAATTCTGGGAAGTACAGCTCATCAGCATCCACATATTGGCTGTTAGGCACCATTACTGTGGTGATATTTGCTGCAGCAACATGCGAGGGCAAACAATGTTCAATCCTCACATGCATAAAAACAATGGACTTTTGAATGTCTTTGAAATCGCATACAGTGCATGCAAACTTCTTTAGCATTAGACCATGTCGTTCGTTCCAGTGATGCTCCAATAAAGAGTAGGATGAAATCCATGCTGGGCTGCAGTTCTTCACTGGGCAAGGCATTCCGGGTACAAATGTTAACTTGTTGGGATACCGCTGTTCCTTTTCAGCTGGTTCTCTGGCTTTCTTCTGTGAACTGGCCTCTGAAGTAAAAAAATAATCTTATCGCTCTAATACTAGATAAATATCCAACTGTCTTAAACAAAACATGTCTCCAGCTGTCAGTTTAATTCCAATGTTGCTAATGGTAATGGGTGCTCTGGTATCTACAATGTTCTTGACAAGGCTTAAACTGCGGAACTGGGGTTGGGAACCCAATGTTAGTGTAAGATGGGCATTCTGGGGCAATAATTCCTATGTCAACATCAAAAACAGGAAAGAAATCTAATGGCAATGGGTGCTCTGGTATCTACAATGTTCTTGACAAGGCTTAAACAGCGAAACTGGGGTTGGGAACCCAATGTTAGTGTAAGATGGGCATTCTGGGGCTATAAATCCTATGTCAACATCAAAAACAGGAAAGAAATCTAATTCACTAATCAACCATTCGAACTGGTCTTTTTAGGTCACTGACCTGTCATATATTACCAGCATAAGCGTGCAAGACCATTTTTGTTATTTCTTAATTGTTTTGTAACATGAACAAAATGTGCTACTTGGTTCTTTTAGATATATTCTAAATACTGCAATTGTTGGATCAATGCTTGGATTATGCAGGCTCAGGAGTATAAGATCCTACTGGTCACAGACCATATAATCAGAAACAAAATACAAATGTTTCTAGATGTTGTTCACAATCTGAAGACTTGAAGTTTGTAAATGATGTTGTGAGAAATAAACTCCTTCAAGGTCTTATCAAAACTGGTTTTAAGTTTAATTTTTAAAAATGCATCCTAAATTTGATTTAAAACCAACAATCTTTAGTATAAAACTATAAATCTAAGTTAAGAGTATTGACCATATTTCTTTTAAATGCTATTATGGAATGCTAGAAATCAAACTAATTCAAGGCCTTGTATATATTATGGGTACAATTTATTCATTGATATATCAATGCATTAATACTTTTGTTGTACTCATAAAGGTTACAAGTATGTTGAGTGATCTGGACAATAGTTTGGTTAAATTGCTATGATGTCTGATGTGGGGCTGTTTATAATCATGTCCAGCACTGGGACATCTTATAATCATGTCCAGCACTGGGACATCATGTCACTGATATGTACCATATTTTATGTATTTTTTGTACCCTCTAATTTTATATTTTCGTACACAATCCAGTTATAAAAAAAATAAGTATTTAAATGCATGATAATTTTTGTACATATTTTGTATTTTTTTAAAATATTAAATTATCTGACATAAAATTTCAAAGAAGAGGATTTACGTTTGCAAAAAAAAAATAAATCAAAAATACCATACTTCCATTTTGTAATTATAGATACCCCCCATATCATTGTGCAATATATATATATATATATATATATATATATATATATATATATATATATATATATATATATATATATATATATATGTAAAATCATGCAAAAGAAGCTGAAAATGTGTTAAAGGATTCTGTTCAAAATGCTTAGTAAATATTAGCTTTAGTTTCAGACTGCCTACTATACTAACTCTCCCAGGCGTGACCGACTGATTCCCACCTTTTGTAAAAGATCCTTCCTGGAGCCATCCATGTGTATAAAGACTTATTGTCATTACAATATCTACTGGTGTTTATTAACAAATGAATAAATGACTTCACAGACTATACCTTAAAAAATTATCATTAATTAGTTCTCCTTATTAAGTCACCAAAACACCATTTTCATTTTAAAATGAGTTTGGTAGCCTTATGATGTTGTCTTATCAAACAAAAATTATATATTAACTAAAACATTGATTTCAAGTTCTTTATTGTTTATTGCAATTTGACAATGAGATTATAGTTGGGTAAAAATACAACTTATTTTCTTGACAATGTAGACTCAACTTTGCGTATAATTTACAAATAAATAATACCCATAACTTGTACATGTTCAAACCATCATGGTCATTTTGCCTATAATACACAACATAACAGTTACATATGTTCTAAATGCAGAGGAGCTTGCTCATTGAGACATAATCTTCTCTCTCATTCTCTCTCTCTCTCTCATAACAACAGAACTTTTCATTTATTGTAATTAGATTCTTGAAATGAGAGCAAAATGAGACAGAAAATATGTTTACTTTGCATATTTGTACCATTAGGTTGTTGAGTAGCGTGTGTATGATAGAATTTGTTTTCATATGATCCCTTTTTTTTTTGTACATGGTCAATAACACCAAATGATATTTATTTTACATGTAATTTTTTGTACACTGAAATTAATAATCATTTTTCATGTACAAATTTTTTTTATAATATACAGTATTATCATACACTCCCCCACTGTCACATTATCCTGACACCAGTCCTAACACTAACCTCTTAATGCTAAGCTGTTAATACCATTTTTATAGTCTTTGTATGACTCTGCTATGGTATGAACCTGCGTCCTCTAACCACTAGTCCACCAGAAATCGTAATAAAGTCTTTGTTATGACTTGGCTTGGATTCAGACCTCCTACATCCAATGCAAATGCTCTAACCGCTTTAGGTTAGAGTGGTGGGAAAATGGCAAAACTATACCAACAGCATGCACTCTATTTTAATATTCAGCAATCGTTAAGACTTGGCAGGATTCACCATCTACAAACTATCACCAACACTCATAATCCCTAATATTACCTCCCTGCCCACCCAGTCAATTTCATAGTAATTATTTAATCTCAACAGCTGTATCAGCACTAAGGTTTACTCACCACCCACCCAGTCAATTTCATAGTAATTATTTAATCCCAACAGCTTTATCAGCATAAAGGTTTACTCACCACCCACTTATTCAATTTCATAGTAATTATTTAATCTCAACAGCTGTATCAGCACTAAGGTTTACTCACCACCCACTCAGTCAATTTCATAGTAATTATTTAATCCCACCAGATTCATCAGCATAAAGTTTTACCCACCACCCACCCAGCCAATTTCATAATATATATTTAATCCTAACAGCTTCATCAGCATAAAGGTAGTCTAGTTTCCCCTGACACTTGCCACCCGATTTTTTATATTGGAGATTTATGTTGGTGTGTAGGGTCAGAACCAAATGCTGGTGTCAGCATAGCTGGCTTGAACACCATTACCCCAAGGCTGGCTATACCTCCATGAAATCATCCATAGCAAGATGATACATTTTCTCAGAATTGTGAATATAACATTATGCCTTTAATCTGCCGACAGACCAAATGAAACTACAATGCTGAAATTTTGACCTGCAACACACTATTTGCATTGCTGTTCACATGACATGAATTTATTGTTAAACTAAATTTGATTGGTACATTGTGCCCTGGAACAATAATTATTAAACTAAATTTGATTGCCACATTGTGCCCTGGAACAAGCATTATGTCATAGTTTGAAACTTCAATCAAGGAAGTTTTACAACTGCATGTTTAAAATATGTTCTACCTAGAAAACCAAAAAATGACTGATTCCCAGCATGGTTCATCTTCAGAAAACATTTTCATTCATCAAATACTGGCTGATGATAGTTAAGATGACAAAAAAATGAAAGTTATGAAGTAAAATCAGATTATTGGAGCTGGGATGGTGTTCATGGAGGTCGGTGACTTTGAGCCTGAAAAATGGTGTTAAATACAAAACCGATACATTATGGACAGAAATAGAAGGATGCTGGTCAATAACCCTTTCAGCAAATGTAGAAAAGGCAGAATACCAAATTAAAATACAGACAATTTAAAATCAGAATGCAATATTCATTTCTTTTCTCAAACAATTAAGGCCTGCAGGATCATGTGCTACAAAACCATATATTTCCATTGGGATTAAGATAAAATGAATAAATAAGAATGAAAAAAAAAATTAAATTAAGAAATAAAGATATTTAAAGATATGTCACTGACCAAAATACCTGTTTGGTGGTGAATAATGTATCTGATCAAATAGTGCAGCCTTAAAATGGTGAATACAAATTATTGACTACTGACAGGTAGTCTCCTTGAAAATATTTTTGTCAGGTTACTATAGATGAGAATTGCTAAGTATACATCTGTCTATATTATGCATTATGGAAATCAAATAATTGGAGCACCACCTTCCACTGACAAACCTTTTAAACATGGAAAGATGATAAAGTTCATATGTGTATTGATACTGTATCATATCTTAGGCTGTGTATCATATTGATACCTGGCACAGGTGTATTGTTTCACACCTTGTGAATATAAAGTAGCATGCCAAAAATGACTGAAATTCATTAATCCTGATCAAGGTATGCTGCACAAAACATCAATTGGGACAAGTATAAAGTGTAAATGAAAACTGATCCTATTAAACCACATTAATATAAAACTTCATTACAAATCTAGTTAAAATCAAACAATCCTTAGTAAAGTTAATCTGCATAAATCTTCCCATCTTTCATTTTTAAAATCTGTGGAAATATTTGTTCAAGTTTGTAGGTCTGATTTTATTTAATTTTGTGGATTAGAACTCAAAGACCAAAAACTAACATATACAGATATACTATTTTGATCACTTCAAATGGTTCCAACCATACTAACACCTGTACAAGAACAAATCAAACACCTGTCATGATCAACCACTTTGTCTGAGAGTTAAACATGAAATAAGCCAACAGAAAACAACACTAAGCTTGATCTATTCTTTAAAACACTGTCCGTAATGTTGTTACCTTCTGATTATCATGGTATTAACACTGGTAAAATTCAACAAGAGTTGTGAGTACCACAGTGGTAAAATTCAACAAGAGTTGTGAGTACCAGTGGTAAAATTCAACAAGAGTTGTGAGTACTACAGTGGTAAAATTCAACAAGAGTTGTGAGTACCAGCAGATTTGACTGAAATGACACTGATTGAGTGGTTTGTCTGAAATTCAGTGAAGCATGAATTTTTTATGTAACTGAGTGAGAAATTTGGATTTTTAATGTAGCTTTAAAAAAATTTCTGTCATATCACTACGATTGCAGTGTGGCAGTTCAGAGTGATGTCTAGCACAGAGGGCATTATGCTGCATACAAGCAGCATGATGTCCCACCCAAGACCATTATCCTGACACCAGAGAGGCTGCTGTTAATATCAATTTTATAAGTCTTTAGTAATGACTTGGCCAAGGTTTGCACACATGACTAACTGCATAGAGACAGATGCCCTAACTACTAGACCACCAGAGCAGTTCTTTGTAACTGATGTACATACATAGTATTTCATAAGTAACTCCATGAAAAGCAATAGTTATAGTATTTTACAGTCTTGTTGTTCAAATAATGAAATATACTTCGTTTAAAAAGATGTGCCTTCACAAGCATTCTAATTTTTCAAGAACAAGTTTCTGTTCAATTATGGCTTTATCTGAATAAGTATTCAATCTAATTTTCATAAAGAACAGATTATTCTTTCCTTCATTTTTAGACCGCACTGGTGGCCTCAGTGATTAAAGTGTCCACTTCAGACACAGGAGGTTGCAGGTTTGAACCCTGACTGATGCATACCTTCTCCAGAATTAGTGGCACAAGTTATTGTGCAAAGAGGACAAGAAAATCCTCTCCAGTTTGAAGAGTCTCTCTCAGATCTCCTTTTACTCCAGACCTCATTTGATCATTAAAAGAGGTTCATGCCCTACTACGGTCTTGTACAGCAGTGTAGATGACAGCAAACCCATTGGAAGAGGTCATACCCTACTACAGTCTTGTACAGAAG
Source organism: Potamilus streckersoni (assembly GCA_016746295.1). Taxonomy (NCBI): domain Eukaryota; kingdom Metazoa; phylum Mollusca; class Bivalvia; order Unionida; family Unionidae; genus Potamilus; species Potamilus streckersoni. The sequence goes on along the minus strand of JAEAOA010000745.1, from coordinate 8,496,103 downwards.
TGTGGATGACAGCAACTACTCACAATCAAATAAAGACAAAAATCTACTGTAATCAACTCTCGTGTGATATTCATTCATCTAATATCAAACTTTTTTTTCAGTACCAGATTTTCAATTATGACTGGCTAGCAAACAATGATGGTTCACAAAGCCCTAACCATGACTGAAATACAAACCATTAAATACAGGTCTAATATAGGTCACAGTATGACTGAAATACAAACCATTAAATACAGGCCTAATATAGGTCACAGTATGGCTGAAATACAAACCATTAAATACAGGTCTAATATAGGTCACAGTATGACTGAAATACAAACCATTAAATACAGGCCTAATATAGGTCACAGTATGGCTGAAATACAAACCATTAAATACAGGTCTAATATAGGTCACAGTATAACTGAAATACAAACCATTAAATACAGGCCTTATAGGTCAAATTATGACTGAAATAAAAACCATTAAATACAGGTCTAATATAAGTCACATTATGGCTGAAATACAAACCATTAAATACAGGTCTAATATAGGTCACAGTAGCCAAACTTCTGCTGATGGATATCATTAATCTTCATGAAGCATTTGCACTGAAAGTCAAGTGACTTGGAATAGTTTATCAGAAAATGTCTTACTGTAAATGCAAACCCTAACCAGTGATTTGCCAGAAAAATGGATGGATGGACTGATGGATGGATGGATGGATGGATTGGTGGTCAGATTGACTTATGGATGGATGGATGGATTGGTGGTCAGATGGACTTATGGATGGATGGATGGACTGGTGGTCAGATGGACTTATGGATGGATGGACTGGTGGTCAGATTGACTTATAGATCGATGGATGGGCTGGTGGTCAGATGGACTTTTGGTTGGACGGATGGACTGGTGGTCAGATGGACTGATGAATGGATGGATTGGTGGTCAGATGGACATATGATTGGCTGGACTGGTGGTCAGATGGACGTATGGATGTATGGACTGGTAGTCAGATGGACTTATGGATGGACTGTTGGTTTGATGGATGGATGGATTGGTGGTCAGATTGACTTATAGATAGATGGATGGGCTGGTGGTCAGATGGACTTGTGGATGGACAGATGGACTGGTGGTTAGATGGACTGATGAATGGATGGATTGGTCAGATGGACATATGGATGGCTGGACTGGTGGTCAGACGGACGTATGGATGGATGTATGGACTGGTGGTCAGATGGACTTATGGATGGATGGACTGTTGGTCTGATGGACTTATGTATGGACTGGTGTTTAGATGGACTTACAGATGGATGGACTGGTGGTCAGATTGACTTATAGATGCATGTGCTGGTGGTCAGATGGACTTATGGATGGACGGATGGACTGGTGGTCAGATGGACTGATGGATGGATGGATTGGTGGTCAGATGGACTTATGGATGGATGGACTGGTGGCCAGGTTGACTTACAGAAAGATTGATGGACTGTTGGTCAGATGGACTTATGGATGGATGGATGGACTGGTGGTCAGATGGACTTTTGGATGGACTGGTGGTTAAATAGAATGATGGATAGATGGTCAGATGCTTTTCTAGGCAGATGTCATAATAAAAAATGAAATTTGCATCAAATGTCAGTAAGAAAAATGAAATTAGATAACATTTTGTTACAAGTTTACCTTTCTTTTCTTGCTTCTCTGATGCAGACATCCTCAATTTTATATCCTTGTCACTACTTTTGTAGACCCCCTGTGCTGTGTTGTTTGTTAAAACATTTTCTCTGTTGACAACTTCTAGCTGTGTACTTTCTAATGATTTCTTCTCATCCCTAAGTCCTGCACAAGTATCTGCATGCATCTGTCCTTTTTCATCTTTCTCAGATTCATCTTTATGTTCATCAAACTTTCCAATGTTTTCATCAGATTTCTTAAGTTCCTCAACCACATAACTTGCCTCTTTAATCTTCCCACCATTTGTATCAAACTGACCTATCAAAAGACCAGAGATAACATTTAAACAGTCAAACTGAACCAGTCTATCACCAGAACAGAGAAAGCCAGGCCTACTTATTATCTCAGCATATCATGCAGAATCAAACTTGTTTTTTTTTATACGAATCTCCTTATCAATCTGTGTATCTTGCAGCACATACAATTTTATAAAAAATGGTTTAAAACTGTTGATGTTATACATTGAATATATAGTGACAGTCATATAGGTTGCAGATCATCAGGCCTGTACACGACAGATCATCAGGTCAAACATGACAAAGCATTAAGCTGCAGGGATGGAGAAAAACTGGCTTATTAAGACCAATGTCTTATTAAGACCAACGTCTTATTAAGACCAATGGCTTATCAAGACCAATGTCTTATTAAGACCAATGGCTTATTAAGACCAATGGCTTATTAGGACCAACGGCTTATTAAGACCAATGGCTTATTAAGACCAATGTCTTATTAAGACCAACGTCTTATTAAGACCAATGGCTTATCAAGACCAATGTCTTATTTAACCAATGACTTATTAAGACCAATGGCTTATTAAGACCAATGGCTTATTAAGACCAACAGCTTATTAGGACCAACGGCTTATTAAGACCAATGGCTTATTAAGACCAACGGTTTATTAAGACCAATGGCTTATTAAGACCAATGGCTTATCAAGACCAATGTCTTATTAAGACCAATGTCTTATTAAGACCAATGGTTTATCAAGACCAATGTCTTATTAAGACCAATGGCTTATTAAGACCAATGGCTTATTAAGACCAACAGCTTATTAAGACCAATGGCTTATTAAGACCAATGGCTTATTAAGACCAACAGCTTATTAAGACCAACGGCTTATTAAGACCAACAGCTTATTAAGACCAATGGTTTATTAAGACCAATGGCTTATTAAGACCAATGGCTTATGAAGACCAATGTCTTTTTAAGACCAATGGCTTATTAAGACCAATGGCTTATTAAGACCAACAGCTTATTAAGACCAACAGCTTATTAAGACCAACGGCTTATTAAGACCAATGGTTTATTAAGACCAATGGCTTATTAAGACCAATGGCTTATGAAGACCAATGTCTTTTTAAGACCAATGGCTTATTAAGACCAATGGCTGCTCAGTATTGCTTTATTTTAAAATGTTTCAGAGGCTTTAAAAGACATATCCTTCATGGTAAAACTGAGTATGTTTTATCCTTATTCAACAGTTCTACATTACTTTTGAAATCTATTTTAAATTTATATTAAATTTGAAATCAGCTCTAATTTTATATTACATTTGAAATTTGCTCTAATTTTATATTACATTTTAAACTCTTCTACAATTTTCTTTGCCATTATTGCATTTGCTCTATATAGAGCACAGACTAAGATCATCTGTTACAATATACACTGGCAGATCAGTGCCTAAAATTCCTGCATGAAACCAATAGTAAAACCAGCACATTATTAGAACTTCACTTATTTTCATTGGTATATATGATATGCTTCATCATTTTGGAAAAATTATTTTCTTAATTTATGGATAGTGAAAGAGGTCTTTTTTCAAGGAAGTATGACCAAAGGGATTGCAGTCTGGGAAGTCAAAGTTAAATGTACAAGTTTAAATGGCAGGACATGATAGAATAACAGTCACCAATGTCAGGTTTCAAATTAGCAACTAATGGGAAAGAAGAATTTTGGAAACCATAAAAATCAGCGACAGTTTGTGAAATGTGGTCAGCTTAGAAATATACTCTTAAGCATTCATAGCGTTATTGTCAGTATAACATGGAAAAGATATATACATATGCATATAACATCCGCATTTTGACTTTGAATTGTGACAACTAAATGTAAGCAGTACTGTATTTCGTATGTTGTTGCATATAAAACGAATTCAACAAAATTCATGCATGATAAAATCTTTGGTGATAAAACATGCTTCTCTGCATAAGCATGCATGCTTGCAGTGTATTTATGAGCAAATGAAAGCCATATTGTTAACAAGGGTGTATTATAGCAGCTGTGATAAAACTCTCATTACTTAATAAAGATTTCTCTTTTCTATGATATCAGCTAGTTGTTCAATTCACATTCATGTTGCTGCTGTTATTTTCTGTTTAATGGCATTTTTCAGCATATGATAAACTACATATGGCAGCCAGTATATAATGTAGAGAAAGAGCACAGGGAAACTTTTGGAAGAACCACTGGCCAATGAGAAATTACTGGCACACTTTCTCACATGTACAAGGTGATTAGCCAGACACTTCAGCCCACACAGAGAGAGAAGAGAATGGCACTGATCTGCAAAGGTGAATGCCACAGACCACTTGGCCATCCAGAGACCCGCAGAAAAATATATTTCTTTGGAAAAAGAATGAACAGATATAACCACTGGTGATGGTGCCATTACATCATTGTCAAATCTTGATTCCATGCAGCCTTAATTTTATATCCTTGTCACTGATTTTTACCGACCCTCTGTGTTGTATCATTTGCTAGTACATTTTCTGTCAATATCTGCTTTCTGTGTACTTTCTAATGGCTTCTACTGTTCTTCAAGTCTTGATAAGTACTTCATGCATCTGTGCTTTTGATTCATCTTTCTCAATTTGATGCATCTGTTTTTAATTCATCTTTCTCAGTCTGATGCATCTGTTCTTTTAATTCATCTTTCTCAGTTTGATGCATCTGTGCTTTTAATTCATCTATCTCAGTTTGCTGCATCTGTGCTTTTAATCCATCTATCTCAATTTGATGCATCTGTGCTTTTAATCCATCTATCTCAGTTTGCTGCATCTGTGCTTTTAATCCATCTATCTCAGTTTGATGCATCTGTGCTTTTAATTCATCTTTCTCAGTTTGCTGCATCTGTGCTTTTAATCCATCTATCTCAGTTTGCTGCATCTGTGCTTTTAATCCATCTATCTCAGTTTGCTGCATCTGTGCTTTTAATCCATCTATCTCAGTTTGATTCATCTGTGCTTTTAATTCATCTTTCTCAGTTTGATGCATATGTGCTTTTAATCCATCTAAGTTTGCTGCATCTGTGCTTTTAATCCATCCATCTTAGTTTGATGCATCTGTGCTTTTAATTCATCTTTCTCAGTCTGATGCAGCTGAGGTTTTGATTCATCTTTCTCAGTTTGATGCATCTGTGCTTTTAATTCATCTATCTCAGTTTGCTGCATCTGTGCTTTTAATCCATCCATCTCAGTTTGATGCATCTATGCTTCTAATTCATCTTTCTCAGTCTGATACATCTGTGCTTATAATTCATCTTTCTCAGTCTGATGCATCTGTGGTTTTAATTCATCTTTCTCAGTTTTATGCATCTTTGCTTTTAATCCATCCATCTCAGTTTGATGCATCTGTGCTTTTAATCCATCCATCTCAGTTTGATGCATATATGCTTTTAATCCATCTATCTCAGTTTGCTGCATCTGTGCTTTTAATTCATCTTTCTCAGTTTGCTGCATCTGTGCTTTTAATCCATCTATCTCAGTTTGCTGCATCTGTGCTTTTAATCCATTTCAGTTTAATGCATCTGTGCTTCTAATTCATCTTTCTCAGTCTGATGCATCTGTGCTTTTAATCCATCTATCTCAGTCTGATGCATCTGTGCTTCTAATTCATCTTTCTCAGTTTGATGTATTTGTGCTTCTAATTAATCTTTCTTAGTTTGATGCATCTGTGCTTTTAATCCATCTTTCTCAGAATTTTCAAATTTCACATCTTTCCTTTGCTGAACATCTCATCAATATTTCTGCCATCAGTTTCTTCTTGTTACAGATGTTCTTCAACCTTCTGCTGTTTGTTCCTTGCTTTCTCAGCACTCTGGTGGTCACCCATCCTCTTTCTACTGGTATAAATTTCACTATGAAGTTCTGTTGTGTGTAATGTATTTATCAGCTCTTTTTGTTCATCCTTTTTTCCAATATTTTCATCAGATTTCTCAGGTTCCTCAACCACTTCAGTCATCTCTTTAACCTTCCCACCATTTTTTGTATCATGAGTGTTGTCTACATTTTTATTGACACTTGCCAGATTTTCACCTAAGCTTGTGACGTTGACCCTGTTGTAATATCAATTTTAAGACTGTTTAATGTATATTGAATTTGTATCATGTTCAAAACTTTGTCCACGACTGTTTGTACTTTAGATTATGGTCACTTGTAAATAGAATTTTCAAGTAGTGTTTTTCCAATTCAAGAACAGTCCTATAACTAGACAGGGTTTTTCTGCTGGATTGCTTTACATCTTGTTACAACATAGGTCAAGTAAAACTGTGCAAAAAAAGGGATTTAATAAACAAATAACTGGCATTACTATAGTGTTCATGGGCTTTTGAATTTTTGTGTTTTTCATTCAACAACATTCTGTAATGTCCTTCAGAGAGGCATAAGAAGAATGTCTTTAAGTTTAATTTTCCAAATTTTTTATATCACTGCCATACACCTTAGCTCTTGTTTGTCTATTACAGTGAGACTGAATTTTGTCGATTCAAGGAAAGGCCTTATTCCAAACACTAAGCCAAGCATCACACTCTCTTACACTTGGCTGTTGTTCCATCTGAACAATTCATTCTAGCAACTTCAGCATTCTTCTATCATCACAATCTTCGTCAATTTGCCATTTAACATCAAAATACTTCTCCAAATTTTGCAAAAGGATTTTTTCTACAATCTTGATGTGTCTTGATTTCACATGCACTACTTATTCTGCTACACTAGGAAATAAACATAATAATGAAAGCTAAATTTGTTCATTTGATGTAATCTTATAATAAACACATGTACATCTCGGGGTCTTTCTGCCTCTGAATTCAGTGATCATAAATATCAGCACATTTTCCCACCTTTCAGCAGTTAGTAAAGTCTTTGAACTTGCCGACCATTTATTGTGTCGTGTTCTTTTGATGTACTCTTATAATGTGTACTTCTGGGAGCCTTTCAGCCATTGAATTCCATCATTGTAAATATCTTTTCATTGCAAACCAAAACAAGAGTACTTCAATCTGTGTTTACATGTATCCCCATAGGGTTAGAAGTGAAATTCAATTCTAAAATTTGAGTCTTTTTTAAAAAGTTTTTCCAAAGTTTGTGTGGTCCAAGACAAAAACAAGTTCTAAGATTATGGTGAGCATAAAATTTATTACAAATCTGATCAAGTATGGTTTGATTTTGTTTCTAAATAAAAGGAAGAAAAAGGATAAATCAAAAATTAATATGTTGGACTACAGTTGCATGATTAAGTGACCATTACAAGTCATGAGAACAACATTAGTAGTTGCCTCTAAAGGCAATGCGATATTAACAAAAGTGTCTAATTCTTAAGATATTTATGCTCAAAGCATGGGGAATGACTAATGATCAACACATGTTGTGGTGTTATTACTATTTTTCTTTTTTCACCCAGTAACCTTGATATAGAAATCAACATCATTTTTCCATCGACCAGGTGCAAGCCATCTACAAAGTTTGGTGACTACTCACGAAGACAACTTGAGTTATTGTGTGGAAATGAATTTGGTGACAGATGGATAGGCAACAACATAATATAATACATTCTGCCTTATGGTAGACATATAAAAGGGCAAAAATTAATCTAAATTGGACCTGAAAAGAAAAATATTTCTATCAAGTGGCATCCAATTAATGTGTTTAAGCTGTAGAACTAAGGTGTCTACAAAAAGTGTGAACAGTCAGAGCGATGGACAGACAGAAAAAATGATTTCTACTGGGCATCCTGCATTCTGCCGAGGTTTCTGTTTAATTTTAATAAACTTCATCTTCATCATGCAGATGTTTTGCAACACAAAAAAAGAGCAGTTTAAAGCATCTGGGAAATACAGATCCAATCAAACACAGACAAGGCAGTATCTGGATTTCATCACATTTCTGTAATTTTGTTTCTATTCCTGATGTCCATATTTTAAGGGGCATTTCTGTGACTTAGACTCTTAAGGGCTGGCAGATCCATTTATGACCAGCTCTTTTATTACCATTAGCTACAGATCTTTAGTTCTTATAGTTTCGTAATATCCTGAAATCCTCCAATATATGACTGTTATGCCCATTTGAAAATGCTTATGAAAATTTTAACAGTATAAATGGAAATTATTTATGTTACTATTGATATCTTTACGTCACAATATGTCCAAATTTCTGACAGGAATTGTCTGCCATGCTACCTTCTATGTTGTGTTATAATAGTTATTTAATGTAATAACCAGTTACTGATATTCAGGTGCATTACCTGAATCATCTGGCTTGACCATTATAATTGACCTGCTATGATCTGTTGGTATCTCTAGCTCACACAGCTCCTCAGCTTTCACATTATTCTCCATTACCACGGTTATTTTTTTTGTTACAGCATGTGATGGCATACCATGCTCTTTCCTCACATGCATAAAAATAATGGACTTTTTAATGTGTTTGAAATCACATAAAGTACATGCAAACTTCTTCAGCAGTAGGGAATGTTGTTCATTCCAGTGTTCCACAAATGCAGAATAGGATGTAATCCGGACTGGGCTGCAGTTCTTCACTGGGCAAGGCATTCCGGGTGAAAATTTGAACTTCTTGGGAGAAATCTGTTCTTTTTGAGCTGGCTCTATGGCTTTCATTTGTGAACTGGCCTCTGAATTTAAAAAAAAAAACAAAACAAACTATTTTATAGCTCTTATACTGTATTCTGTATACGTTTCGTGACACCTGTTTTTTATGCAGTGGAACTAGAGTCCTGTTATGCTAAACCTGTTCATATTTATTCAACTATCTTAAACAAAACATGTCTGTAAATGTCAGTTTAATTCCAATGTTGCTATTGGCAATGGGTGCTCTGGTATCTACAATGTTCTTGACAAGGCTTAAACAGCAGAACTGGAGTTGGGAGCCCAATGTTAGCATAAGATGGGCATTCGGGTGATAACATGAAAACATAAAACATTTAAATTAATCTCATTCAAGGTCTGATCAACATAAAAGCATGAAATCCAAACATTTTGGCAAAGTATGCAGACAGATAGGGCCTGAAAACAACATAATACCAATGCTTGGGACTGGTCTTTCTAGGCTACAGACCTGTCATATGTGTCAGCTAATATATGGCAACTTTTGTTATTTCTGGATTGTTCTTATAAATTGAATACAATGTGCAGTTTAGTCTTACACTGCTTGGATTAGGCAGACTGGGTTTTTTTTAGTATAAATACAGCTAAGTCCTAAATTTAGTTGACAACCAACTATACTTAGTAAAGTCGTGCTGTGGAATATCGCCAATCTGGGACTATACTTTTTTTTTTTATAAATGCTGGACATCAAACCCATTCAAAGCCTCATGAATATAAAAACTCAAATATAAAATTGACTGAAATTCATTAATCCTTGGTTGTTGTTGTTATTGTAGGGTTTAATGCCATTTTTAGCACAAGATAGGCTATATATGGTGGCCAGTATCAATGGTGGAGGAAGAACCCAGGATAACCCAGTGTTGTGTGTCTAGGCTCATACAAAGTAACAGAAAAAAATGAAGCCAACAAGCTTTGTAAAATTTAACAAAATAATTTATTTCCCTAGAAAACAAGGTAAAAATATGAGAAAAGACTTAAAAGTTTGTAAATCTAATACAAAAATTAATCCTAGAATTTAAGAATATAAGTTCTATCACTAAAAAGTTCTAAATGGATCCAAGTTTGAATCCCGATGAAGTTCCAAAATGGAGGATTATGACAACAGATGAAGGCAGTATTGTACTGATGTGTCAACAGTACCTTGTTGAATCACAATTTATAATGTTCCAGTTTAGAATTCCTGAATAAATTTCCAATATCTTTGTCCAAGAGTTGTTATGAGAACCAAAACTTTCCAGGGAATATAAAATTTTTAAATCAGAAAAAAAAAGAATTCTCAATCAAACTGGCATCAGAAAACAAAAAAAAAAACACCTTGAGCTCTGAAGGTGTGAATTTACAACTGACCTAAATTACTAATAAATGGTTGTTTTAAACATAATTTTAGATCACATGAAGGGGTCATGTGGTCACTTAGTTTGAATGTTATATTATGACCTTAGGTGAGTTGACATGGATGCATTTGATTCAACCTAATGAATCTTACTATAAGATTAAATAACAAAAATCTTTTGTAAAAAGTTGTTGTAAGCTGATGTAAGCAAAGAATGACCTTGATTATGACCAATAATGTTCACTGTGTGCTTACCAATTCTGAATTAAGGTCAGAAACTAGGTCAGATTAAAATACAATTTATCTTCTGCATTTCAATCAGGCTAAAAAGAACTGAATTTTCCAAAAAAAATGTCAAATCCAGTGAATAAAGTTCTCATTACAATAACGTCATGAAATAAAAATAAAATTAAAAAAAAATTAAACCACACAAGTAATTAAATTACATAAACATAACACTTACTACCATAAAGAAAAAGATTTATTTAATATTTCTTTTTACCATATGTTAATTATACAAATGAATTATATAAAGTGAACATGAAATAATACTCCTATACATGCATCTGGATTAAATTATCATTTTCCTTGATGTCAATATTATATTCCTGTAACAACAAATTCCACCTTAATAATCTTTAGATTCTTGTTTTTCATCTTGTCAACGAAAAGTAAGGGGGTTGTGATCATTAAACACAATAACCGGAGAAATAGCTGAACTAAGGTAAACTTCAAAATGCTGCAATGCCAATATTAAAGCCAAACATGCCTTCTTGATTGTTGAGGAATTTCTTTGGTGCTTTTTTAATTTCTTAAAAAAACAAAACACTGGATGATCAACACCATTTCTATTATCTTGAATCAATACTGCTCCAACCCCAGCATCACTGGCATCAACAGATAGTTTAAAAGATTGAAATTTGGAGCTGTAAGAACTGGTGTACTTTTAAGCATGGCCTTTAATTTGTCAAAAGCTTCCTGACATTGTTCAGTCCAAAGAAACTTATTTTTCTTGCTCAATAAATTTGTCAGGGGTTCAGCTATATTAGAAAAATTGGAACAAAATGTCCTATAATATCCAGCCATTGTCCATGTCCTATGATATGTCCTAGAACGGCAGAACTAACTTTTAGATAAATTGACTGTTAAATTTGCATCAGTGAGTCTTTCAAAGAATTTCTGAATTGTTGCTAGATGTTCATCATGACATCATTGATGTAAGCATCACAATTATCTAGACCAGAGGTAATCATATTCATCAAACGTTGAAAGGTACATGGTGAGCCCTTCATCCTAAAGGGCATCATGTTATATGATATAAATCATCAGAAAGTGGGACAGGTACAACTAAATGAATTGCATGATTTACCTGGCCATCTCTTTCAATATATTGGTACTCCATTCATTTATTTAGATCAGAGTACAATATTATAATTTAACTCATTTTCCTCTTTACCTTGTAAGGGCTAAAATACCTAATTTGAAGAAAATTTTGAAGAATGAGCAAGAGAGATAGAACTCCATTACCACACTAAGTTCTCTCCATTAAAGTTCTGTGAAACCATAACTTCACTTTTGACTTGATTGCTTAACGCTAAATTTAAGCATAACTAGATGCAAAATTCCAGACATAAAATTTGACCATTGATCTGATTGGTCTGATTTTGGAAGACCAAATTGAGTAAAAAAAACTTTATCAAAACTTTTACTATGGTTTTAGTTTTAATATTGCTCAAAGGAATTGCCTCTGGGAACCTTGTTGGTGCACACATAATGGTCGACAAGTATTGGTTGCCTGACTTGGTCATAGGTAAGGGACCAGCACAATCTGACATTATTATGCTAAATGGTTCATCAAATGCAGGAATAGGTTACAGATGAGCCTTAGGTATCTTCTGATTGGATTTTCCTACCAATTGAAATGTATGACATGACAAGATCTGAAGTATTTACAAATTATCACTTTTGATTTTTGGCTAATAAAAGTGAATCAAGAGCTTGTAATAAATTTTATTTATCCCTAAATGACCAGCCAGAGGAGTTTCATGGGCCAGACTAAGTATTTTCTGTCTGTAAGATTTTGAAACTACGATTTGATAGTTCACTGACCACTCGCCACCAGCTGGTAACTCAGGAGAACTCATTTTCTCATAAGAATTTAATTTTTAATGAAATAACTGACAGTGGCTTCAGTTTCACTAATGGCCCTCTGAAACAAACAGGATATCTCAGGATCTTTTTCCTGTTCGACAACAAGTGATTGTTGTTTATCACCCTGATTAGAAAAAAGAGAATGTGTAGTTAACAGAGGATCACTGTGATCAATATCTTTGGATTTATCCAAACAAGGAAAGTGACCTCATTAAAAGCCTGACCAATACATGTGTCAGCTAAAGGAATACTTTCTTTATCAAAATCATTCTCAAGAGCTTTCTTTGCCATAGCCATACATGCCAATTATTACACTTTTGGCATAAACATTACACTTTTCCCCACTAAATTACACCTTACGCACAAATGCATTTGGATTACACTTTTTCATTATATCCCCCTCCCAAAAAAATGAATAAATTGTTTTCTCATTTTTATTAACATCCTACTAATTTCACAGAACATATTCTAGAAAACACGGCGTCTGTGTAACTATGACTCTTATCTGTTGACTAGCGGTGACATTCCCCCAAGTGTTATTTTCTATTTATAGCAGCTGCCCTATTTCCAAGAAGACTTCTGTTTCTATTTATAGCAACCGTCTGGCTTAGGAGAGAACAGACTGGTTTTCTAAATTTCAATCTTTATTCCCATATTCTTTGTTAAAAATAATGTGAGGTACAGAACATAACTCTAGGAATTTGGCGGTAAAATTTGTCCTATTTATTGTAGTCGATGAGCATGTTATAACAAAAATGTTTCTCAAATGATTTCACAGATGGATTAGAAGAAAAAAAAGAGGAAAAAATACAGACTCAGAGATGAATACATGAATAACACAATACAGTGCCATTCTATGGTAGCTTCATGCCTATTGCAGGCTGTGTGGAAAGGATTTTAATATTGGTCATAGTGTAAAACAGACACCTTGAATTGGCTCGTTTTGCAGACTCCAAAACTATGGCAACTTCTTTTTTATAGCAGATCTAAATTGTATAAACTAATTTTATAAATGCAGGGGTGTTATGTACTGAGCATATAATAGAACACTGACTACAACTAGTGGTAGAATACAACTTTGGTCCTTTGTTCAAACGGATTCTTCCTGACTCCAAAATTGTGGAAAATATGCATGTGTTATGTACATATGCACATTGAATTTAATTATGTTATATGTGGATTATGCCTTTTCTGCTCCGATTATTCCTTTTGTCCACTTGGATTATGCTTTTTCCTCGACAGAGGTTAACAAGTATGCATAGCTCTAGTAACTGCACAAACTGGGTATAAATCAAGGATATCTTTTTCAATAGGATCAACTTTCTGATCCAAACAAGGCTTGTCAGTTACAAGTGGATTAACCAAAACCTTGTCTCCATCTAGGTCACTGCCTAGTAATAAATGAATGCCATCAACAGGTAAAGACGACACTATTTTGACTGTCACAGGTCCTGAAACTATTTCTGATGACAAATTTACACAATGAAGAGGTACATTAAAAAAGTTCCACTCTACTCTTTGAATAAGAACACTCTCATTAGAAGAAGACTTCTCTGAAAGAATAAAAGTACTTGATAATAAAAGAGTCTGAGAAGCTCCTGTGTCCCTTAAAATTTTAATAGGGATTGGATCAGCTAAATCACCTAATTGATATAGAACCCTTCATCATAAATGGTTCGTATTTCTCCAAAATAAAATCAGACTGGGGTTTATTATCCAATAATTGTATTGCTTTCAACACATGACTGACCTTGACCTCTTACAAATAAGGGCATTGGGATAGGTTTTTCTTGATTCTGATGCTTATATTTCAATCTGAATCATAAATAACGTTTCCTTTCTTCTTGCAATAGGTACACAAGGATTTTGAATCAAGCTCATCAGAAGCTTGATTGTTAAAAGTTTGTAACTGATTGAATTTTAGAAGGACTCATATTAGGCTGAAAGACCTTTTTACCAGTAGACTGCCAAGATAAAGACTTGCTTACCACAGGAATTTTATGAGTTAAGAAATACTCGTTAGCAGCAAAAAGCAGAATTTTTCAAGGTTTTGATCTTATGCTTGTCAAATAAGCCTTAATGTCACTAGGGACACAGTTCTTGATCTCTTCAAGTAATATGAGTTTTTTTGTTGTTGTTTTTTTTTAAAAAAAACTTTCATAATCTTGATAAACTTGCTTGACCATCTATCAAGTAACTGCTCTTTTTCTCTTGCAAATTTCACGTTTGTCCAGCTTCTTTTCTATAGTTTCTGAAATTTTGCTGATAAACCTCAGGGACTAACTCATAACCCTTTAAGATGCATTCCCTAACCAAATCATAGTCAGAACTTTGCAGTATTGACAGGGATGCATAGATATTTCAGGCTTTACCATAAAGCACAGAACAATAATTAACTCCAATGCTCCTTTGTCCATTTCAACTTTCAGCAACTTTTTCAAAATAAGTAAAATATTTGCTGACTTCTTTTTTGCTAAATGGGGGTACTAGCCTAAAATTCTTTGTAATATCAAAACTTGAATTTGTATGTGGAGTGGGAATGTGCATTTCATTTGCCAGCTCTATTTGTTTTATTCTAAATTGATATTCCCTTTCATCCTTCACTCTTTGGATTTGCATCTGTTTCTCTCTCTCTTCAAATTTTATCTGCATTTGCTTATCTTTCTTTCTCTCCTCTCTCTCTCTCTCTCTCCTCTCTATGAAATTTTAACTGCATTTGTTTCTCTCCTCCTTTACAAAATGCAACTGAAATTATTTCTCTTCTTTCTTTAAATGCATTTTTTCTTTTTCTGTATCCAATTGTAACAGTATTTGTCTCTTCTTTCTGAAAATTCATTTATTCTTTCTCTAATTGCAGATGCATTTGTATTTGTTTTTCCTCTTTTTCTTTCTGAAGTTCCAGCTTCCTCAACTCTAATTCCATCTTGTATTTTAATTTTAATTTTAATTCCTTTGCTTTTATGTCAGAGTTTGATTCAGACAGAAACCAAAACACTTTTATCCAAATCTTTCCAACCAAATACTGGATCAAAATGTTTTTTTTTTTCTTGCTTCGTTAAAGAAGTTTTTGCCTCAGAAAGATCTTATTTTCTGGCAAGTTCAAGCAATTCATCTTTTATCAAACAATTTAACTGCTCCTGAGTAGGATTTGAAAGAAAGTTCTCCACTTTTGATGACATTGTTAAAAAGCCTGTTGATTCCACAAAAGATTCCAAACAAAATGTGAAATAGTACTTGGGATTTTAAAAATTCTGAAAATTAGTGGAATTTAAATTTCAAAAAATATTTTCTGAAATATTTTACCCATATAACCCAGATGATCCCCCAATTTTGTTTGTTACGTGTCTAGGCTCGTATACAAGTAACAAAAAAGAATTAAGCCAACAAGCTTTGTAAATTTAACAATTTATTTCCCTAGAAAACAAGGTAAAAATATGAAAAAGAGCTTACGGTTTGGTTTTATGAATCAAATCCAACAAATAATCCAATAATTAAAAATATAAGTCCTATCACTACAAAGTTCTAAATGAATCAAAATTTGAATCCAGATGAGGTTCCAAGATGGAAGGCAATGATTACTCTATAACCTGCTTTGTGTTGTCAACAGTTCCTTGTTGAATCATCAAGAATAATATTCTGGCTTTAGAATTCCAAATAACTTTCAGTAAATGTCTTTGTCCAAGAATTCTAATAAGCACAGTATTTCCAGGGTAAATAAATTATTAAATTCCAAAAACAAAATTAAGGAACCACGTGATATGGTCAAGTGATCAATTCCTTCATGATATGTAGTAACATTATGTTAGCTGTCATGTTTGCCATGGACGAATTCGATTGTACTGAACTATAAGATTCAATAAAAAAGTTTTTTTTAAAAAAAGTTGTTTACAATAGAGCTGAAACTGGCTCAGAAAATCTAGGTCACCAAAAGATACAATGTTTCTAAGAATTGCATGTTTAACAGGTTTAACAGAACAGACTGAATTTTCTGGAAAAATGTCAAATCCAGTAAATAAAGTTATCATTACAATAACATGAAATGAAATGAAAATAAAATAAAAAAGAAATTTAAAACTGATACGCAAGTAATTAAATTACATATATGTAAAACTACTGGCAAGATATCTCACATACCCACATTGGCCGAACCTGAGACCTTAATCCACACAGTCATAGGTGTGCTGGCAGGGATCTGTAAAGGAGACGGTTTTGGACCATACAGCCACTTGGGTTCCTCATTAATCCTTGGTAAAGTTCTGCAAGAAACAACTGTCAGGACAAGCAATAAATGTAAACAAAAACTGAACTTGTTCGAAATCTTGTAAGCATAATATTGAATACCAAATTTGGTTGAAATCAAACAATTGTTGTTAAGCTGCTGTAATTAAAATCAGGCAGATGGTTAATTAGGTTCTACCAGTTTATACTCCACTAAATGATGACACAAACAAATTATAATCATACTCAGATCATACTTCATGACTTCAATTTGAAACCAGATCATACTTTGCTAAGTAATGAACTTATGACTTAAATTTGAACCCAAATCATACTCAGCTAAATGACAAACAGATAACTTATAATCAAACTCAGATCGGACTATGTTAAATGATGACACAGACAACTTATAATTGTACTCCGATCGTATTCCACCAAGTGATGAACAGATGACTTAAATTGAAACCCAGATCATATTCCGCTAAGTAATTAACAAACAAGTAAAATCTGAACCCAGATCATAATCCACTAAATGATGACAGAGATGACATAATTGGACCCTTAGATGACATATAATTGGTCCCTTAGATGACATATAATTGTACCTTTAGATGACATATAATTGGACCCTTAGATGACATATAATTGAACCCTTAGATGACATATAATTGGACCCTTAGATGACATATAATTGGACCTTTAGATGACATTTAATTGGACCCTTTCAAGGTCTCATCATCATAATGCTGGATGCCAAAATCAGGCTGAAATCCAACCAATCATATGCTGCAGAAAGCAACTCGTACAACCCCGGATAAAAACATGATGCAGAAAGCAGATCCAACAACCCTGGCAAGGACATGCTGCAGAAAGCAAATTCTATAACCCTAGGCTAGGACATGCTGCAGAAAACAAAGTCAACAATCCTTGGTAAAAATATGTTGCAGAAAGCAAACCCAACAACCTCTGGTAAGGACATGTTGCAGAAAGCAAACCCAACAACCTCTGGTAAGGACATGCTGCAGAAAGCAAACCCAACAGCCTCTGGTAAGGACATGTTGCAGAAAGCAAACCCAACAACCTCTGGTAAGGACATGTTGCAGAAAGCAAACCCAACAACCTGTGGTAAGGACATGTTGCAGAAAGCAAACCCAACAACCTCTGGTAAGGACATGCTGCAGAAAGCAAATCCAACCACCCCTGGAATTGCTTGATGCAGCATGAGCAAGAAAATCCAACAAACCCTGGTAAGGGCATATTGCAGAAAGAAAAATCACAAAAAAAGACAATTAGAAGCAGAGATAACTGCTGTTGTGGAACACCACAAATTAAACTTATCTCAAGTCTTGTAAGAAGAAATTCAAAATTGTACTGACACTCAACAAACTTTAGTAAAGTTATTCTTTTGAAACTTGTAATAGGATCAGTACTATTAAGGACCATATATTGTCTGAATGCTATTGCAGAATGTATGAAGTCACTGATGGGTCTGATTAACATGAAGTATGCAAGTTCAAATGTCAGGCCATGAGGAGAATAAGTGAAGTCATGGAACAATGAAAATGTCGGGTGGGGGGGAGAGAATGAAACTAAGTTGAGTTACTTAATATTTGTCACTATTGCCATGTTTATCTCTTCTGAGATGAAAGTATTACAATAAAACTTATTTTTGAAATGCATTTTTACAAGATGCCTAAAACATACTTAAAATATAAGAAAAAATATTCGGCAGAAGTACTGCAAATTTACATTTTAATATTATGTCCCTTTATGTATGTAAATACATTATCAGTAAGTAACAGTAATTTCCACAAGCAGTCAGAGATGCATTGATTTTAATCTACTTTTAACATCAAAGCTTAATTTAAGTTAAATGCTCTAATGATATGCTTCAAACAAAAATTAGAAAGACTATTTTGTTTAATGCACTTACGATTAAGAAATCTCCACTATCACTCATACACAATTAACAACTTGGATTCAGAGTACCTTTATAAAGCAAATACTTGAAGTGTTTCCATGCACCACGTTTAGTTTTAATGACATGAAGTGAATGAAAGCCTTCAACTTCAGCATGATTAGATTACATGACTTAGTCATCAAAGAAACGGGTCAAATCCACACCAAACCAATTAGTTTTTTTTAATAATAATTAAAAAAAACACCAATGGTATATGAAAAAAAAACTCCATAATGCTTAGTACTTTTTTAAAAAAAAAAACTTATTGATCGCTGTGCCACAATTATAGATTCTTCAATCCAGATGGAATGAAGCAGAAAGTGACTGGATTAATGTCTATGAAATTGAAAAAGGAGTTTTTTTAAATGTTTCATCTTGAATTAAGTATCAAACCAATGCAATTCATCAAAGAGATAAGCCAACTCGGGTGCTGTATTATTGCCAATGATCGGAAGGGTTATGGAACAAATGCATGAAAAGAATAAGCAGGTTTCTTATAGACTCAATATTAGGACAGATAACTTCTAAGACTTAAAACACATTGTACAGTTTGTCAATACATGAATACCAACAGCAATATCTTTTTCTGGTACAGGAGCAAATCTTCTCAATGAAAACCAGCATATACCAGTTTAATGGACCCTGCTATAACAAAATTTTCAGGGTACAAAGAACCTGTGTTATAAACCGAGCCATGTTATATGCTTCCAAGTCAGTTAGCTGAAGAAAATGATATATGTTCCAAAAACGGCTGGCCCCCCACCCCAATTTTTTTTTTACAGATTATAAGACTGCAATTCAAACATTACACCTTTGTCTAGGATCAATGTCTAACAGAAGAATGCCAGTCCATGCCATAAGCTCACCTGTTCTTGCATCATGTGAGATGAGACTTTGCCTTTCTCCTATATTTCATGCAAAAACTGAAGCTGTAGTACTGACTGAATTACTGTGGTCTTAAATGGTGCAAATCTACAGAACGCCACAGCGAAAATTTCAAGCAACAAAATAAATTGAAATCTTGAAAGCATTGGTCAATTTTTATAGCTGCATCATAAAACATTTTCTTACCAATCTTGCCAATTTCTGACGAAGATGTGGTGGATGAATTTTCAGATTCTCTACTTTTCCCAAACCAATCACATGTGTAATTCCCTGGATCAATGAATGATGGATTCTCAACATCTACAAATCTGATTTCCTCTGCAGCCTTCTCAAGTTCCACCCCCTCCAAACAGTGACAATGCTTCATGTGGCTACTCAAAGAGAATGTTTGCCGGTTCTGATATGAACATTTTGGGCAGGCACGGGTCTTCAAATATCTCTGTTCATGGACCATCTTCCAATGTTGACAATACATGGTCCAGGAATTGTACTTTCTGGAATCACACTTGAGGATAGGGCAGGTCATGTTGTACTTCCATTCTACAACTATCTTTTGCATCTCGTTCTCTGATGTACTTTCAGATTCTGAAACAAATTCCAAATGCATTACTCTCAGTTGCATTTATCATTTACTCCTCAAATAAATATTAAAACAAGAATCAACAGTAGTACAGAATCATCATCTCCTGAATATACATTGTGATATATAACATGATTTTCTAAACTACAAATTGTTTAATTTGTCATTTCCATTCATGGACTTGGGAGATTATTGACCAATGCGACTCTGTGAGCTTGAACTAAACTTACTGTGCTGGAACTATTCTGTTTCTGTTTCTCTTACTGACCAGTGAACCAAATAATTTATAGGTTTCTTTATTATACCAGTGAAAGCAATTCACAGAGACTGACCAAGGACTTAATTTTTAAGCTAAAATTATTCTGATAAAACCATTTTTCTATGAACCACAATGACCTTAAACTCTGACCTTTCAACTCCTAAAGTCAAAAGGGCTCCTCCACACCTCATGCACAAGCCCTCTACAAACACTGGTCAAGGTGTGTGGTCTACAATTGAAGATTTTATGCAAAGCCTTTTTTCTTGTTAACAAACAATGAGCTTGAACTTTGACCCAGAAAAAAAGTGTTCTATCTTACCAACATGCAAGTCATCCACAAACTTCAGTGAACATTTTGACTCCAAAATTGAAAAATGCAACCTTGTTATCCCAAGTACAAGCTACTTACAAAATCTGGTTGAGGTGTTTAAACTAATATTGTACAGAAACTATATTTCCTCTTTTAATTACAGTAACTTGGTTTTTTGATCTTTTGATGCCAACTTTTGATCTCTTGACCCCAACTTGAAAAGGCTTCTTCCTTGACCCACGGGCATACAATTCAACCCAAGCCTGTGATGTAATTGTCCTGCAATCATTTTCTTGTTCCAGTCACTGCGATCCTGATCTATGTCCTGGTTTGTAATGCTGAACTTCTCTTATTATGACCCTGACATTTGAAATTTTGACTACAAAATCATTTTCTTCCTTGTCCAGGTGCATGCCATGTACAAAGTCTGGTAACAGTAAATGTGGAGAACTAAATAAATTGTGCAGACATGAAACTGGTAAGATACAGATAGATGTAAGCTGAATAACAATGTGGATGCACATCATAATTTAATTGCATGTACAATAAATAAATTACAACACATCTATACTATATCATTAGAATTGTTCCAATGAAACATAGATGTTACCTAGGAAGGCAGTTTTTTAAAAAAAAATACATGCAAGGGTACTTATTTTTTGGAGTTCATATTAAAATGATAAATAAGAAATTTATAAATTACATCTATAAACGAGTATCATAAGTGAAAAAAAGTGCCATCACTGGGCCCCATGTATGTTTCAATGGAACAGCCCTTATAAAGCTCTTGCTGAATTTCTGATTAATCTTAACTTCCATTTTCAGTGAAAAATAATTCACTTTTGTCAGTGTACAAAATTAATTTGAGAAGTAACAAAAATCCCCAGAAGACACTATGGGCCACAAGAATTTCCAATAATTCAAGCTAAGACATTTTCTTCTTTTTAAACGCTTAATACTGACACTGTTTTGTGGAATGAAAGATGATGAAAGATGGACACCATTTCCCTCAAGGACTAACCACATGTGATATGACTTTCTTTTTTTGGTGAACATTCCGTCCATTAAGTAAAGTAATAACCAGATTATCAAGAAGTAACATGGTGGCCATACTAAAGATCAGAAACTTCATTTAGGACAAACAACAGGGTTCATACAGATTTATGTGAAAAAAATTCAAGGACATTTCAAGTACAGTTTGAGGGCAGAATTTTCAAGGAGTAACACAGAAGTTAAATGCCCATAAAATAGGAGTTAAATGCCCATAAAAACTGTACTTCAAAGCAAGCTGTATTTTCCATTAACTGAGTGGAACTATAGTATTAAAAATTTACAAGTCCTGCAATCCAAATTGACTTTGTGTATAACACTGGCACAACAGAAAAAATACCCCTCAAAACAAACCACACCAAGACCAGAGCATAAAAAAAATACTCCCCAAAACAAACACACAAAGTCCTCAATATAAAAATACCCCCCCAAAACAAATGCATGGAATCCTCAGTATAAAAATATACCCTCAAAAACAAATCACAAAAGTCCTGAGTATAAATGTAAAAATGGGTGAAAAAGAAATTTCTTGCATGGGAAGCAGTGTTTTGTCCCCTTTTGAAGTGAATCTCTATTTTTATTCTTTTCAAGCCATGTAGTAAAAGCAACAAGGTGTTGGTGTTTGTGATTTTTAATGTAGCTTTAACAATTTTTCAGTCATATCGCTACAATGTCTGCAGTGTGGAAGTTTATAGTGATGTCTAGCACTGGGGCATCATGCCGCAGACATGTAGTATGATGTCCCACCCAGTCACATTACACCAGGCCAACCAGTCCTAACACTAACCTCTTAATGCTGAGTGTCAAGTGAGGCAGCTGTTAGTACCATTTTTGTAAGTCTTTGGTATGACTCGACCGGGGATCGAACCCACAACCTCCCGCATCTGAGGCGGATACTCTAACCACTAGGCCACTGGTAAAAGCAACAAGAATCTATTATAAAGCGATGGTTCATGCTTAATCAGGCACTTTGTTTTACTTCATGGTCCTTTTAAAAACAGCCTTCTGTATAAACTCTTGTATAAGCCTGTCCCTCCTCTCCTCGAACTGAACGGGTATAAACACTAAAAAGTGCATGACCCCTTTATAATCTGACCCTCAACTCGGAGTCATCACGTTCAATGCTTATAATTAGGCTACATATATGATGACACGACCTCATGTACATTGTAGGCTTTAACATGCACTGAATAAAGTACCTTTGGCTGAATGAAGTACATCCCTTGGGAGTCGATTCATGAGCACCACTGCACTAAACTTTATTGAAATTTCCAAAATACAATAACCAAGTTTCAGAAATAGTGCTTAGAAAATTATGCTAATACTGTAAAAGCTGAGTTGTATTTTGCTTTGATGTAAGCGACCTTATCCCATAACTGTCAACTCTCATGTCAGGAAGATAAAAAAATTCCCCATTTTTGGGGTTGCTCCACGCGTACCTCCAGATTTCATAACATCCTCCAATTTTTGCCGAGAACTCCTGATTATTATTACACTGTCTTTGATTTTCATTTCTCCTAAAAAAAGTCCTACATAAAAGATACATTGTCATATGTAATCCATAGAAGCAAAATTCTATTGTATCACCTGTGAATAATGTTGGGATGAAATAAGTACTAGAAATAATTTGCTTTTTCACTAAATAGAATATTAAGCTCAAACATCATTCAAGTAAATTTATGATCTATTTCACCGCTACAACAATACAAAAATTAAAAAGTAAACTAGAACTAATAATAAACCACAAGAATAAAATTTCATTTTTCCTGCCAAAGAAACTTACATGAGTGAACACTTGGCATTTTGATATCTATAATGTCAAAGTTAATTACAATCTTTATATTAAAAGAAGGAATCAAGTATATACCACACAGCAAATGTGTTAAGAATTTGAGTAACACTATGCATGCTTTGCACTGTGTAAGTACTATACATTATGGTTCAGCCTGATCTCCCAGATAAACTGAAATGCTCCATAAATTATAAAGTCTGTATTTACCTTTATTTACTTTCATGTTAAAGAAATAAGAAAATACACACATGCAAAATAATAATAAAATCATTCATATTACTTTATAAAAGTTTAGTAAGTATCAGTCATTAACATTTTTTTTCTTCATGTAATTGTCTTAGGGCACGGAAAAAATATTTTTTCTTCTCCCAAGATTTACATCCATTACAGAAGTCAACAAAATGACTTAAAAACTGTCAAGTTAAGACATTGGCCCACAGATAATCTGACCCCCCCACTTTTCTTTCAGACCTTTATTTTTTCCTAAATTATTCTGCTTATACACGAGTATAGAGTATACACCGTAATTGGCCAGTAATTGAACATGATGTACACCCTTTATAAAGTTAAAAAAAGCTATTCCCAGAATGCATCTGTTCTAGGATGTTGTATACAGGTGACTACCTGCACACAATTAGCAAACAATACTTTCATTTACTGCCCAAAAGAAACTTTGAATGCAGATTTTTATCTTCAAAATATGAACAAAATAGAAAACAAAATAATACTTTCTCATTTTCAAAAATTCACATGTATTCAAGGACAAAATCAACATTCATGCGTTGTCAAAGGCACAAAAAGGGATTCCAACTCCCAAGGATATTAAATGTCATTGGCACAAATAGGGATTTCAACTCCCATGGATATTAAATGTCAATGGCACAAAAAGGGATTTCAACTCCCAAGGATATTAAATGTCAATGGCACAAAAAGGGATTTCAACTCCCAAGGATATTAAATGTCAATGGCACAAAAAGGGATTTCAACTCCCAAGGATATTAAATGTCAATGGCACAAAAAGGGATTTCAACTCCCAAGAATATTAAAGGTGTGTACAAACCCTGAAGACATCAAAAAATCCCATGTCAAGATGACCTTCCATTTAAAAATGACAAGTTGTAAAGTCAGCAAATTGTAATTATTTCATTGCAATATGACAAAACAGACAGTCCCCACATCAATGTCATGTCCCCACATCAATATCACGGGGCTTTCTTAAAAATCTTATCATTTATTAGTATATGAAAAGACTTTTAAAAATGGAAACTAAGTGATAGCAAATTGAAAATAAAAATAACTCATTATCATATCCATTCATGAAATGCTTTTTCTTGTATTCTATAATCATTATGGAATCCATATCTGAAGTTTCCATTTGTTCAAAGTGCATTTAGTCTGAATTCCAATCTAGATTCTGTTTCCATTCATTCTTCATTTGCTCTGCAATTCCAATTTAATAACTCTAGTAAAATTACCCATTAGAAGTAGCAAAGTGCACTTAAGCATGTTTTATGGTACATATAAATACAAGTCAAAATAAACTATGTACAATTCCATAAATATTTTGTTTAAAATCTTACATCTTAAAAACAAATCAAAACCCTATTGTAATCAGCTCCCATTTGATACAAAGATCATTTCATCTAAAATAGACCTTGTGTTTTTCAGTACTTGATTATAAATTGTCATTGGCAATCAAATAAACATGTTCAAGCCCTGCCAAAGAGTTTACAAGTGCTCCCAAGTTCCAAAAGTGCATTCTGCCTTATGGATAGTGAGGGTTCTTCATATGTTACTTTGACAACTACCAGTTTTGTGTGATTTGAATTGCCAAGTTTGATCCATTTTTATTCATTTATTAATTTGTTATACAATATCTATAAAAACAATTTACATTTCCAAAAAGTGTTTATATATATATATATATATATATATATATATATATATATATATATATATATATATATATATATATATCAATTAATGGCCAGCCAGCTACACTATACTGACACCAAATGCTGTCAGCAAATTCCAATTTTTTGACAGGCAATGAACTCTCACCCTACACCCCAATATAAATGTCCTAATATCAAAAAATGGCTGGCAAAGGTTAGAGGAAATTCAAACTATTCATTTTCAAGGAGTTTTCAGGGCATCTCAAAATTCAGAAGTTCTAATGGCAACTCCTCTGTATAAGTTACTCTGATGTTAAACACAACCATACCATGCATGATTTGTACTGTATTTACTGTTAAACACATTAAACACAACCATACCATGCATGATTTGTACTGTATTTACTGTTAAACACAACCATACCATGCATGATTTGTACTGTATTTACTGTTAAACACAACATTACCATGCATGATTTGTACTGTATTTACTGTTAAACACAACCATACCATGCATGATTTGTACTGTATTTACTGTTAAACACATTAAACACAACCATACCATGCATGATTTGTACTGTATTTACTGTTAAACACAACCATACCATGCATGATTTGTACTGTATTTACTGTTAAACACAACATTACCATGCATGATTGTTAAACACAACCATACCATGCATGATTTGTACTGCATTTACTGTTAAACGCATTAAACACAACATTACCATGCATGATTTGTACTGTTTTTACTGCTAAACACAACATTACCATGCATGATTTGTACTGTTTTTACTGTTAAACACAACCATACCATGCATGATTTGTACTGTATTTACTGTTAAACACAACCATACCATGCATGATTTGTACTGTATTTACTGTTAAACATAACCATACCATACATGATTTGTACTGTATTTACTGTTTAACACAACTATACAATGCATGATTTGTACTGTATTTACTGTTTAACACAACTATACAATGCATGATTTGTACTGTATTTACTGTTGAATGCAACCTTACCATGCATGATTTGTACTGTATTTACTGTTAAACTAACCATACCATACATGATTTGTATTGTATTTACTGTTTAA
Organism: Potamilus streckersoni; assembly: GCA_016746295.1. Classification (NCBI taxonomy): domain Eukaryota; kingdom Metazoa; phylum Mollusca; class Bivalvia; order Unionida; family Unionidae; genus Potamilus; species Potamilus streckersoni. The sequence continues at coordinate 8,469,965 of JAEAOA010000745.1, read as the reverse complement.
CACAACTATACAATGCATGATTTGTACTGTATTTACTGTTAAACACAACTGTACCATGCTTGATTTGTACTGTATTTACTGTTGAATGCAACCATACCATGCATGATTTGTACTGTATTTACTGTTTAACACAACTATACAATGCATGATTTGTACTGTATTTACTGTTAAATACAATGCATGATTTGTACTGTATTTACTGTTAAATACAATGCATGATTTGTACTGTATTTACTGTTAAATACAATGCATGATTTGTACTGTATTTACTGTTAAACACAACCATATCATGCATGATTTGTACTGTATTTACTGTTAAACATAACTATACAATGCATGATTTGTACTGTATTTACTGTTAAATACAATGCATGATTTGTACTGTATTTACTGTTAAATACAATGCATGATTTGTACTGTATTTACTGTTAAATACAATGCATGATTTGTACTGTATTTACTGTTAAATACAACCATACCATGCCTGATTTGTACTGTATTTACTGTTGAATGCAACCATACCATGCATGATTTGTACTGTATTTACTGTTTAACACAACTATACAATGCATGATTTGTACTGTATTTACTGTTAAATACAATGCATGATTTGTACTGTATTTACTGTTAAATACAATGCATGATTTGTACTGTATTTACTGTTAAACACAACCATATCATGCATGATTTGTACTGTATTTACTGTTAAACATAACTATACAATGCATGATTTGTACTGTATTTACTGTTAAATACAATGCATGATTTGTACTGTATTTACTGTTAAATACAATGCATGATTTGTACTGTATTTACTGTTAAATACAATGCATGATTTGTACTGTATTTACTGTTAAATACAATGAATGATTTGTACTGTATTTACTGTTAAAAACAATGCATGATTTGTACTGTATTTACTGTTAAAAACAATGCATGATTTGTACTGTATTTACTGTTAAATACAATGCATGATTTGTACTGTATTTACTGTTAAATACAATGCATGATTTGTACTGTATTTACTGTTAAAAACAATGCATGATTTGTACTGTATTTACTGTTAAAAACAATGCATGATTTGTACTGTATTTACTGTTAAAAACAATGCATGATTTGTACTGTATTTACTGTTAAATACAATGCATGATTTGTACTGTATTCACTGTTAAATACAATGCATGATTTGTACTGTATTTACTGTTAAATACAATGCATGATTTGTACTGTATTTACTGTTAAATACAATGCATGATTTGTACTGTATTTACTGTTAAATACAATGCATGATTTGTACTGTATTTACTGTTAAATACAATGCATGATTTGTACTGTATTTACTGTTAAATACAATGCATGATTTGTACTGTATTTACTGTTAAATACAATGCATGATTTGTACTGTATTTACTGTTAAATACAATGCATGATTTGTACTGTATTTACTGTTAAATACAATGCATGATTTGTACTGTATTTACTGTTAAATACAATGCATGATTTGTACTGTATTTACTGTTAAATACAATGCATGATTTGTACTGTATTTACTGTTAAATACAATGCATGATTTGTACTGTATTTACTGTTAAATACAATGCATGATTTGTACTGTATTTACTGTTAAATACAATGCATGATTTGTACTGTATTTACTGTTAAATACAATGCATGATTTGTACTGTATTCACTGTTAAATACAATGCATGATTTGTACTGTATTTACTGTTAAATACAATGCATGATTTGTACTGTATTCACTGTTAAATACAATGCATGATTTGTACTGTATTCACTGTTAAATACAACTGTACAATGCATGATTTGTACTGTATTTACTGTTAAATACAATGCATGATTTGTACTAGATTCACTGTTAAATACAATGCATGATTTGTACTGTATTTACTGTTAAATACAATGCATGATTTGTACTGTATTTACTGTTAAATACAATGCATGATTTGTACTAGATTCACTGTTAAATACAATGCATGATTTGTACTGTATTTACTGTTAAATACAATGCATGATTTGTACTAGATTCACTGTTAAATACAATGCCTGATTTGTACTAGATTCACTGTTTGACCTAGTCATACTTGTGCATAATTTGTACTGCATTAAAAAAATGTTGGAGAATCCAAATATCTACTGTGCATCAAGTTGTAGGCTTACTCTATCTAAAAATTAACATTGACAGATAAACACATGTCAAGCTGCACCTATTAAATATTGCATCACAGTCAACAACACTAACAAGCCAATCAGATTCCAGTAAGTAGGAACTTTCCTCAATGGCAGCTGAACTCAAATTCTTCTATTTTACAGCCTTTACATTTTAGTGTTATCAACTTATCCTTCTCTTCTTTTTTCTGTATACCCGATGCAGACTTTGCAACAATGATACTTTTAGCTACCTCAGCCAGATCAGAGAAGTTTTCAAAGTAAAATGTACCAGGGTCAAGGAATTGGCTATTGGTGTCAAGCACTTTGATGATATTTTGCAATGTGGAGCGTTTCAATCGATGTACCTTTTTAATATGCTTATATGTATCTTTCTTTGCAATATTCCCATAGTCACAAATCCTGCATTTAAAGTGATTCAGAACTGGAAGATGTCTCTTCATCCAATGACTTTCAAAGGATGACAGACTGGTAAAAGCATGTGTCCTACATTTATCTACGGGGCATGACATGTTGGAAATAAACACTACTTTTATCGGCTCTTTCTCCCCTGCTGATGAATTTGATGAAATTGTTTGAAGTTCAAGCTTTTCGTTTCCTGAAGGTGACTTTTTCATAGATTCCACCAATGCTTTATTGGTGTCTGAAGTAGTGACTGAAAGATTAACACAAAAACATGATCAATAGAAGACAAGGCATCTCCTTGAATTCAAGTAGTTTTCAAGGCATATCCTCAAATTCAAGTAGTTTTCAAGGCGTATCCTCAAATTCAAGTAGTTTTCAAGGCATCTCCTTGAATTAAAGTAGTTTTCAAGGCATCTCCTTGAATTAAAGTACTTTTCAAGGCATATCCTCAAATTCAAGTACTTTTCAATGCACTATTCAAATTCAAGTAGTTTCCAAGGCACTACTCAAATTAAAGTAGTTTTCAAGGCACTACTCAAATTCAAGTAGTTTTCAAGGCACTACTCAAATTCAAGTAGTTTTCAAGACATCTCCAATTCAAGCAGATTTCAAGACATATCTAATTCATGTAGTTTTTAGGGCATCTCCTCAAATTCAAGTAGTTTTCAAGACACTACTCAAATTCAAGGAGTTTTCAAGGTTGTGTGAACAATATTGCGATAGTCTCAGCACGTGAATCCCTTTAAAACTGTCCCAATTTCATAAAGCTCAAATCCAGACTGTCCAATCAAGTATTGAATGTTTCAACGAAGGGAATCTTTGTATTTCTTCATGTTCTATAATTTTTGGGCATCTTCAATTCATGCAAGGCATGATCATTTCTGGTATATTTTTTTTCCCTTCTTTCAGTTACAAGTGACCTCAGCCTTTGGCCATTTGAATCCACAAAGTTTGGTCTAGGTTTTTCATGTAGTGTATAACTGTACAGAAACCACTGTTATTCTTTTAGTTATTTTAACTGTACCCTTTGACCTAATCAAAAGGGTTCTTCTTTCTCCACAAATGCAAGCCATCCACCAACATATGGTAATCGTAGAACATGTTATTGCATGAAAATAATTTTCTTTTTTCATTTACAGATCTTGCCTTTTTACATTTTGACTCCAAAATCAAAAGGCTTTTTCCTTATGAAGTAGTGCAAGATATCCACAATCTTTGGTCACCACAGATAGTTTTAAACTTATGTAATTGTGTAAAATTATGGTTTCTTCTTTTAGTCCATGTGACACAAACCTCTGACCTTTTGACCTAAAATATATAAGGTTCTTCCTTTCTCTAAATGCAAGTTATCCACCTATACTGGTAGAGACAGATAATGTAGAACTAATGTGGCTGACACAAATGTTAACATAAATGGCAATGAGCAAGTGTCACGAAAATGGATTAGCCAACTACCAGATGTGTTTATCAATGTATCAGTCTGGAGTTAACTCTGATTTGCACAGGATTTATCCATTAATTCAGTAATTTAGCATGCCTTTTAAGTTTACTACATGTGCAATATCAATTTTCTTTATAGTGGTGAATTTATTGTGGACACTGGGTGGGTATAGAGTATACTTTATTTCAGCATGCAGGGGAAGATATGACAACCAAATCCAGCCTAGGATGTGTAAACATCATGATAAAATTACGTATTTTTAGTATTCACTTATATTAAGCTGTCTACTTTCAATTTATGATCATGAAAAGTGAGAATTTCTAAATATTTGCCAAGGATTATCAAAGTTTCACTGTACACAGGCACACAAGGTGTTTTGTTATCAGTTAAGAACAATCAATAAAGTTAAGGCTGTATATTCTGTTCATATATTTTTCTAGGATGTACTAACATTGGTCTAAAACATCTCAAATATAGCAAAGTATTTTGGTCTAGCATTTAATTTGTTGAATTTATAACAAATAGCATTACAATGCCAACAATGAAAATAATGCACTGATAATATTACGATCTTAGAGATGATTTTATACCAAATCTCTCTAATAGTAATGGCTGTAATCAATTTCAAAAATTTTTAAAGAGAACTGATGAATGACAAACAATTCATAAAAAACTTGAATGCAAAAGTTATGTTAACATTTTTATGCATATTTATTGACATACCTACCTACCTACCTACCTACATATGTATTATTTATTGGATACTGCATTTATTTAATCCAGTCACAAGGAATATACCATGATGACCACTGATGATGAACCAAGCTCTTGTATACTATGACTTAAGAATGTTATCAAGAAAAAATGTGTAACAAGATTTTCCTGTTGATGCAAACTTTAGATAAGTGGGAATTACTGTATGTAATCGTGGATGCAAACTTTAGATAAGTGGGAATTACTGTATGCAATCGTGGATGCAAACTTTAGATAAGTGGGAATTACTGTATGCAATCGTGGATGCAAACTTTAGATAAGTGGGAATTACTGTATGCAATCGTGGATGCAAACTTTAGATAAGTGGGAATTACTGTATGTAATCATTGATGCAAACTTTAGATAATTGGGAATTACTGTATGTAATCTTTGATGCAAACTTTAGATAAGTGGGAATTACTTATGTAATCGTTGATGCAAACTTTAGATAAGTGGGAATTACTTATGTAATCACTGATGCAAACTTTAGATAAGTGGGAATTTCTGTATGTAATCATGGATGCAAACTTCAGATAAGTGGGAATTACTGTATGTAATCATTGATGCAAACTTTAGATAAATGGGAATTACTGTAATTGTTAGTGCAAACTTTAGATAATTGGGAATTACTGTATGTAATCTTTGATGCAAACTTTAGATAAGTGGGAATTACTGTATGTAATCATGGATGCAAACTTCAGATAAGTGGGAATTACTGTATGTAATTGTGGATGCAAACTTTAGATAAGTGGGAATTACTGTATGTAATCATTGATGCAAACTTTAGATAATTGGGAATTACTGTATGTAATCTTTGATGCAAACTTTAGATAAGTGGGAATTACTGTATGTAATCGTTGATGCAAAATTAGATAAGTGGGAATTACTGTATATAATCATTGATGCAAACTTTAGATAAGTGGGAATTACTTATGTAATCATTGATACAAACTTTAGATAAGTGGGAATTTCTGTATGTAATCATGGATGCAAACTTCAGATAAGTGGAAATTACTGTATGTAATCATTGATGCAAACTTTAGATAAGTGGGAATTACTGTATGTAATTGTTAGTGCAAACTTTAGATAATTGGGAATTACTGTATGTAATCTTTGATGCAAACTTGAGATAAGTGTGAATTACTGTATGTAATCATGGATGCAAACTTCAGATAAGTGGGAATTACTGTATGTAATTGTGGATGCAATTTTTAGGTAAGTGGGAATTACTGTATGTAATCATGGATGCAAACTTTAGATAAGTGGGAATTACTGTATGTAATTGTGGATGCAATTTTTAGATAAGTGGGAATTACTGTATATAATCATTGATTTATGTTGTATCACGGAAGCAAACAGAAATTTTTATGAATGTGTCAAGTTTACATACAAATAAAAAATTTAAATTTATTAAAGTCTTCAAAATTCAAGTGTTCCTCGTTTATATATATTGTCAATTCATAAAAACTAAAGAATTTTTTTTTTAACCTAACACGATTTAAGCATGTCAATCCAATAAATCGTACTGTTTTGTATGCAATATTTGACAAGCTGCTGTCTGTAACAAAATTCAGTATGTATAGACCTTTATAAATACATATATAAACAAGATGTCAGAAAGCAGATCAACTCATATTTTAAACTCACATCATCAGTACTAGTGATTCACAGAGCATAGAGGTGTGTAAATTAGCAGATTTAAAGTAATATGAATTCAAAGATAAAAATAAAATATTTTGGGTATAAACTGACTTGGCAAAAGTACAGTACTTTTTGGCAATGAGAATTAACTTTGAATTACATATTATTAATATTCTACCCAAGCTTCCAATCCAAAGGCATTTTTTTGCTGAAAATTCATTCAGGAGTCATCTTATTAAGTCTTCCATAGAAAATAGTTGTTAGATCAAGTGATAAATGTTTGCTGTAAGTACAAATTACAATCAGTTAAAATACTTCTGGCTTTCCATCCAAAAATGCATAGATGGTATGATTGTACACAGAAGCTTGAATATTGTATCAGTCTGGGAACTGGTTTCATCAAAATTGCAAATGGTAGAAAGCAAGAGCAAAATATCAATTATTTGAAGGCAACTGCCATTTATGCATACACGGTGTAAAATGCAAAATAACCAAATCTGTATTATATCCAGGTTAACTATATGAAAGCATTGCACAAATAAAGAGTAATTGTTGAAAATACATTCACTGTGAGTGCAAATGACTATTTTTGCTAGCATTGGTAATAAAAAGTAATATTAAAGCAAGTTATTGCTGTGTATATTATTTAGCCTGTAGACATCAATGTCTCTATCAATTATGATTACAGATAGCCATCAAACAGAAGCCCAGGTGGTGAATATACGAATATATAAATATAATAAATATATGTTTACATAAGTGTTGATAAGTAGTAATATTAATCTGAATGATAAGACTTAAAATGGTGGCAAGGGAGCAGATTCTCAGTGACTGATGGGACTTGGAAGTTTCAAGAAGAATTCTGTGCATTCCAATCGATTGTACGAAGTCATGTGAATATACTCAAGCTTTGTAAATCAAAATTATATGCTGCCACATGAGGTCTATTGTGAAGTACAGTCACAAAAGATGGTGTTATATAAGGAGAAAATTTTTCAGCACAAGATAGGCTATACATAGTGTCTAGTATAAATGGTGGAGGAAGATCCCCGGAAAACCCCGGAAAGAACCACTGACCCATGGGAAGCTACTGGCAAGCTTTCTCACATGCCCACATTCACCAAATCCAACACTCAAATCCCTTAGAGGTGAGATGGCAATGATCTATAACAGTGAGCACATTAGACCACTCAGACAGATGTGAGATGGCAATGATCTATAACAGTGAGCACATTAGACCACTCAGACAGATGTGAGATGGCAATGATCTATAACGGTGAACACATTTGACCACTCAGAGGTGAGATGACAATAATCTAGCACATTAGACCACTCTGGGCCTCAAGGACAAAATCAATCATTCAGTTTCATTCCGATTTTTGGAGTCATTCACAATTTTCATGTTCCTGATGTAAGTCTGTGAATGTGCTTTATGTTGTACTTAGACATTTTTTGAGGAAAAACATTTGTTTGGGACTGTACAGTGGAAACAGAACGTTATTTGGACTAGAATACTAATGTGGATTTGTTATAAATTATTTGATAGAATTTTGGAAAACCCCTTCTTGATAATTTCATGGTTCTTGGATGACCAGTACATTTCAGGTAATGAAATTTATAAGGAACTTTTCAAACATTTGGGACTTTTGTAAACTTTTAAAGGACTAGTTTGGATTCACCTTATAATAATAATGGATTCACCTTATAATAATAATGGATTCACCTAATAATAATAATGGATTCACCTAATAATAATAATAATGGATTCACCTTATAATACTGTAAGTTTCTTTCTCAGTTTTAACTTTGATAATTAAACTGTTTGTTAAGCTTAATAAAACTTGTTGGTTTTTGCTTCTTTTCTGTTACTTTACTTAGTGGCCAAAGAGTCGTAACAATGTGTGTAATTTTGAATGCAAATTTATAAAATTTTCAGTTTTATCACCACAATGTCTGTAATGTGCCAGTTTATATTGATGTCTAGCACTGGGGCATCATGCTGCAGAAATATAGCATTATGTCCCACCCAATCATATTATCCTGACACCATGTCAACCAGTCCTAACACTAACCTCTTAACACTGAGCACAGAGTGAGGTTGCTGCTAGTACCATTTTTATAAGTCTTTGGTACGACTCAGCCTGGGTTTGAATCCTTGACCTCCTGTATCCAAGGTGGAAGCTCTAACATTTTAACCCACTGGAGTGATCCCAGTTGGTGAATAAACAACTGCTAGTGACCAATGAACCCATTGTTTGAACATGCCATCTGGATATCAAATATAAAAGCTATTTTATTACAAAGCATGCCAACATTGTAAGCATGTCTTTGCATTCTTTTTATTGTGATGATTTTTTTATGAACCATGTTACATTTTCAATGTATTGGTACTTTCAGTCACTAGGGGACCTGAGCGGCCGAGTGGTCTAAAGCGCTCTCCGTTACGGATCACTGCCATCTCACCTTTATATGTGTGGGTTCGAATGTGGATATGTGAGAAAGCTTGCCAGTAACTTCTTGTGGGTCGGTGGGTCTTTCCGAGGATCTCCTGGTTTCTTCCTCCACCATAAATACTGGCCGCCATGTATAGCCTATTGAGTGCTAAAAAATGGCTTTAAGCCCCAGAACAACATCAACTTTCAGTCACTATGGGATGTATAGAAATTGCAGAATAATTTTGTCTTAAACTTGATGTTTTCATTTTAAATCAAAAAGTTGTTTTTTCTCTCACAAACCACTTAATATTATTACATTCATAATCTTTTAATGACAGTTAGGTCACACTGTGGTATCTTCGGCTTATCACACAATGATAGGTCACACTGTGGTATCATCTGCTTATCACACAATGATAGTTAGGTCACACTGTGGTATCATCGGCTTATCACACAATGATAGTTAGGTCACACTGTGGTATCATCGGCTTATCACTCAATGATTGTTAGGTCACACTATGGTATCATCGGCTTATCACACAATGATAGTTAGGTCACACTGTGGTATCATCGGCTTATCACACAATGATAGTTAGGTCACACTGTGGTATCATTGGCTTATCACAGAATGATAGTTAGGTCACACTGTAGTATTATCAGCTTATCACTCAATGATAGGTCACACTGTGGTATCATCGGCTTATCACACAATGATATTTAGGTCACACTGCAGTAGCATCGGCTTATCACTCAATGATAGTTAGGTCACACTGTTTTATCATCGGCTTATCACACAATGATAGTTAGGTCACACTGTGGTATCATCAGCTTATCACTCAATGATAGGTCACACTGTGGTATCATCGGCTTATCACACAATGATATTTAGGTCACACTGCGGTAGCATCGGCTTATCACTCAATGATAGTTAGGTCACACTGTTTTATCATCGGCTTATCACACAATGATAGTTAGGTCACACTGTGGTATCATCAGCTTATCACTCAATAATAGTTAGGTCACACTGTGGTATCATCAGCTTATCACTCAATGATAGTTAGGTCACACTGGTATCATCGGCTTATCACACAATGATAGTTAGGTCACACTGTGGTATCATTGGCTTATCACTCAATGATAGTTAGGTCACACTGTGGTATCATTGGCTTATCACACAATGATAGGTCACACTGTGGTATCATTGGCTTATCACACAATGATAGTTAGGTCACACTGTGGTGTGATGTTGTGAAAGATATTCAGTTATTAATATTAAATAATAGTAGTTGTATTGTTTGAATTTTATGTCATTTATCTAATGAACTAAACATTTTCTTGTTTGTAGAGTCACTATGAGTTTCCTGGCCCTCTCTGATAAAATTTTTGACCAGGTATTTTAAAATAATATAATGTATATGATTTTATGATTTTTCTGGCAAGAAATCAGAGCTAGATATTTTATTCCACATATTGACAAGCACAGTATTTCTTTAAAACAGTATCAGGTCCCTATCTCAATATTTGATGGTTTTAGTATAACTGGTACACAGTGGTTATCACTACATGTTGAGAAACTATGTGGAACATATTTTTTCTTGGTACCAAGCTCTATTGCTACCAAATGGCGTGTTGACAAGGAAACATTTACTTTCTCTGATATTTAAAAAATCATAAATGTAATTTGTTATACTGGCCTACAGGAAAAGAAAATTCAACACTTATCATTTTTCTTAACAATTATATGGAAACAACATTCTGCAATGGACAGGGTACTTGAAGAAAAGACAGGGCAGAAAAAAAACATGAGTCTCTTGAAAGAACTGGCACTCGCCTGACTGAAAAGAAATTCCATGAATTCAAGATAATACCATTTGTTCTTCTTAATTCTTTCCCTCATAGAATGTATGGCTTTTTTGCTCTTCAATACGCATGTGACAAAGCTACCCATTGCGCTATGCATAGGCCTGTTAAGCGGTAAAATGTATGTTACGTTTAACAGCAATTTTAACCATTTTACGTTTCTATCACACAGATATTGTATGTGGAAAGATTTAAGAGTAAAATATGGTTGTTATAGCTGTATAATTATTTTTCACAGAAGAATTCTGTATGTGCTTTAAAATCTTGAGAGAACTCATTTATCATCAAGTTAATGAAGCCGCATGAATAACCATAGCTGTCATTTCAAATACTCAAAATTTACAGGTTCTTTGTCAGCGTCTACATCACTAAATCAGCTGAATTTGATAATTTATAAAAACTAATGGCTTCCTACATCAGTATCAGAGCCTATACCTAAGTTATTGAAGCTTTCATAGTTGTGATTCTAATCACAAAAACTCGAGCAAGTACTGAATGATATTTGGCAACTGCCATTTTGAGAGACACAGTTACAACCTACTTACTTTAAATAACAGATTTCACCCAGAACCTAAACACTGACCATGTGATCGGACGTAATGGACATTCACATCAATGAATGAGGTATCTAATAGGGTGTTATTCCTGAAGGTGGCACTATGAAAATCTGCTCAACATGGCTGCTGTTAACTGACGCTTCAAAAGGTGTTTGTATGCGAATCAGGTAGAGGCGTCAAAAGGCACTTGTGTGAGGTAATGGGTTAACAATTGTTGCTATTTTTGTAACAATAATAAGATTTTAAAAAATCTTGCTGAGGTGGTCATACACGTCATCATATCAGGCACGTCATTAAAAGTCTTTTGGTCAAAATCTAATATCAGTGTTCTTCCATTCTGGGTCACTTGTGGCCAAAATCAGTTTCACAACTGCCATATTGGATGTATGACTGACTCATGTTTCATTTAGGTCCAACTAGGTATCATAAGAAGTCAACTGGTGAAAACTCAAATGTTGATAGAGCCATCCATTTGGGAGATAACAATATTTTTAAAATAGTTACCAAGGTGGCTGCACTGTTTTGTCAGTAATTTTTCATCTAGGATCAAGGAGACATCACAGAAATTGATGAAAACCCAAGCCATCCATTTGGGAGAGGAGATAACAGTATCAGCACCATATTAATTTTACATTAACAAAACAATACTATGAAATCATTAAATGAAAACTGTCTGAATTTATGAATTATTCATTAAGTAAATTACTGATAACAAGATTTTCAAGAAAATCACTTTGGTGGCCAGATAACATAATAAATAAATAGTGTATCCTTTTATGTGATATAACTATCCCAGAATGTGAAATCACCATATGTATGTGATATCTCTATCCCAGAATGTGATATCTCTATCCCAGAATGTGATATCTCTATCCCAGAATATCATATCTCTATCCCTGTATGCAATATCTCTATTCCTGTTTGTGATGTCTATCAATATATACAATATCTCAATTCCTGTATGTGATATCTCTATCCCAGAATGTGATATCACTGTCCCAGAATGTGATATCTCTATCACAGAATGTGATATCACTGTCCCAGAATGTGATATCACTGTCCCAGAATGTGATATCTAAATCCCAGAATGTGATATCCCTATCCCTATTTGTGTTACGTTTATCCTAGGATGTGTGATCTGTTCCAGTATCCAACTAAATGGTATTGTATATGATAACATGATTACATTCTTGCATCCTTGTTGTGCATTTTAATAGCCATGTCATCATCAGACATTTATGGCACATGCAATTGTACACAACCATTCATCAGAGATTGGTGGGGATTCCAACCCCATAAAATCAAATTCACACCAATCAATAAAATGTTACTCTGCACAAGATATCAGAACTGTGCTCTACTATTAATACAAAAAGAAACTACAAAGAAGATAAAACAATATAGCTGAATAACACAGAAGATAAAGCTATAGGGCTGAATAACACAGAATATAAAGCTATATGACTGAATAACACAGAAAATAAAGTGATATGGCTGAATAACACAAGATAAAGCTATATGACTGAATAACACAAAAGACATGATAAAGCTATATGACTGAATAACATATACGATAAAGCTTTACAGCTGAAAAGACTTTTAACAAATGAATCAAAGCATTTTACCATTTGAATCCTGAACAGAAGATTTATTCTCAGAATTTGAAAGGCTGCATTCTCCCTCCTTCTCTGTATCTGGAGGCTCGAAATGGTAACCCTCTGTATCTTTAAATGCTGGGTTCAAAACTTTTACAGCTTTAATTTTTGTCAAAGCTGCCTTTACATCTTTGTCTGCAAGAATCCAATGATGAGATTTCAGATGGTTCTCAATCTCTGATGTTTGGATAGCCTTGAAAGCACACCGAGAACACTGGAACATCTTAAGCTCCAAATGGTGTGTCTTTATCCAGTGATTGGAGAAGGAGTCAATGGTCAGGTAAGTTTCAGATCCACATGCCTTAATGGGGCAAAACATGCCTACCATCCAGGTGATCTTTTTAGATTTCTCAATATTCTCTTTCAAATCAGCACCAAGGTCCATTTCTGTAAAATTGTTTTAAAAATACTAAATAAAATTATGGAAATGTAATGAAAATTTCTCATCAATTCAACATGAAAAATGCATGGAACTGTCCATAGACCAAAGCTGTTCTTAACAATGTGATACAATTAAACTGCCTGGTTCAAGTCAAACAGGGTTCATAACCCCATTAAATATAGCTGGAAAACAATAAAATTCAAACAAAATTAGTCTTCTTGATATAAAACCCTGTGCAACATTTAGTTTCAATCCATGAAGTAATCCTAAGAATTCAGCAAAAATCAATAAAAAAAACTTTTCCAGTCAAGCAGTGGCATAACTTGATTACATTTGTTAAAAAATCAAACTTTTTATGCTTTTAATGCACAACCTCATACCAAATTTAAATAAATACAACCAAGTACAAATAAATTTTAAGTGCATAGTGATAAGTCAAGTAAGGACCATAGATCTTTTACAATTTGCTTTAAAACAGTGAAATCTGAAACTGACCCCAAGACATCTTAATGAAAAACCTGCGATCAAATGTTTTATTTCAAGCAAATCGCAAAGTTATCATTTGGGAAAAACATTTGCAGGGTCAGGTTCTAAGACAAAATGGGTAAAAACTTTTGGAAAGTATGCCTGAAAATAAAAACTGATCAATGTATTCGTAACATATAATCTCATACCAAATATGGGTTCAGTTGATGAAGTCCCTCAAAATATATTGAGCAGAAACAAATCTGAACATCCAAGTTTAAAGTCAATCTTGTACCACAGTTCCAGAAAATTTGCCAGAAAAGGTAAAAGCTATTTGACCATGTAGGTTTTCTTACCAGAAAAGCTTGCCACTAAATTTAATTTCAAATCAGCAAGTCCTTGAAAAGTAATGATCATGGGAAATGTTCGAAATCCATCTCTATGTCTCATTAATACGACAGCACATGATAAATTGGGTTGAAATCCAAAATTTCTTGGTGAAGTTACAATGAAGAAACCATAGCAACATGGACGGCAATAACTACTATAAAATGACATGGGATATAACTCTGCCCAAAGTGGAATAATCATAAATAGCAAAGCTAAATTTAATGTTTTTACCAAATTCCACCAGAATGTGTTGATTGGTAATTGCTCACTGCAAACGACATTTCAAATTTTCAATTTATTTGCTTAACACAAGATATAAATCTGTTCAAAATAGAGCAGAGCCCAAAACTATAGAAGGCACATGAAGATCTATGAAGCAACATTCATACCAAATTACATCAACATCTGATGACTGGTTCTTGAGCTACAGGCAGAGCAACTTTCATTTATATCCCATACCGCAATCAGCCGAAGAAAATAAACAAAACAATGATACACATGTATAAATGCAGTACACTTAAAGCGAAAATACATGAATCATGTGAAGGTGTCAGATGAGGTCTTGCGAATCGTGCTCACTACACATGATGGTAATATTTTTATATTTCTTTTACTAAGTATCTTCCACACCCAGTGAAAAAATCGTCTATATGATATGTGTCAGTAGACTCTAAAAGGACAAAATAATTTACTGAATAGTATAGTTATTACACATAATTTCACAACAATTCAATCACTTTATACATGGCTACATGGTATTTTTTTTTAACAGATTGGTTTATGGAGCCTTGGAAGAGGTGGGGGTGTAACGTGTGCTCTCTCTCTCTCTCTCGCGCGCGCGCTCTCTCTCTCTCTCTCACACACACACACACATTTTCTCTTCTGAGAGCCACTGAGATTGGCAACAAATATTCCATTCTTGGTTGGACATTGGAACACATTTACTACACAAGTACATGTGTGGAAAAAAAGGTTAAAATTATTTGAAAAAACTGTTGCCTATTTGATATTTTAAATGTCTATTTCTTTGACAAGCATTTATCCAATTATTACATGTACAAGTCCATATCAATAGCTGTTGGATTAATCCAGGCTATAGAAAGTGAAAACCAATTTCCAGCCTACCCCCCCAAAAAAACTGGCAAGAAAAACTCTGATCTGTAATATTAAATTGTTTTGACTTAAAAGAAACTGAAAAGCAAGAAGAAAAATTAATGAAACCCCCCAAAAAATGAATTGTGAAAAAAATCGTAATCAGTAGAAAATTCTAGCCCTCTCCCTACCCGGTTTATTGATAAGATTTTGTACTGCTATTCAGTTTGGTATTTAAAATTAAAGGTAGTTTATAATCATTGTCATTGTCAGAACCTGACGATTCCTGTACATCTTCGTCACACGAATTTGTCTCGGGTTCATACATATAAGGTTGGATATTAATGAAATATTCTACATCTGGATTGTCATCCACATCACTGCAATCACTGACAGTCGACATAATTTATACATTCAGGTACAGCCAACTCATAGAATGCTTGACTGTATTATCATAGGAGTCTGCAGTTTTATCAATAAAGCACAACAAAATTTCTGACTACATGAAATTACATTAACGGTAATATAAAATAATTATTTTATAATACCGTTAAGGTGATTTCATGTAGTCAGAAATTTCGTCGTGCTTTATTGATAAAACTGCAGACTCCTGTGCTATTATCAACAATGTCAGCGTGTACAGTGTCTCAAATGACGTCACATCCGCTAATTGTTCATGGGGAGGGAAGTGCGTTAGTTTATTCAAGACGGATCGGGAGAAATGATTGGTTTTTCATAAATTTCTTCGTAATGAGTAAAAAAGGTACAAATTTTCAGAAAATGAAACTTATATATATAGCAAATTATATACAGAGTTTGCGCGAATTTCAGTTTTGCATGTTTGTCCCCTTTAAGGCATTATTGTATGCTGAATAGAAAAACTACATATAACACACAGAACCAGAACAACAATTCCATAAGATATTATTATCCTATCAAGGGATTCAAAACCCTCCAATTCACTAAAAATGGGGCATAAATATAAGAAAATAAAGCAAGGACAGAGTATAAAATAATTAGTACAACACAAAAGGAATATGACTGTCCACAGAAATGCCAAAAGATGAACTGTTGAAATATTGAGTACCCATGAGACACATGCAGTACATGATGTCCAAGGAAATGATGAACGACACTCCATTTGTCTGAATAGAACAAAGGTGATTCATAATTCTTTTTACTAATTGGAATAGGTAATAATCTACTTAGACAACTGCTGATTAGTACCAGATATAGCAATGCATTACTGCTATTAAAACAACTTTTTCTTCTTCCAGTCAAAGTGAACCTTATTTGCAACAAATCCAAAGGTTTCCTCCATAACCTATGTGCAAGCCATCATGATATTTGGGTCCAGGTACATGATACAGGATTAATCTTACTATCTGGAAAATGTTTTTATTCTTGCAGTCATTGTAATCCAATTTTGATGTACTATCATTATCACTAAGTGTTGAGAAATTATGTGAAACAAAATGTTTCTTGGTACCAAGCTCTATTGCTACCATCTGGTGCATTGACAAGGAAACATTTATTTTCACTGATGTTCAAAACATCACAAATGTAATGTGGCATACTGGCCAAAAGGAAAAGTAAATTCAATTCTGATCACTGTTCTTAAACATGACATGCAAACAACATTCTAATCTGCAATGGTACTTGAAGAAAAGACAGAGCAGAAAATAAAGAGACCCTTGAAAGGACTGGCACTTTACTGGGTGAAAAGAATTTCCATGAATTCAAGATAATACAATTTATTCTCCTTAACTGTTGAGTGTTTAAACAATCATTGCTATTTTGTAACAATAATAACATTTTCATTTTTTTGCTGTGGTGGACATACTAGATGTCAGGCACATCATTTGAGGTCGTTTGGTCAAAATCTATTATCAGAGTAATCTCCCATTCTGGTCACTAGTGGCCACAATCAGTTTCACAACAGCTATCATAAGAAGTCAACTGGTGAAAACTCAATGCTGATATAGCCATCCTTTTGGGAGATTCGATAACAATCTTTAAAAATAGTTACCAAGGTGGCTGCACTGTTTTGTTGGTCAATTTTCATCTAGGATCAAGGAGACACCACAGGAATTGATGAAAACCCAATGTCAAAAAAGAACTTTCAAGCTCTGCACATAGTGAGATCAGCACCATTTTAATTTTAGATTAACAAAAAGATTAAGAAATCTTTTACTGAAAACTGCATGACAATATGAATCATTAGGTAAATTACTGATAACAAAATTTTCAAGAAAATCACTGTGGTGGTAGATAATGTGCTGAATAAATTCTGAGATCTGTACCCTAGTATTTGATATCACTATCCCAGAATGTGAAATCACTATCCCTGTATGTGATATCTATATCCCTGAATCTGATATCTCAAACCTTTATGTTATATCTCAATCCCAAATTATGATATCTCTATCCCTGTATGTGATATCTCTAACCCAGAACATGATATCTCTATCCCTGTATGTATTCCTGTATCAATGTTTGTAATATCTCTATTATTGTATGTGATATCTCAATCCCAGAATGTGATATCACTGTCCCAGAATGTGATATCTAAATCCCAAAGTGTGATATCCCTATCCCTATATTTGTCAGATATGTCCTAGGATGTGAGATCTGTTCCAGTATCAAACTAAATGGTACTGTTTATGATAACATGATTATATACTTGCATCCTTATTGTGCATTTTAATAGCCATGTCATCATCAGACATTTATGGCACATGCAATTGTACACAACCATTCATCAGAGATTGGTGGGGATTCCAACCCCTCAAAATCCAGTTCACACCAATCAATAAAATGTTACACTACACAAGATATCAGAACTGTGCTCTACTATTAAAAAGATATCAGAACTGTGCTATACTACTAACAAAAGATATCAGAACTCAGCTCTACTATTAACATATCAGCTCTACTATTAACATACCAAAACAAGATATCTGGACTGTGCTCTACTGTTAATACAAAAGATACCACACAGAAGATAGTTATACAGGTGAATAACACAAGATAAAACTATACTGCTGAATAAAAACAAAATAAAGTTATATGACTGAATAACACAAAAGATAAAGCTATATAGCTCAATAACACAGAAGATGAAGCGATATGGCTGAATAACACAAGATAAAGCTATATGACTGAATAACACAGCAGATAAAGCTATATAACTGAATAACGCAGGATAAAGCAATATGGCTGAAAAACAAGATAAAGCTATATGACTGAATAATACAGGAGATAAAGCTAAATAACTGAATAACACAGAAGATAAAGCTATATGGCTGAATAACACAAGATAAAGCTATATGACTGAATAACATATAAGATAAAGCTTTACAGCTGAAGAGTTTTAACAAATGAATCAAAGCATTTTACTGTTTGAATCCTGCTCAGAAGATTTGTTCTCAGAATTTGAAAGGCTGCATTCTCCCTCCTTCTCTGTATCTGGAGGCTCGAAATAGTAACCCTCTGTATCTTTAAATGCTGGGTTCAAAACTTTTACAGCTTTAATTTTTGTCAAAGCTGCCTTTACATCTTTGTCTGCAAGAATCCAATGATGAGATTTCAGATGGTTCTCAATCTCTGATGTTTGGATAGCCTTAAAAGCACACTGAGAACACTGGAACATCTTAAGCACCAAATGGTGCGTCTTTATCCAGTGATTGGAGAAGGAGTCAATGGTCAGGTAAGTTTCAGATCCACATGCCTTAACGGGGCAAAACATGCCTACCATCCAGGTGATCTTTTTAGATTTCTCAATATTCTCTTTCAAATCAGCACCAAGGTCCATCTCTGTAAAATTGTTTTAAAAATACTCAATAAAATTCTGGAAATGTAATGAAAATTTTTCATCAATTCATAATGAAAAATGCATGGAACCAGAAATATATACCACAGCTGTTCTTAACAATGTGATACAATTAAACTGCCTGGTTCAACTGAGTAACTGAAATTTGTGAGTGAGTTAATGTGTACAATGTTTTTTATCTTTCACTAGGTTACCTTCATACCATAATCAGTAGCATTCCAGAAAAAAATCCAGAATCAGTAGTATTCCAGACAAAATCCAGAATCAGTAGCATTCCAAACAAAATCCAAAATCAGTAGCATTCCTGACAAAATCCAAAAATCAGTAGCATTCCAGACAGTCGGATGATGGACGACAACTAGTTATTATGTTTCTATTACATTCGTGACATTTGGATAACTAGATAATATTAATACACTCCGCCTTATGGCAAACATATAAAAGGGCAATAATTCATCTAAACTGGACCTGATCAGAAGAAAAAAAAATTGAAAGGCACATTTACCACTAATTGTCACTTTACCTATGAAATGGCATCAATTATGTGATAGAGATGTACAGCTTTGGTGGTTGCAAAAAAAAACAGCTGGACAGATAGAAAAGATGATGATTGTCAAATTGCTTCTCTGTATAGCCACATGTCCAATGCCATTAGCTACAGACCTATAGGTTAAAAGGTTTGGTCTGTATTGCCTACACAGCAATATTTCAGTAAAACACATTTCCAAAAGTAAAACCACTGATAATCCTGAAATCCTCCAATATGTGATTGCTATGCTGATTTAAAAATGATTATGAAAATGAAATTATTCATATTCCTACTGAAATCACAATGATGCTGACATTTCTGACAGTATATTTATGTATTTAAAGCCATGTTACATTCAAAGGTGTCTTGTAATAGGTATTTAATTTACTGTTATTCCACTGCATCTTTTAAATATAGTCTCATTACCCAACCAATTTGAATCTAATATGAAACCTGGCTCTGAATCAAACATGGACAAGCAACTATCACAATATTTCCATAATATGTGCCTTTATTCTGTAAATTTGTATTTTACGGGTCATTTCTTAAAAAAAAATTTGTAAAGGTTGGCAGGATCATATTATCCTAAGTGCAAACCATTGATATAGCTCGAACAAGAACTTCAAGATTAAAAGTTCAAGAATAATAATTATTCCTGTTAGCCTTTTAGTCAGAATGATTTTGACATTTGCTCATTCGACTTATACTCTGCATCAACTTATAGGCCCGCATATACAGCAGGCTCAGTACTCTGTCCTTTGTTCATATTTAATTTTGAAATATCTCTAAAAGAGTAATGCCATCTATTTTTTGTGTCCATCCAGCATGTACATCTGACTAATATTTAACAACATTTCTGGCTGAAAATCTCTCAATGTTGTCTCTATTATTAATGCTTTCCTAGCTCCAATAATCCAATATACTTCATCACTTTAAAATGTTGTCTCTATTATTAATGCTTTCCTAGCTCCAATAATCCAATATACTTCATCACTTTAAAATGTTGTCTCTATTATTAATGCTTTCCTAGCTCCAATAATCCAATATACTTCATCACTTTAAAAATTATTGTCATCAGCATCAGCAGCAAGTATTTGCTGAATTAAATAATAATGAAACACACCTGGAATCAGACATTTTGGATTTTCTAGGTAATAGAAAAAAATTTTCTTCATGAATGGTTCAAATTATATCATAATTTTCATTCTTGGGCACATTGTTTTCATTATAAAATTTAGTTTCACAATCATTCATATCACGCTTGAAAAACCCAGAAGAGGAAAAAGTTGCTAACAAAAAAACAGACGTCTTGACAATAACGGTTAAATACAAATTATATACTTTGCCAAGCACATTTTCATATCTGGGACTTTCAACAAATTTGCTAGTTTTCCCTATTTACTGTTCTCCAAGTGTGCTAATCCTATCAAATTTTACACCATTCTACTGACTTTTCCATCAAGTCTCTCTGTTGCCGATGCTTCCTGTCTGTCATACAGAGAATAAGTTACACTGATATCTGATTAGTAGTTATTATAACAAGCAATAGCAAGAAATGAGAATTCAGTGCAATATATTTCAATTGGCGATGCACCTCTCTGTTGCCGATGCTTCCTGTCTGTCATACAGAGAATAAGTTACACTGATATCTGATTAGTAGTTATTATAACAAGCAATAGCAAGAAATGAGAATTCAGTGCAATATATTTCAATTGGCGATGCACCGGTAGCATAATTTTCAAATCAACCAAAAGAGTCGAGCTACAATTTCGTGTGAAAGTGGTTATTAAATAATGAGCAAATAACTTCACTGTACATGCAAAACACGTCTGGAGAGTATAGTATATGATATACATATTTCTCGATTAAAATAATAAGCATAAAATTGGGATGAGAACAGATTATGAACAATATCACTTCGTGTTAACTTATATATGGAGTGGGTATTCTCAAATAATCTTTTCTGTTTTTACTAATAAACATGAGTGCCTGTGACGGCAAATGCTGTTTCAGATGGATGATAATTTTATAGAATAACAAGACAACTAATAATAATTAATGATTGCTGAAGACTAAAATAACATGGTAATTATAGTTCTGTATCAATTCTCCATTTTTTTGTATCAATAAGTATATCATTTTAGCAAAAGTATTGATGCATAGATAGAGTGATGAATCATTATACCCCTAGTTCATACACCCACTGTCATTACCTTTTTTCTCTGATGGTGAGGTGTTTGTCACATCAGTTTGAAACTGCTTAACCTCCTCTATCTCTGAAAAACAGTACAAGCCAGGATCGATGTATCGGTTGCTTTTGACCTTCACAGTTTTAATCTGGTTGTCCTTGGCCTTGACCATGGCATCAGACAACATGTGTTGCACTGAAAGGTGAGCAAAGATGTTTGCCTTGGTAATGTTGGTGAATGTACACAAGGGGCATTTGAACTTCAAGACGTTTAGGTTATGGATATTTTCCCAGTGGCTCCGGAAGGACAAGAACGTCATAAAGTAACTTGCACCACAATTTATCACTGGGCATGACATTCCTGAGACCCACTTGACTGGAATAGGATCTTTTGATATTTTCTTTGATTCCTCATTGGCTTGAGTGCCTGTATCTTTTGCTTCCTTGAGTTCATGGATGCCATCTGTTCCTGCTTCAACAACAACAAAAAAGGTGGATTATATCATTTTAATATACTGAAAATGTCATATAAACTTTTTGTACTCAAGTGTTCATTGCATCAAAAGATGTTCTACTCTAAAATAACATGAAATCCTTTTTGTGACCAGCTAACAGCAAGGTTTTCACTCAACCAAGATTGGAAGTTTCCTCTAATTTCTAGGGTACTCTGGACAACGCTGCAAATGAGTTCCCTGGATTTGAGTCAGATACCCTTAAATGAAGATGCATTGAATTCCCTGAGTACTACTCAGATACTTCCAAATAAAGATGGAACAAATTCCCTGAGTACTAGTTAGATACCCACAAATTAATTATGCAATGAATTCCCTGAGTACTAGTCAGATACTTCCAAATAAAGATGGAACAAATTCCTTGAGTACTAGTTAGATACCCACAAACTAATTATGCAATGAATTCCCGGAGTAATAGTCAGGTACCTACAAACTAATTATGCAATGAAATCCCTGAATACTAGTTAGATACCCACAAACTAATTATGCAATGAATTCCCTGAATACTAGTTAGATACCCACAAACTAATTATGCAATGAATTCCCTGAATACTAGTTAGATACCCACAAACTAATTATGCAATGAATTCCCTGAATACTAGTTAGATACCCACAAACTAATTATGCAATGAATTCCCTGAGTACTAGTTAGATACCCACAAACTAATTATGCAATGAATTCCCTGAGTACTAGCTAGATACTCACAAACTAATCATGCAATGAATTCCCTGAGTACTAGTTAGATACCCACAAACTAATTATGCAATGAATTCTCTGAGTACTAGTCAGGTACCCTCAAATTAATTATGCAATGAATTCCCTGAGTACTAGTCAGATACCCTCAAATAAAGATGCAATTATAGTTAACTGAGTATTAGATAGGTACCATCAAAGTAAGTTGTAACGAGTCCACTGGTACTTGTTAGGTACCCTCAAATAAAGCTATAAACAAGTTCCCTGAGTACTGGTTAAGTACTCTCAAACAAAGCTGCAAGGAGTTTCCTGAGTGCTGGTTAAATAACCTCAAATAAAGTAACAATGAGTTTCCTAAGTAATGGTCAGGAAACTTCAAATAAAGCTGCAGTAGGTTCTCTGAGTACTAGTTAGGTACCCTCAACAAAAGCTGCAACAAGTTCCCTGAGTACTAGTTAGGTACCCTCAACAAAAGCTGCAACAAGTTCCCTGAGTACTAGTTAGGTACCCTCAACAAAAGCTGCAACAAGTTCCCTGAGTACTAGTTAGGTACCCTCAACAAAAGCTGCAACAAGTTCCCTGAGTACTAGTTAGGTACCCTCAACAAAAGCTGCAACAAGTTCCCTGAGTACTAGTTAGGTACCATCAACAAAAGCTGAAATGAGCTCCATGAGTACTAGTTAGGTACCCTCAACTAAAGCTGAAATGAGCTCCATGAGTACTAGTTAGGTACCCTCAACTAAAGCTGAAATGAGCTCCATGAGTACTAGTTAGGTACCATCAACTAAAGCTGAAATGAGCTCCATGAGTACTAGTTAGGTACCATCAACTAAAGCTGCAAGGAGTTCCCCCCAAGTGCTGATTAAAAAACCTAAAATAAAGTTACAATGAGTTTCCTGAGTAATGGTCAGGTACCTTCAAATAAAGTTGAAGTGAGTTTCTGGAGTTTTGGTTAAGAACACTTTAAGTTGCAATGAGTTTCCTGAGTACTAGTTTGGTAATCTCAACTAAAGCTGGAAAAGTTCCATTAGTACTGGTCAAGTACCCTCAAATAAAGTTGCAAAGAGTTCCCTGAGTACTGGTTAGATAACCTCAAATAAAGTTACAACAAATTTCTGAGTGCTGGTCAGGTACCCTCAATAAAGCTAGTGAGTTCCCAGAGAACAGATCAGGTAGCCTCAAAACAAAAAAGATTTCCTAGAATTTAAGTGAAGTCCAAGACCAATTTCAGGACTTGAGTACTTGACAAGAAATTATAGGATTATCTTTAATTTTTTCCACTTGAATAAACTTGCCTTTGGCCAACCCTAGGACTCAAAGTTTTGTACATCATAGTCTACACATAACAGTATTAAGAACACACACAGCAGACCTCAAATGTAAATCTATAGCTACAGAGGTTCCCTCTTACATAGCTACACCTTCTGCAGCAGGAAAAGCGAATGTCTTTTCTGAGGGGGAAGTATATATAAGTGTAGGTACTAAGAAAGGTACATACAATTTCAAAGCATTTATTATCTTCATTAAAAAGTAACATTAGTCTTTAAAAGCATCTTATAATCCTAAGAATATATTAATTTAAATTGAACATATATTAATATTTCTTGACTGTTAAGTGTGAAATGTGAGTGGAGAATTGATTAATTTCAATTGAACATACATTAATATTTCTTGAATGTTAAGTGTGAAATGTGAGTGGAGTATTGATTAATTTCAATTGAACAGACATTAAGCCTTGTTTATAAAGGAAGTGATACATGTACTGTTACACAACTTTTCGGTTTTCACCAGATACACTAATTTGTTCAATGTTAATTTCTCTTGGTGTGTGAATCCACAAAATATACATTTAGCCCAGGCTGACTATTTTAGGATCTTGACATTTACCTCCAGTAATAGTAACCAACGTGATGAAGTCACTTACTGTGAAAGTACAAAAACTCAATCACAACTGTATTTATCCCATTTCCTGTAAATGTTGGCATTCATTGATAATGATTTAATATTCACTGCAGAGGTACATGTTGTAATGTAGTTAGCATTCATTGATAATGATTTAATATTCACTGCAGAGGTACATGTTGTAATGTAGTTAGCATTCATTGATAATGATTGATTATTCACTGCAGAGGTACATGCTGTAATGTAGTTAGCTTTCATTGATAATGATTTAATATTCACTGCAGAGGTACATGTTGTAATGTAGTTAGCATTCATTGATAATGATTTAATATTCACTGCAGTGGTACATGTTGTAATGTAGTTAGCATTCATTGATAATGATTTAATATTCACTGCAGAGGTACATGTTGTAATGTAGTTAGCATTCATTGATAATGATTTAATATTCACTGCAGAGGTACATGTTGTAATGTAGTTAGCATTCATTGATAATGATTTAATATTCACTGCAGAGGTACATGTTGTAATGTAGTTAGCATTCATTGATAATGATTGATTATTCACTGCAGAGGTACATGTTGTAATGTAGTTAGCATTCATTGATAATGATTTAATATTCACTGCAGAGGTACATGTTGTAATGTAGTTAGCATTCATTGATAATGATTGATTATTCACTGCAGAGGTACATGCTGTAATGTAGTTAGCATTCATTGATAATGATTGATTATTCACTGCAGTGGTACATGTTGTAATGTAGTTAGCATTCATTGATAATGATTGATTATTCACTGCAGAGGTACATGTTGTAATGTAGTTAGCATTCATTGATAATGATTTAATATTCACTGCAGAGGTACATGTTGTAATGTAGTTAGCATTCATTGATAATGATATAATATTCACTGCAGAGGTACATGTTGTAATGTAGTTAGCATTCATTGATAATGATTGATTATTCACTGCAGAGGTACATGTTGTAATGTAGTTAGCATTCATTGATAATGAATGATTATTCACTGCAGTGGTACATGTTGTAATGTAGTTAGCATTCATTGATAATGATTGATTATTCACTGCAGAGGTACATGTTGAATTGTAGTTTAGACAATACTGATCATGGCATTGAAAACCTGAAACAGACATGGTAGAAATACATGTAATTTAACATATGAATTAAATAATATTATCCAATGATGAACACATGATACAACCTATATGAAATAAGAAATGTACACATTCTAGGATGAAGACAATTCACAAACAATTAGCACAAATTCACTTCCTGTCCACTGTAAACTTTGATAGCCTATTTTTGTCCACTCAATATAAAAAAGCATAAACAATATATAAACAAATGGTTCAAATAATATTTTTTTCTCATTTATTTTCAAAACATTTAAGTAGAGAGTCAACATTTGGTCACAAATCCAAGCTTTTTCAAGAACATAACATGAAAAACAATTTTAAAACAAAAGGATATTAATGAAACAAGTCCGTATTAATATGAACTTCCATGGAAAAGGAGAAGCAATAACAAGATTATTATGCTGGTTACTAGAGATTTTAAAGCATCTCATATTCAAGTAGTCATGGCAACTCCTCTGTACCATAAAGTTACTTTGGAAATAAACACAGCCATACCATAAATGATTTGTACTGTATTTACTGTTAAACACAACCATACCATACATAAATTGTACTGTATTTACTGTTAAACGCAACCATACCATGCATGATTTGTACTGTATTTACTGTTAAACACAACCATACCATGCAAGATTTGTACTGTATTTACTGTTAAACGCAACCATACCATGTATGATTTGTACTGCATTTACTGTTAAACGCAACCATACCATGCATGATTTGCACTGTATTTACTGTTAAACGCAACCATACCATGCATGATTTGTACTGTATTTACTGTTAAACACAACCATACCATACATAATTTGTACTGTATTTACTGTTAAACACAACCATACCATGCATGATTTGTACTGTATTTACTGTTAAACACAACGATACCATACATAATTTGTACTGTATTTACTGTTAAACGCACCCATACCATGCATAATTTGTACTGTATTTACTGTTAAACACAACCATACCATGCATGATTTGTACTGTATTTACTGTTAAACACAACCATACCATGCATGATTTGTACTGTATTTACTGTTAAACGCAACCATACCATGCATGATTTGTACTGTATTTACTGTTAAACACAACCATACCATGCATGATTTGTACTGTATTTACTGTTAAACGCAACCATACCATACATAATTTGTACTGTATTTACTGTTAAACACAACCATACCATACATAATTTGTACTGTATTTACTGTTAAACACAACCATACCATGCATGATTTGTACTGTATTTACTGTTAAACATAACCATACCATGCATGATTTGTACTGTATTTACTGTTAAACACAACCATACCATGCATGATTTGTACTGTATTTACTGTTAGACGCAACCATACCATGCAGGATTTGTACTGTATTTACTGTTAAACACAACCATACCATGCATGATTTGTACTGTATTTACTGTTAGACGCAACCATACCATGCATGATTTGTACTGTATTTACTGTTAAACGCAACCATACCATGCATGATTTGTACTGTATTTACTGTTAAACGCAACCATACCATGCATGATTTATACTGTATTTACTGTTAAACGCAACCATACCATGCATGATTTGGACTGCATTTACTGTTAAACGCAACCATACCATGCTTGATTTGTACTGTATTTACTGTTAAACACAACCATACCATGCATGATTTGTACTGTATTTACAGTTAAATGCAACCATACCATGCATGATTTGTACTGTATTTACTGTTAAACGCATTAAACACAACATTACCATGCATGATTTGTACTGCATTTACTGTTAAAGACAACCATACCATGCATGATTTGTACTGTATTTACTGTTAAACACAACCATACCATGCATGATTTGTACTGTATTTACTGTTAAACACAACCATGCCATGCATGATTTGTACTGTTTTTACTGTTGAACACAACATTACCATGCATGATTTGTACTGCATTTACTGTTAAACACAACCATACCATGCATGATTTGTACTGTTTTTACTGTTAAACACAACATTACCATGCATGATTTGTACTGTATTTACTGTTAAACACAACCATACCATGCATGATTTGTACTGTATTTACTGTTAAACACAACCATACCATGCATGATTTGTACTGTATTTACTGTTAAACACAACCATACCATGCATGATTTGTAGTTTTTACTGTTAAACACAACCATACCATGCATGATTTGTACTGCATTTACTGTTAAACACAAATATACCATGCCTGATTGGTACTGTATTTACTGTTAAACACAACATTACCATGCATGATTTGTAGTTTTTACTGTTAAACACCACCATACCATGCATGATTTGTACTGCAGTTACTGTTCAACACAACCATACCATGCATGATTTGTACTGCATTTACTGTTAAACACAACCATACCATGCATGATTTGTACTGTATAATTAGGGTTAAAAACAACCATACCATGCATGATTTGTACTGTATAATTACTGTTAAAAGCAACCATACCATGCATGATTTGTACTGTATAATTAGGGTTAAAAACAACCATACCATGCACGATTTGCACTCCATTCAAGAAAGTTTGAACCAAGTTGTCTGCATATTACTTTGCTCAATGTACCAATGAATATTGACAGGTAATCAATCAGATGTCAAGCTTCATTACTGCATCAGGTGGTCCACAACAATAATCAGCCCAACAGATCCCACTAACGTTCCTCAATGGCAGCTAAATTCAGATTCTTCTATTTTATAGTCTTTGCATTTTAGTGTTAACAACTTACTCTTCTCTTCTTTCTTCTGTATACCTGATGCAATCTTTGCATCACTGGCTTTATCTGCTGCCTTGGCCAGCTCAGTAAAACACTTTTCAAAGTAAAATGGACCAGGGTCAAGGAATTGGCTATTGGTGTCAAGCTCTTTGATGATATTTTGCAATATTTCGGGGTGATTCATTCCATGCAAATTCCTAATATGCATACATGTACTCGTCTTTGCAATATTCCCAAAGTTACAAATCCTGCATTTAAAGTGTTCCCTAACTGGAAGATGTCTCTTTGTCCAGTGGTCTTCAAAGGCTGATAGACTGGTAAAAGCACGTGTCCCACATTTATCTACGGGGCATGACATGTTGGAAATAAACACTACTTTTATCGGCTCTTTCTCCCCTGCTGGTGATTTTGATGAAAGAGTTTTAAGTCCAAGCTTTTCATTTCCTGAAGGTGACTTTTTCACGGAATCCACCAATGCTTCACTGGTTTCTAAAGTAGTGACTGAAAGATTAACACAAGAACATCAATAGAAGACATTTACAGCTGGAGGTTTCAAGGCATCTCCTCAAATTCAAGTTGTTTTTAACACACTCCTCAAATTCAAAGAGTTTCCATGGCAACTCCTCACATTCAAGTTTTCAAGCCACTACTCAAATTCTAAGAGTTTCCAAGTCACTCCTCAAATTCAAAGAGTTTACATGGCGAATGTGAAAGATTCGAGAAAGGAGATAACTGTAAAAAGTGAAAGGGTAGTAAAGGAGAGGACAGAAGAGTTGATGGATAGGGTGGATTCACTGGAATTCGAAAACCACCAAATGCGAGAAAAATTACAAGAGGCAAAGAAGGAAAATGATAATATGAGGAGTGACATGAAAGAACAAGCAAGTGCATCTTCAAACCAAATGGAACAATTTTCAAGGAAGCTGAATGTCAAAGTTTTAGGGCTGGAGGAAGAGGAGAATGAAAGTATGAGAGAGAATTCTGATATTGGTCAAGAAAGATTAATTGGATAACAGGGACATAGTGGCTGTACATAGGATTCCAGGCAGACAGGGACAGCCAATGCCAGTAATGGTCAAATTCTGGAGTCTGGATTGTAAACTTCCAATAATCAAGAAGCAAATGATTTTAAACAGAATGATGGAATTAGACTGGTAGAGGATGTGACCAGGATGAACACGGAACTTATCAATAAATTATCCAGGCATCATTAGATTGATAGTGCATG
The DNA here is from genome assembly GCA_016746295.1 of Potamilus streckersoni. Taxonomy (NCBI): domain Eukaryota; kingdom Metazoa; phylum Mollusca; class Bivalvia; order Unionida; family Unionidae; genus Potamilus; species Potamilus streckersoni. The sequence continues at coordinate 8,439,920 of JAEAOA010000745.1, read as the reverse complement.
GTACTTTAAAGGATTTGTGTATGGTAAAACCAAATCAGGAAAAAGGATAAAATTGACATCTGTATTGAAATTGATGAGAAAATTAGAATATAAATACAACATGCAACTCTATGAATTCATGAAATTGGCTAAACAGGTACTGTTTTCCCTCACCCCTTTTGTCATTAATTAATAGATTTGTTACTCATTTATTGTATCATGTCTCTCCTTAATCAATTCACTTACTAATTCATAAATCATCTTTCACTCATATACACATTTACTGAGTCATTTATTCATTGTATTATACACTACTCACCAACGTTGAATTTCTCATTCTCCCATTCTTGCTCAGTCATTCAATCACTCATCACATTTATGTATGCTCTCAATCATACTTTCTTTCTCCTCCCAATCACCCCTTCTTTTTCATTCAATTTTTTTAATGTTCATAGTAATCTGTTCCTATTGGTTTAACTCTGGAAAAGGGGTGCTTAAGAGTTCTCACAAATGGAGTTGCTTCACTTGTTGTCTATCATCCATTGTATCAATGTTCACTGCAGCCAGATTTAAAGCATGTACTGTAACACCATGGATGGTTTTATTATGAATGTTTGTAATCTATGTGTTTTCAGTGTGAAAGCCATGAATATGACAAATTCAAGGTGAAAATTACTTCATACATTCCTCTACAAGAACATGTAAATGCAAAATTTCTGCTGTTTTCATGGATAGTAACATAAAAATTATATCTATGCATGTTAAAGGCCTGCAAGGTTCAGTTTTTAAACGAAGGGACATTTTCCATTGGGTAAAACAAAAGAATGTATCGATAGTACGCTTGCAAGAAACTCATAGTACAAAGAACGTTAAAATATATTGGGCAGCTGAATGGGGATACAAATGTATATTTAGCCACTACTCTAGTAATAATGCTGAAGTTGCAAAATTTTTAAGAAATACTTTCTTCGAATTCATAATCCATAGAGAAAGATGTGACAGTCAAGGGAGATTTATTACTTTAGATATTACGATTAATGGCAACAGAATAACCCTTGTGTATTTATATGGATATAATGATGATAATCCTAGGTTTTTTAGAAAGTTAAAGGAGATTTTATTTCTTGAGAACTCATCAATTATAATGTGTGGAGACTGATTACTGTTCAAGACGTAGATTTGGATACTTAAAATATTTTACATGACAAGCACCAGCAGTCTAGAGCAATGATTTAAAGCCTGAAAAACGAATCGGAACTAACTGATCCCTGGCAAAATTCAAATCAAGACTTAAAGATGTATACCTGGAGGCAAAAATCTCCCTTAAATCAAAGTAGATTAGATTACTTTCTTATATCTGAAGACATTCATATGAATACATTTGATACATGTATCTTACCACCCGGGTAAAAGACTGATCAGCTATTGCTCTGAGTGTGGCTTTTTCAATATGTCCATGGGGAAACGGCTATTGGAAATTTAACGCCAACTGTTGAGGAACATTGAGTATACTGATTTGGTCAAAAGGTTTATAGCTGATGCTGTAAATGAATATTGGGAAATAAAGATAACTCCTTCCATGTTTTTCTTTCAAGAAATAATCAAATGTTTTTTGAAATTTTGAAATTGAAAATAAGTTCTGAAACTATATGTTGTTTCTATTAGAAAAACAAAAGAGAAATGAGAAAAATTAAAGAAAATTGAACAGGAAATGTTAGAAATTCATGGGGGACTGCTGAATAACATAGATGGGTAAAATTTATAGAATAAAAAAAGCAGAATTAAAAGAATCTAGGAAAAATATATAAGAGGGTATTATCTTAAGATCAAAAGCCTGATGGTACGAATTGTGCACAAAGTACTTTCTAAATCTTGAAAAAAGAAATTATGTCAACAAGACATTAAAGGAAATTTTTTTAGATGATGGGACAAATATATCTGACCAAACAGTTATTTTATAAGCCCAAAACCAGAAAAAACTCAAAATAAATCTTTTAACTAAAATAGATTTTTTAATTACAATATTAAACTTAGACAAGATGCAAAAGAATCACGCAAGGGTCTGCTTACAATTAATGAATCTAAAAATGGACGGAAAAAGTCCTGGCCCTGATGGATTCACTGTAGAGTTCTATAAATTCTTTTGGAAGTCTCTTTCTACGTAGATTAAGTCATAACATGTCCACCACAGAAAGAAAGAGACAGAAGATATTTTAAAAACTGGAGACCTATATCTCTTTTAAATACTGACTTAAGATTGCTTCAGGAGTCACTGCAGCTAGGATTAAAAAGGTTCTTCAATCAATAATCAGTGATACTCATAAGAGTTTTATGTAGGGTGGAATCATTGGAGAAAATACCAGGCAATTATAAAACATCATAAATCAACTTGACAATGAAAATAGAAATGATTTATTATTGTTAATATACTTTGAGAAGGCCTTTGACTCAATTGAAGAAGCTTTAGAATCTTTGATTCTGTTTGTAAGTGGTTTAAAATTGTTTTGTAATTAATCTAAAAGATGTGTTATAAATAATGGGCTTATGTCATCCTTTTTTTTGACTTAAATAAAGATGTCATCAAGGAGAGCCCATTGCACCCTGTTTTTTTATCATTTGGGTTGACATTTTAGCTATAACTTTAAAGCAAAATGTAGATGTACTGGGATTGATTTTGATGTCAGTGAAATTAAATTGGGTCAGTATGCCAATGATGCTTTTATTATTCTTAAGGTATCCTCAACTTTCTCTTAAAACTATGAATATCTTGCAAGTTTTTTTGTATTATCTGGACTTAAATGTAACATAACTAAAACAAAGGCTATTTAAATTGGAAACAAGAAATTTTCTATATGTCCCGATATCTGCCTAATTTGATCCTCTTCTAACTTTACACTCCTTGGCAGAGTTTTTTTCTCCATATTTACAACAAATGGTGGAAATTAATTATACGAAAAAAATTAACAAAGGCAAAATGAATGCTGGCAAGCTGGAGTAAAAGACATCTGTCAGTAGTTTGCAAGATAATTGTTGTAAAAACACTTGTTCTACCCATATTCATACATCTTTTTCCAGTACTTCCGAATCCATCAGCAAAGGTTGAAGCAAAGCTAATTCATACAATATTAAATATGGGGAAAGAGAAAGTAGAGAGAATTAAATGTGATATGAGTAGTTCTCCAGAATTGGTGACCTTTTTTGATGGACTGAGGTCAAAAATTTAAATTATAATGTTGTTGAATTTATGTTTATTAGAATGCCCAATGCACATAAAAATCTCAGATAGAAACAGAAAATCAGTTAGTGAATTCATTTTTACATGCTTGTGCCTTAAAGAAAATGGGTGCTAGGGTGTCACATGTGTTACAGTGTTACACCTTGAACTTACAAAGCAAGACCAGTTTAAGACCTCTGCAATAAATTCAAATAGTACAAATAGAAAGAAAGATTTAAAAGTTAAATTGTCAAAATCTGTGTTGAACATTTCAGATGATTATCGTCAAAAAAAATGTCACACTGTAACACGCAGGACAGCCTTTATGATTGAGCCTTATTTGGAGTAAAAGATGTTACTATTACAAATGCAAATTGTTGTGCCTGAATCATATTTTGAAAAAATATTTGAATGATATGAAGTTTTCCTCGTTTTTTAGCCACATTCAATGTGGTGGATGGTGTCACTGTGTTACATGTGACAGGCAGACTACATGATAAAGGTGACATAAAAACACATAACTGTATAATTTCAAATGTATTTTATTTTTTCAAACTTAGTGGATCACTCTACTGGCCATCTGTGCCATATCAAGTTGGTCAATAATGTCACCACATACAATCCTCTCATAATATTCTGTGTCAGGGAAATAATATTTTCCATCTCCATCCTTCTGGTGGACGTACCACACTCAGAATCATCTTCCTGGATTTTAAGCACCTGCAATATGCAGCACAAGTTATTATAATCTATATACAGAAATATAAAAGGGAGTTATCAAATATGTTTACCTAACTGAAAATTAAGTGTGACATATTTTTTAATTAAAAAAAATACAAATTATGCACTTTTTGACTTTTGGTCAATTTATTTAGGTCTATGTCAATTCCATTTTCAAGTATTTTTTAAAATTAAAAATCATTTCAAAATTCCATTTATAGAAATTTCTACTTACTATATTGATACAAATGCAAGAGAATTTTTGGAGGAAATAATTTACTGTTTCAGGAATAAAATGTAAGTATATGACATGTTAAGAGTAAAAAGTATTTTAAAAAATAAAATTACAATGTTGTTCAATGCACTGAACATATTACCAATCATATACAATGATATGTGATTCAAAATTTTTTGAATATGAAATGGGAGCAACCACAAATGAATCAGAAATGACTATGTTTGCTTAAAAAGATAATGCTACTGGGTTGCTAGGAAATTTTTGGCTGTTGTCAATGATTAACGCATGTGACATCAATCTCAGTAAATCCTACAGATAATAAGATAAAAAAATAAACAGTACAATGATCAATTGTATAAAAATAACTTAAAATGTTCATGTTGACCTGTCAATCTGAACAATATTGAGAAACTTTAGCAGCTGTACTAGCTGCATCCATCAATCACAGTGACAAACAAGTTTTCACAAATGTAATTTCTCCTTTAAATAACACTGACTGGCTATGTATTCAACTAAAAAACAATGCAGTAATTCTAAACTTCTGTAAAATTAAAACAAAAAAGCAATACTTCATTTGTTGACAATTTTGACCATCTCACTCCATTACAAGCAAAATTCATAAAACGAGGCAATACCAAATTTCACAAAGTCAGTTGATGGTAATTTAGCTGTAAAGTATTGTTTGTTTATATAAGAAACATTCTAAATTATTATTTTACTTACCTCAAATTAAGAAGAATACTCCAAAGGCTGAATTTTGGATAAATTATTGAGTAATGATTCAATCTCCCGCCCAGCGTCTCGTACATACATAATCCAGATATGGGTGACAGTCATATTTTTTTAATTAAACACCTCGCTTCACGTGATGGAATAATGTAAACGTTTTCAATTTTATGTGTTTTATGTGTTTCTTTATTTAACTTATTTTCAAACACTCTCTGCAGTACTAATACAGCCCACTATACCGCATATCAGGACTGAAATTTGGTCATCACATTATGTTACACAGTTGATTAAAATCGCTCAAATTTTGGGCTTTTTCGACTAGTTTTTATAAAATAAACTTAAATAAATGAAAATGGGTTTTATTTCATGTTTGTGATAAATGACAAATTGCAGGATTCTATTTCTCAGCTGCAGGCAAGTAAACATACACCCGAAAACATGACATGTACATGTACAAACGAGACAGTCAATTCTGAGTTCCAAAATATAACAAAAACACAATAAAAAATTGTGTTTTAAAGTCATTTATATTTTTTATTGGCACTGTTTTATAAACTGAAACACATATTTGAACCGCAGTCTGTACATGTGGTGTTGCCAGTATTATGCTGTTTGGCATTGGTTGCTACAAGTAAATTTTGGTCGCCATTTTCTGCAGATTTCATCAATTTTAGTCAAATTATTCAGAAAGCAAACAACGATAGTGCCTGATATTGTTACTACTGATTCTTTAGGGTACATTTGATATACAGAGTCTCGCTGCAAGCCCATAAAGATCCCAGAAAAAATAACACATTAAAAGAATTTGGATCATACCAGGCAGTCACCAATTCCAGAGAACTACTCATATACCAGCAGACCCAGAGAATGAGGGAAGACTACCATAAATACAAATATTTTTATTAAATTATGACAATAAGATAACACGGGTAAAAAGATTGCTGGAAATGAAAATGGAGCATGATAGAACTTAGTCAATACAACTAAACTCAGAAATAAAAGGATATTTGGAATTTAGGCAGATGGAAATTAGAAGAATTTAGTAAGCTCATTAAAGAAACAGTTTTTGGATAGATGTAATTTTGTCAGTAACTAATCGGACAAAGGACAAAGGAACCACAAAGACAAAATGAGTATTTATCCCAGAGTATTTTAAATGTTTTCCCTGCTAGAATGTTCCATCAATACAAATCCTGAACAGAAGCCGGTTTTGAAATTCTGAATGATCTAGTAGATAATAATGGTAATTTAATACCTTTTGAGCAAAAAACTAGAAGCGATGACTTCTTGAAATACTTCTCCATAATATCCAAAATCCAAACAGCATGGAATGATGCCATAAAAAAACATTCCACACCTAAAAACTTTGTTAAGCTGGAGGATAAAATAATAAACTTGCAAAAACATAATTCACTCAAGTTTGTTTAAAGATCTTTTACAAAAGGCTAAAAGGCAACAAAATGCTAAGCAAGAAACTTGGATGCAAATATTAAATAAAAATATAAGTAGGTAGGAGTGGTCTGAGATCTATAGCTGGGCGAAATGTTGAACCAAGGATACCAAGTTGATCTCTTTTAACTTTAAATTTGTCCATACAATAATAGCTACTACTGATTTTGTTTAAAGAATTAACATATTATACGACAATAAATGTATGATCTGTAGAAGTGATAATGAAAGTATTAATGAACATCTCTTTTATGATTGCAATTTCACTTCACAGCTTTGGTACAGTTTTATTTTGCAACTTCTTGTCCAAATTGTACATTTGTCCATAGAAAGAAACTTTTAGGAAGTGAACAGCTGGACAGTTTGTCTTTCCTATTTTGGCAAAATGTTATCTTTATACTGCAATATGCAAAATCTTTCTATTTATGCTTTTAAACAAATAGTTACAATGCATAACATTGAAAAATACACTGCTAAGGTAAAAAAATGGATCAATTTCTTCAAAACTGGACCTCAATTAATGAATATGTTACTTGTATCTGATATGATGGTAAACAAGAACAAAACACTGTTTTATCACAAAGTCTATGTCACCTAGATGCAGTATACATGTATTTATCTATTTAAATTATGTATCTAAAGAGACTGTGTGACGTACATATGTGCATGCGTATTTGTGTGTTTCTTTTTCTGCAGATTATATTTTATTATCCCTAGATTAACTGATAACCAGAAATGTTTAATTGTAAGGTTCCTTTGGGATGGTTCCTTGACCCAGTGGTCAACTCATTAAGGGGATAATAATAATAAAAAATATTTTTAAAAAATCAAGGAGTTTACCAAGGCAACTCCTCAAATTCAGGGAGTTGTCAAGGCTGTATAAATGATAAAAACATGGTACAGTCTGGCCCCATGAATCCCATTAAAACTTCTAATTCTTAAAATGCTAAAATATCCAGACTGTCCAATCAAATGGCAAGTGTTTGAATGATGGGAATCATCTGTATATTTTCAAATACATTAATTCTGTGGGCATCTTCAGTTCATGAAAGGCATAATTATTTTTGTTTCTTGATTTTCTTCCTTCAGTTATGGTGACTCAGCCACTGACGGATTTAGCCCAAACCAAAAGGATACTTCCTTACTACAATAAATGCCGTCCACAAAGTTTGGTCTACATGTGTGATGCAGTAGATAATTGTACAGAAACCACAGTTATTCTTTCCATTACAGTGACTGTGTCCTTTGACCTTTTGACCAAGAAATCAATAGGGTTCTTCTTTTTCCACAATGCAAGCCATCCACAAAACCACTGATACATCATGGAACAAGTTATTGGGTCAAAACAATTTTCTTTTGTTTTAGCCACAGACTTTGCCTTTCAATATTTTGAACCCAAAATCAGTTGGCTTTTTCCTAACCCTATGTGCAAGATATCCAAAATGATCAGTCACTGTAGATAATTTCAAACTTAAGTAATTGTGTAAATAAACTAGTTCTTTTTTCAGTCACTATGACACAAACCTCTTACCTTTTGACCTGAAGGTTCTTTTTAGCATTAAATACAACTTATCCACCAAGATAGGAACAGATATATAATGAAGAGCTAATATGACAGACACAAATGTTATCAAAGAGCTTGCAAGGCATAATGCCTGGGGGGGGGTTTCTGGGTGTCATTTAAAACATAATTTCTCGGGGGGGGGGGGAGAGGGGATCTGAATCTTATGTAAAATATAATGCCTGGGGTACATCTAAATGTTATGTAATGCATAATGTCTGGGGTACATCTGGATGTCATGTAATATACAATGTCTGGGGTACATTTGGATGTTATGCAAGGCATCATGTCTGTAGTACATCTGGATGTTATGTAAGGTATCATGTATGTGGTACATCTGGATGTCATGTAATATACAATGTCTGGGGTGTATATGGATGTTATGCAAGGCATAATGTGGGTACATCTGGATGTTATGTAAAATACAATGTCATGGGGTGGGATGTTAAGCAAGATATAATGTCTGTGGTGCATCTGGATGTTATGTAAGATATAATATATAGGGTTTATCTGGATGTTATGTAATATACTATCTGGGGAGCATCTGGATGTTATGTAAGGCAAAATGTTGTGGAGTGCGATGTTATGCAAGATGCAATGTCTGGGGTACATCTGGATGATATGTCAGACATATCTGTGTAGCAACATTTAAGTCTATTCATTAAACTTTTGGTGCATTTTTATATTTACTGTTGTTGTTGTCTATTTTGTCACATGAATAAACGAACCTTATATTTGTATTTATTCCAATTTTTAATTAAATGTAAGAAATAATTATGATTCCCAGCTCCCCAAAGATAACAGAAAGATAGAAATTATTTCACATATTTCATAAAACTTATTCAATTAATATCATCTGTCCAAGTGTTCATACACTAAATATCCTAGCCTAAGGATCATACATTATTAATGTACCGAATGCACACAGTGGTGACCACTCCATTGGTCCAAATGGTCCAAACATAGCTTGGAGAAGTCACAAGTTCAAACCCCAAGAGGACTTATTCAAAAACTTATACAAAATATACTAAAAGCTGCTTTGCTTGGCATTCAGCATTAAGAAGTTAGTGTTAGGACTGGTCGGCCTGATATCAGATTAATATGACTGGTGGAGATCATGTTTCATGTTTGCAATATGATGCCCCAGTGTAAGACATCACTTTAAACTGCCATACTGAAGACACCATAGCGATATGACTGAAAAATTGTCAAAGCTATGTTAAAATCACACACATACACTCTCTCTCTCTCTCTCTGATATCATGCCTAGATAATATTTCCTATTTTGTAACCTGCTGAAGACTGAAACATATATACCTTGCACTGGAGACGTGGTGGCCATTGTTTTGACATCTGGATTCCTGGTAGGCATGCTAGACACATCCCCAAAGTAAAACCTGCCTGGGTCTTTGTACATAGGATTGGTGACATCCACCATCTTGATCTCTGATAGTTCCCTCACATCGTTGCTTTTTACTGCCTTGTGTGAAAGTATCATATGGTTTCCTACCATCTCTCTTTGTGTGTTCTTGTATTGGCAAATAGGACACTCAAATTTTTTGAGGTATGGATGGTGGACATTTTCCCAGTGGTTATGGAATTCACGAGGTGATACAAAGTTTCGGGGACCACAATTTTTCACAGGACAGGACATTCCAAAGAACCATACAACTTTCTCCTTTTTTGGTGACAATTTCTCGTTGGATTTACTGGAAATTTCTACTTCAACTCTTACAGTGTCTGTTTAAAAAAAAATTAAAAATGGAAGTAATATCAAGTATCAGAATAGGAAACAATATAATAAACTGTAAGACTCATTCGTATTGTTATGACAATTTCATTCTCAAAGCAGAAGACCAAAGCTGGACAAGATTACTTTCTCCTGGAGGAGGAATGAAATACAAGTGGGCCTGTTACTGTTCACCTGGGTAGCTGACATGTCAGCTTGTGAATACAAATTGAACAAATAAAAGAAACTGTAGCTTGGAGCATAAAGTTGCACATTAATATTGGTGTCATTTTCTAACAAAGACCTAACATACACTTTCTAAGCATGAAAAGATTAGGACATTTATAAACATTGTCCCCTAGATCCACACATCTTTCTAACCCTGAGATCTATGCCCTGACTTATGACTCAAAAACTGTTCATAGCCCCAACTAAAAGTTATATGCACTTATTTGGAATTACAAGAGTTAATTACCATTCAAGGGAGTTAATCCCCACTCAAGGGAGTTGATTCCCATTCAAGGGCACTGCCATCTATTTTTGTCCATCCAGCATGTTCATAGGAACCATATTTAACTCCATTTTTGGGCTCAAAATCACCCACTGGTATCTCAAACTTTTCAAGCTCTAATTATCAGATGCTTTCAAAAATATTGTCATCATAACTATCATCAACATTTTTGTTGAATGAAATCATCATCTGATGAACCACACTGGGCTATTCATTGATGCATAAATAGTTGCCTACCTGAAAAACAGATTTTGTGACATGCACTAAATTTAATGGCATGACTAATGCCATGAAAATCACACTATGGGTGAACTGTTCAATAAAAATTGCATACTGTGTTGAGTATATTTTCATGTTTATGACTTTCAATCAGGTTTCTCTGAAGCTTTGCCTACAGTTCCTGAATTTCATGCAGTGAATATGCAATAAATACTGATTGGTGGTTATTGATTACCCTGGACTGGAACAAACAATAACCACCAATAAGAATTCAGTTTCACATATCAATTTTCCACCTTCTGTATCTGTGTATCAGTACAGTAAAAGTACTGATGGATCAATATAATGAAGAATCATTTCACCCTTTCCTGCCATTTGATCAGCCTAGATCCCCAATGAAAGTCAATCTTGATGACTATCCTACCTGTCTGATGATATGCCTACATGACAAGTTTGATCAAAATCTGTTCAGCAAAATCATCCCTGGAGTGCTGATAACTTCAGTCAATCAGATGCATGATGACCTCAAAAATGTGTGGTTGTCAATCATAATCAATCCCATCCAAGTTTTTGATGACACAAGCTTATATACAGTACCAGGTTATATACAGTACCAGGTCTGATGATCAAAAAGGACTTATTGGAAAGATCACAAGCTCAATCAATTAAATGTATGATCACCTAATTAACACGTGTGTGTCACTCATAAATGAACTCACCCAAAATATTGATGATGTAAGCTTACATATAAAATCTGGTCAGAAATGTGGCCTCTAGAGTATTTGCAAACTCATCCAATGGACACAAGATAACTACATTAAAATTTGTAAATGTCACTAATAAATTCATCTGATATACAAGTCTGATCCAAAAATGATCAGGGACCACACCAGTGGCTAAGTGGTCAGTATCTGCATTGGATGCAGGAGGTTGCAGAATAAACCCCAGCAAAGTCATTTCAAAGACTTATAATAATGGTACTAACAGACAGCTGCCTTGCTAGAAACACAGCATTAAGTTAGTGTTAGGACAGGCTGACTTGGTGTCAGCATAACGTGACTGGGTGGGACATGATGCCACAAGTCTGTCACATGATGCCCTGTGGCTATATTACAGACATCGTAGTGATATGACTGAACAATTTTTAAAACTCCAAATCACATGCACACACCCAAAAATAAACTTCATCTTCTAAAGTGTTCCTAATCACAAGCAAGTTTTGGTGGTCATACACAAAAGTCAATGGATGACACAAAGCTATATCATGCCTCTGTCCGTGTCAGCTTAACATGTAAGCTACTTCCTGTTAAAAATGCACATAAAATGGAACTTGGACTGATTTCATAGTGAATGTAGAAAATGTCCATGTCTTCCATTTTCACAATTATTGTAATGCGCTAGGAAACTGGTCCTATGCTTCACAAATAATACAAGAATATCAGACAGTTATTTTATTATGGCAACGTTATTTTTAGCTAAGAGAAAAACTGAAATATGACTTGACAGTTCGGCTGGGTTAAATGAAAATACTGTCAGTCAAAGCAAAGCAGCTATTAGCAAGATTTTACTACAAGACATGTGGCCATTTTGAACAACACATTTAGTATATGGCATTTGAAACTATAATCAAAATGGCATTGGGCTAAATATGATTCTTATTTGTATCAAGCTGTCATCAATCTATTACTGCATCAGGCAGTCCAACAGATCCCACTAAGTAGCAACTTTCCTCTATTCAGATTCTTCTATTTTATAATCTCTGCATTTTAGTGTTAACAACTTACTCTTCTCTTCTTTCTTCTGTATACCTGATGCAATCTTTGCATCACTGGCTTTATCTGCTGCTTTGGCCAGCTCAGTAAAACACTTTTCAAAGTAAAATGGACCAGGGTCAAGGAATTGGCTATTGGTGTCAAGCTCTTTGATGATATTTTGCAATATTTCGGGGTGATTCATTCCATGTAAATTCCTAATATGCATACATGTACTCGTCTTTGCAATATTCCCAAAGTTACATATCCTGCATTTAAAGTGTTCCCGAACTGGAAGATGTCTCTTTGTCCAGTGGTCTTCAAAGGCTGACAGACTGGTAAAAGCACGTGTCCCACATTTATCTACGGGGCATGACATGTTGGAAATAAACACTACTTTTATCAGCTCTTTCTCCCCTGCTGGTGATTTTGATGAAAGAGATTTAAGTCCAAGCTTTTCATTTCCTGAAGGTGACTTTTTCACGGAATCCACCAATGCTTTAATGGTGTCTAAAGTAGTGACTGAAAGATTAACACAAGAACATCAATAGAAGACATTTACAGCTGGAGTTTTCAAGGCATCTCCTCAAATTGAAGTAGTTTTCAATGCACTCCTCAAATTTAAGGAGTTTTCATGGTAACTCCTTACATTCAAGTTTTCAAGACACTACCTTAAATTTAAGGAGTTTACCAAGGCAACTCCTCAAATTCAGGGATCTTTCAAGGCTGTATAAATGATAAAAGCATGGTACAGTCTGGCCCCATGAATCCCATTAAAACTGTCCTTATTCTTAAAATGCTCAAATATTAGACTGTCCAATCAACTGGCGAGTGTTTGAATGATGGGAATCATGTGTATATTTTCATATACATTAACTTTGTGGAGCAGCAGGAGAAGTGAATCCTACAAAGTTTAGAGGGGTGATTTCATGAAATCAAGCTTCCTACAATGTTTACCTTCTACAATGAGTAGTTGTTTACCCATGCTGAATGCATCACGGTGTGAATTAGGTCAAGCGTAGTCAGTCAAGCCACAACAAAGTCTTAGCAAGTTTGTGTATTTCAACTCCACCAAATACTACCAGTGTAGTTATCTCTGTTCACTTTATGTATTTTCTTAATTAAATCATTATTATATCAATAATAACACTAACCAAGGAATCTCACATAGCTAAACTAGATTGACAGCGACTAGAGGCAATTAAGAAATATCTTCCAGTCCGTGATTCTGTCAAGCAAAAACTACAAGCGCGTCAGGAGTCTCATGTTGAATTTATGGAAGGTACAGAACAGTTATTTAAACCAATTGTCGAACATACAAAGAAAATTTGTTACTGCAACTAAGGCTGCACAAAAAGCTCTTGACACATAACCTGTTGATATTGCTGGCTGTCTTCGACCACCACCCCAGCAATCTCCTCAACCACAATCCTAAGTTCAACTACAATCTGAACTGCCAACAGCTATAATCATGATAATAGCCCATAGCTTGTATGGCTTTTTAGCTTTTTGATACGCATGTAGCATAGTTACCCAGTGCAGTCCGCTATGCGTAGGCCTGTTAAGCAGTGAAGTGTATGTTATGTTTAACAGCAATTTTAATCACTTTACATTTTTGGTACACATGTATTATGTATGGAAAGATTTAAGAATAAAATACAGTTGCTGTATAATTATTTTTAACAAAAGAATATTATATGTGCTTTAAAATCTTGAGAGAACTTGTTCACTATCAAATCAGTGAAGCCATGTGATCAACTGTAGCAGCATTTTTCATACTCAAAATTTACAAGTTCTTTGTCTGCGTCTACATCACTGAATCAGTTGAATTTGATAATTTATAAAAACTAATGGCCTCCTACATCAGTATCAGAGCCGTTACCTAAGTTATTGAAGCTTTAATAGTTGTGATTCTACTGCAGCAAGTACTGAATGATATCAGAGACCGCCAGTTTCTTGAATCAAAAATATGAGACATGTACGACCTACATACTTTAAATAGCAGATTTCGACCAGAGCATCAACAGTGACTATGTGATCTGACATAATGATCATTTAGACAAATGAATGTAGTATCTAATAGGGGTTTTTCCCTGAAGGTGGTGCTACGAAAATCCACTCAAAATGGCTGCTGTTTACAGAGGTGCCAAAAGGTGCTTATATTGGCATCGGGTAAAGTGCCAAAAGGCTCCTGTAAGGTACGTTGGTAGAGGGCCAAAAGGCACTTATATTAGGTAAAGGGTTAAATAAATTTACGGCTGATGGTATTGCCACTATTAAAGACCAAGATAAATTATGATGTTATCATAATACTGTATATAAAACCTGAAACAATGTGATTGGGTTAGGAATATATATCACATCTATTTTGATACTTGGCAGATCAGATCTGAGATGTTATCAGTTTGATCTTTTTAACGATGCTGTATGCCAAGTATATTGAACAAACAAGGCAAGGAAGGAAACAAAAGGAAGAAGAAATGAAGCAGCAACTTGAAAAAGCAAGAGCAGATAGGAAAGACTCAAGAGCAGGTAATAAAAAGCTGAAGAAACAACAAGGAAGAAGAATGGAAGGATGCAAGTTCTACCCCAGATACCATTGTAAGTGGTACTGGTACAGATACCAGGAGAGTGGTCTTATTACTCCATGTTCCAGCAATGTCCTTGCTGAATTTGAACAATTAGAAATTTTGATTGTTGGAAAAAGAGCTGTCAATAATTCCACAAAAACATTAATAAAGAAGCTGCTATTTGTCAGATTAATTACAGGCAGAATTAATGGACATTAATGTTTTTCAGTTTCTCATTGATAAAATTGTTGATGATTACCACTGTGATTAATTGTAGACAATTAGATCAGTGAGAAAAAAATAATATGACCATACATAATGCTCAACATGGATCAATTATGGTCAGGGTGATAAATTCATTATTACCTACAAATAAAGTGACCTATGGAGGTAGCCCCAAAAGCAATATGGATTGCATAACAACAACCAGTGAAAGCTATTGACCTTGTTGGTGATAAAGATATTGGTGTTGGTAATGTTGCTAATAAAGCATTCTTAACAATCTAGACTACCACGATTAATATGCAGACCGAAAGTTTTCCCACCTAAGCCAGCAAAATTGGTCAGCACCAAAATTATGCCTGTGAATGTTAGTAAATTAATAAATCAAGCTTTGAATAAAAAACTAGCAGAGTTGGCTGGTGTAACCCTATCAGAAAAAGAAAAAAAATATATAACTGCTAGTCTTATAGCAGGAAGTGGCATATGTGTTAAATGATAACAAGTATAATAAAATGTTTGAACAGATATCTGATTCCACATTTGACATAGACCCACCAAGTCTCAACGATGAATCTGTGCTTGATTATCAATTATCTTATGACACACATACAAAAAAATACAAGAGTTGCAATTTCAGGATATAAGTAGACATTTCTTACCTGTTGAGGCAATCTATGAGACTGAAGGTAGACTCTTCAAAGCAGATAATACAGATTACAGAATTGGTGAACAAGCTGGTTTTGCTAATAATGACATCATGGTGATATTTAACAGTACCACATAAATCACTGACAAAAAGAATATTGAATCACGTCTCAAAAATGTTGAAGTTGCCATGACAATACTTGGCCTAGCAAAAAAAAAAAATGATGATTACTCGAGATCAACTGGTCCGTCGATGATGTTTACCAAAGATACTCCTGATCAGCCCCAAAGCAGAAACGTGACACTGAATGCAGCTGGAACTGAAGTTGACAGCTGGAACTGAAGCTGAATCAATGAATGTAAATTCAACTTTGGATTCAAAGCACGCAGATAGATGTAAAATATCAATGATGAATTTTCATGTGTGATTCCACTATCACATATATTTGGATTTTGCCATTAATGCAGTTAAGGTAATACTAAGAAAACTTATGTTGTGAATGCCAGTAATGACTCCATCACTGGCCAAAGAACAACGGTTGCTTTCTTTCAACAGCAATCATTTCTGTTACATACAAACATGTTTTTAGACTTACCTGTGCCATTATGTTATCGACCATCGGATTCAAACAAAATACTTAAGTTGAGATTCCTGGAATGAACGAGAAACAAAAACTCGTTCTTAAAGATATTGTGCTGCTGAGAGCGCATTAATAAATCTCCAAGGATTTCTGATATAAACATCTGGACTGTTGATGATTGGATCGAATGGTCATTTACTTTATCTAGCAGTGTCGAGACAGAAGAATGTCTCAGCTATGGAGGTTTATCTCTGACTGCACAATAACTCTGGAAACCACTGCTAGCAATGGCGATATGGTAAGGAAGAAATTAGCTGGTTACCAGCAATCTGACAAAAAAAGTAACCATGAATTTGACCTCAATGTTAAGTTCATCATGAAACTGAAAGAACAACAAAATAATGTTGTAGCAGTATTCTTCTACTGACCCACAACAGTTTACCATGGATAGAATTATTAGTAATCTTGGTCATGCACACGAAAATATGATAACTTGACCTGTCTTGAGTGTAACTGAAATAGGGACACAGGTGTCCTGCTTTCACAGAACTAAAGACAGTGGTAATTATGCATCCTTATGAATTACTTGTAATTTTTCACATACAAATCGACATTGAGGAGCAGCTGAATCTAATCTATAGGTCTACCCATGGATTTTACAAAACTGGAAATTTTATGTGTGAGAACACTCCAAATAGCATCAGCTGGTTTTTTTTTTAACCCCTTTCAAGTTCATCAGGTGTATATAACTATCTTACAGGCACATTACCTAGCACTGGTTGTTTTCAGAAAGAGTCATGTTCTCGTACTGTTATTATTTTTTTTTAATCGCATTGATGGGTTTCACAGAAATTTCATGAGTAATTTCATTATTTAATGCAGCTATTACATTTGCTACTCTTGCAACTCATTCATAAAATCTCTGAACTTTATTCAGGGATATTTCCTTTGAATTCTGATATACAAACAATCGCTCAGCAAGTGTTCGATTAAATGATTGCCTGATTACGATAAATCATTGTGTGTCCCCGTCTGGTTTTTATGTTGTTTCATCATTAGCGTTATTATATTTTCCTGAGGCAGGCACAAAAACAACTCAGCGGTGTACACAAATACCTAAAGTGGTCAGTGACAATTGTAATTTTTTAGTTGTGTTTAACGGAGTTAAAACACATACTCTGTGAAACATTCATCAGACTTGTTCTGGGGAAAGGGATAAGATTAAGTTTAAAAATTCTTCTGGCATTCGTATACAACCCCACATGGATTTTTCACAATAAGTTTACATGATCCTCTGTCGAGGTATCATCTAGGTTTTGAAAAAAAAAAATTTTGGATCTTTAATCTTGACCACACACATACTTGCAAAGAATGCAGGTGTTTCTCGACACTTGACTGACTGCACTTGACATGATAATCATAGTGATACATTCAATGTGAGAAAAATATGCAGATAAATGACCACAAAATTTATTAGGTAAACACGAAAGGTACAAGGTAAACCCAATTTTGGTTGGCATGACCCTCTGCCTTGTCTGAAAAATATTTGTTGAAATCACTATCGCTCATTTTTCGAAGGAAGCTTTATTTTCACAAAATAAACCCTCATGTTTTATGGAACCTCCCCCTGATACTCGTGGGCATCTTCAATTCATGAAAGGTACATGTATTATTATTTTTGTCCACGTAATTTTTTCAGTTTCCTTCTTTAAGTCAGTGACTCAGCTTGGGTAATTTCTTGCTTATTCTGACAAAATATTATATTTATACTTGCCGATTCAATATGTAAAATCTTTCCATATATGCTTTTAAGCAAATAGTAACAATGCATAAGAACATTGAAAAATACACTGCTAACATAAATAAAAAAAAGAACCAATTTCTTCAAAAATGGACCTCAATAAATGAATATGTAACTTGTATATATGATGGTAAACATGAACAAAACAATGTATTATCACAAAGTCTATGTCACCTAGATGCTGTATAAATGTATTAACTTTTTAAATCATGTATCTAAAGACATTGTGTGACATTTGCATGTGTGCATGTGCATGTGTTTTCTTTTTCTGCAGATTATATTTATTATCCCAAGATTACCTGATAACCAAAAATATTTGATTGTAAGGAGACCTTGGGATGGTTCCCCAACCCAGTGGTAAATACATTAAGGAGATAATAATAAAAAAAAAAGAAATAAAGAAAAATTCAAGAAGTTTTCCAAGGCAACTCCTCAAATTCAGGGAATTTTCAAGGCTGTATAAAAGATGAAACATGGTACAGTCTGGCCTCATGAATCTCATTAAAACTCCTAATTTTTAAAATATTAAAATAGTCAGACTGTCCAATCAACTGTTGAATGTTTGAATGATGGGAATCACCTGTATTTTTAAAATATACTTCAATTCTGTGAGCATCTTCAGTTCATGAAAGGCATGATTACGTTTTGTAAACCTTTTTATTGAGATTTTCCTTTCTTTAGTTACAGTGACTCAGCATTTGACCATCTTTGCCCAATATCAAAAGCATGCGTCCTCCTTATTTCAATAAATGCCGACCACAAAGTTTGGTCTAAGTATGTAATGAAGTAGATAACAGAAACCACTGTTATTCTTTCCATTACAGTGACTGTGTCCTGTGATCTTCTGACCAAGAAATCAATAGGGTTCTTCTTTCTCCACATGCAAGCCATCCACAAATCACTGATACATCATGGAACAAGTTGTGTCTAGAGTGCATCTGGTTATAATGTCTGCAGTACATCTGTATGTTATGTAAGACATAATGTTTTGAGTAAGCTGTTATGTAAGACAATGTCTGGGGTGCATCTGGATGTTATGCAAGACAACTCTGGGGTACATTTGGATGTTATGTAAGACAATGTATGGGGTACATTTGGATGTTATGTAAGACATAATGTCTGAGGTACATTTGGATGTTATGTAAGACATAATGTCTGGGGTACATCTGGATGTTACATATTTGTGTGGCATCTTTGAAGTCTATTCATTAAACTTTTGGTGTGTTTTTATATTTTTTACATTTTTATATTTACTGATGTTGTCTATTTTTTTCACATAAATAAATAAACCTTTTCTTTGTTCCAATTTTTAATTAAATGTAGGAAATAATTATGATCCCCAAGGATTAACGGAAGATAGAAATTATATCACATATTTCATAAAACTCGTTCATGTATTATCATTCACCACATGTCGTAGCCTAAGGATCATAAATTATTAATGCACCAAATGTATCCACTCTATTGGCCTAAGTGGTCCAAGTATCCATCTCAGATGTGGGAGTTTGCAGGTTCGAACCCTGAGGAGTCATACCAAATTGCACTAACAGCTGCTTTGCTTGGCATTCAGCATTAAGAGGTGAGTGTTAGGATTGGTCGGCCTGATGTCGGGATAATGTGACTGGAGGGACATCATACTTCATGTCTACATCATGATGCCCTAATGTTGGACATCACTTTAAACTGCCATACTGCAGACATGATAGCAATATGACTGAAAAATTGTCAAAGCTACATTAAAAACACACATGCATGCACACACACACACACACACACTGACGTGGTAGCAGACATGATAGCAATATGACTGAAAAATTGTCAAAGCTACATTAAAAACAAACACACACACACACACACACTGATATCATTGCCTAGATAATATTTCCTATTTTGTAACCTGCTGAAGACTGAAACATATATACCTTGCACTGGAGACGTGGTGGCCATTGTTTTGACATCTGGATTCCAGGTAGGCATGCTAGACACATCCCCAAAGTAAAACCTGCCTGGGTCTTTGTACATAGGATTGGCGACATCCACCATCTTGATCTCTGATAGTTCCCTCACATCGTTGCTTTTTACTGCCTTGTGTGAAAGTATCATATGGTTTCCTACCATCTCTCTTTGTGTGTTCTTGTATTGGCAAATAGGACACTCAAATTTTTTGAGGTATGGATGGTGGACATTTTCCCAGTGGTTATGGAATTCACGAGGTGACACAAAGTTTCGTGGATTACAATTTTTTACAGGACAGGACATTCCAAAGAACCATGCAACTTTCTTTTTTGGTGACAATTTTTTGATGGATTCACCGGAAATTTGTATTTCAACTCTAACAGTGTTTTCCTCCTTTGGACCCGCATCTTTGGTATCTGTTTTTAAAAAAAATTTAAAATTAGAAGCATTAGTATTGAATATGATATAATAAACTCGTTAGTATATATATACAATTATCTTTTGAAATCAAATGACCAAATTTGGACAAAACATATATTAATCAAGATGTCTAGTTGATTACTTTCTCTTGGAAGTGGAATTAAATACAAGTGGGTCTGATACTGTTCATCTGGGTAGCTGACATGTGTCAGCTTGTGAATACAAATTGAACAGAAACTATAGTTTGGAGCACAAAGTTGTACGTTAATATTGGCGTGATTATCTTACAAAGACCTGATCTACAGAATCACTATCTCAGCATGAAAAGAATAGGCCCTTTATACAACCGACATTGTCCCCTGGATACACACATCTTTCCGACCATGAGATCTAAGCCCCAATCAAAAACTGTTCATAGGCCCAACTAAAAGTTGTATACACTTACTTGGCATTACAAGAGTTAATCCCCTCTCAAGGGAGTTAACTCTATAGAGGTGAAATGATACACCTGTGCCATTTATCAATATGATTAATGGTTTATGATATTTTATCAACTTGATGGTCTGTCGGAGGTAAAGTGGTGCCCTTTTATGTGATTTACTGGGTGTATTTCCAGTATGCAAACTAAAGACAGAAATATACTTAGCATCTATTTATATGCAATTCTCGCCAATGAGAAGATAATAAAAAAAAATACTTTCAAACAGTGTTAGTTGTCAGTGATTTTTATTCAACATTCTAGACCATATAAGGTTGCTCCATATGATTGATGCAGGAATTACTTTTACCACTGGACATAAGTAATTTGATCAATAAAATATTTTTCCTTCTTAATATCATTTTTTTTATTCTTCTTTATTCAGTTTATCTTATTATTATATGCTCATTTTTTTCTCCATTAACTTTACATTGTCAGAATCATTCTATATCCAGCGATATTGAACACCTTCATATTGCACCCCCACGTGACTGATGCACGTGAATAAAGAACTACTTTCTATAGTAAACAATGGACGAAGATGCCAGTACTTTAGATTTATTGTGTTTGTCAGTGGATGAAGTAAACCAACTGTTTGAACCATTTGAAAGTACAGATGCCAAAGTTGAGAATGTGGATGAATTCAAAGAATCACAGAAGAAATTTTCAACGAAGCTGACGACTGAACGCGATATCAGAAATGTTCAGCGACAGCTGTATGAAAACAAACGTGAGACGCGCTGCATTGAAAATATCATGTCGGAACATTGTTGAAATCGAAATCACATTCCATAGTAGACTGTACGGAACTTCGCAAGAAATAAATCTGTTGTTCATAAAAAATAAACAATATTGAAACCAGCATCTTCTTAATAATTTTTGTTTAAAAACTTTCATTACTTATTTCCAAATACTGTTACATGTCTAATATGTAGGCCTATAGAATCCAAACTACATTGTTGAAATTGAAATCACATTCCATAGTAGACTGTACGGAATTCTGCAAGAAAAGAATCTGTTGTTCACAAAAAAACAATATTGAAACCAGCATCTTCTTAAGAATTTATGTTTAAAAACTTTCATATTTTTCCAGCTTATGATTCCAAACTATCCATGACAGAACAGAAACAGTTATGCAGATTGTTGTCATTGCCAGTCCCTGAAGTCACATGTACATTGTGCGGAAAACACACAGGAGATAATCAGAATTTGGTTGTATTGACAGAAAAACAATATCTCTCAATTCCTGACCAGCTGGGAACTTTGTTTAATCGTGCTAAGATTAACAGTGGATAAATATCTTTTCATATTGGTGTACTTTGTTTAGTTTTTCCTCACAATGTAACATTTCAGGATAACTTACAGTATACTGAGGAAATCATCTAAACATTATTCCTCCTGGTTTCCGTTTGCTTAGCACATGTACTTCACACATTGTGTATTACGTCACTTATTTTTGTGGTGAATGGTATACATTCTAATTTTATTGCTTGATCCAAAGTAGACCTTTTTTTTCAAATAGAAAAGATCGACACACTTCGAAAAAAAACAATGTCGATCGAACGATGTGTAGATTTTTATTGCGGTAGAAGTAAAATGGAAGAAAAAAATTCACAAGGTTTAACCATTACCAACATGAGATTAATGGGTCTAAAAAGTTAAAACGACATAAATTAGAACACGATAACACTTGCGGTTTGTGACTCGTTTGAGAAATATCACTTCACATTTTGAAAAAATGCAAATTTATAATATG
Organism: Potamilus streckersoni; assembly: GCA_016746295.1. Classification (NCBI taxonomy): domain Eukaryota; kingdom Metazoa; phylum Mollusca; class Bivalvia; order Unionida; family Unionidae; genus Potamilus; species Potamilus streckersoni. The sequence goes on along the minus strand of JAEAOA010000745.1, from coordinate 8,417,391 downwards.
GATTCTATCTTTACAGGCAATATCGTATTTTCCGCCCTATAAGTCGATCCTGTGTATAAGTCGCTCCTCCGCACTTACCATAATCACGTCTTTGATACCGCTGGCCATTGCATGCAACTTGGTAATTTCCAACTTCGTGTAAGAAATATTATACAATTGTTTAAGAGTTATATAAAAGTCAGTATTACAATAGACTTTGACTTTGCCTTGAGTCGTATTTGAATTGTTGAAAGTCCATGACCTGCAGCACGCTGTTCCACAGTTCATTTTCGTAGATTCTCCTCGAGAACTGGCCAACATGCTTTACCACTTCAATTTCCCTTCTTGGTTTTTTTTTTTGTTGACCTTTACTCGTCTTCTTTTTATACCAGTCACGCACAATCTTCTCGCTTACGTTGAATTTTCTTTCTGCTGCACGATTTCTGTTTTCTTTTGCAAATGTTACGACGTTTAACTTAAATTCTGCATCATATTTTTTCTAGTTGTTAGTGCCATGATAAATGGCATGAATTTAATTTAAAACAAAACTTATTGACTTACGCTAATATAACAATTTTAAATCATACGTTATTGTGAAACTATATTTTATTAATGCTCCATTGTATGAACGGTACGTAACCCAAGCGAACTTCAAAGGCACTTTATATGCTACAGAGATTTTAATACATTAACGAAGACCTTGCGAATTCACCTAACAATTGAAACTGTTCACCAGCCTTCCCGTTATTTTTTTTTTATATTAATTACCCGTACTTTGAACTTCTCTCCATGAAGCCACTCTTGGCTTAATCCAGAGTTTAAAACTAGAGCAATCATCAGAGGAAATATTCTTGCTATGTTTTTTTTATTTTTTATAACAAGCCATTGCGAAACCAATCGAAAAAATGATTGTGTGTTTTTATAAACTACTATTAAAGTAAATTATGAAGCGCTAACTTTGGTCTCGGAAATGCTTTACAGTGACAGAATTTGTTGTTTAAAATAACAAAATAATCCCAGTTTTGCATTCTGTATTTATTTGAGTACATCAAAAGAACATGACGCAATAGCTGGGCAGCAAGTTCAAAGGACTTTGACTAGCAGCTTGGGTGGGAAAATGTGCTGAAATGTACAACGATTCTAAGATGTACATGCCAAATAATAATGGAAATACAATGGCAATCGTTATTTCAATATTTTTTTTTATTAATAACAACAAATTTTAACACATATATAACTAAATATTATTTGACTATTTAATTTGATAATCTTATAGTCTAATACTTACGTGTCCCATATGTAAGTTTCCAGCAAATGGCTTGCCCGTATACCGGCAGATGCATTTTGCTAAAGCACAGCATCACTGCGCATCAGTCACAGTCGTTAAAAAAAATTATTTATCGTAAAAGTCGCTCCTGCATATAAGTCGCACACGTCATTTTGAAGAACAAAAAGACGAATAAAAGTAGCGACTTATACCCCCGGAATATCACCATTTTCGATGATAAAAACGAACTATGTATCAAGGTTAAATTTGCCAATTTACAATTTCTTATCACGACTTTTTTCATGTTTAACACATTTTAAAATATATTTTCCTTGGAAAAAAAAAATCGGGAGCCATGCCGGACACTGCGTTATAAGCGGGTTTGCGAGTTATCCGGGCGCGAGTTATTGAGGGAGTGGTGTAGTTATGATATCAATATGCAGGAGGTCATAAGTTCAAACTCCAGTGGAGTCATACTAAAGACTTATAAAAATGGTACTGGCAGATGCCTGGCTTGGCACTCAGCTTAAGAGATTAATGTTAGGACTGGTTGGCCAGGTGCCAGGATAATCTGACTGGGTGGGATTGATGCTAATGCCAAGGCAGATACCATATACACTTAGACCTCCAAAGTGGTCGTCTAGTTAAGATATCAAACAGTCTAGTTATTATACCAATAATACCAGTCTAGTTATGATATCGATAATACCAGTATATTTTTATACCAATAATACCAGTCTCATTATGATATCAATAACACCCATCTAGTTATTATACAAATAATTCCAGTCTAATTATGATATCAATAATACCAGTCTAGTCATGATGCCAATAATATCAGTCTAGTTATGATGCCAATAATATCAGTCTAGTTATGATATCAATAATACCAGTCTAGTCATGATGCCAATATCAGTCTAGTTATGATATCAATAATACCAGTCTTTTTATAATAACAATAATACCAGTTTATTTATGATACCAATATTACCAGTCTAGTTATTATATCAATAATACTAGTCTCATTATGATACATGATTGGGTACAGTTTCATGAAATTCTCTCCAACAGTTATGAGGTTATGGGCCAGACTATTAAACTATAACAAAGATTGATGGATCAACAAACAAGCCATAATATAATAAATTCATTTAAAGACAGGTGACAGGACAGAAGAAAACAAATGCACTATTTCCAGCATTTTATCACATGTAGTGCCCACAAAAACCATTTTTATCACCTCCATGTAAAATGGCTGTTCCCTCGATACATTTCTACAATAATGGATGTCTGACCCATTCTACAATGATATCACACCTCCAAACATTTCTTATGGGAAGTAGTGCAGCCAGCAATTCTACGCAACTAAACAAGTCATCAATAGTTTTAGTGCTTAGTTTTCACCATCTTGATATAAGTAAATACAGGAAAATCAGATTTTTAATATACACTTGACTGTTTAACAAAAAAAACAAAAAAATTTGCTAACTGACAATTTCTCCATATCTGGCCATTAATCCCAAATGACTTTAAAGAAAACAAGTGGAAAAGAATGTGTGATTGTAAACAACATTAAACCGTGACCAAAACTATGATGATAGGACCTCTAATGTCATACATGAGATACTTTCAAGTGATGACATATAGGTATGTCTAGTTTCATCTCTGAATTTCAGACGGCTCCAAAGTTAAAATGCCAACATGAATAACATACACACTAAGTTCTACCCCATAATCTAATAAGGCTTTAACATTAGTGGAAGGGAAAAAAAGTTGTTGTAGAGTTCAACACCATTTTTCAGCACAATCTAATCTATACATGGTGGCCAGTATAAATGGTGGAGAAAGAACCTGTGAAAACCCTGGAAAGAACCACTGACCTATGTGAAGCTACTGGCAAGCTTTCTCACATACCCATACTGCCTGAGCCCAAGACTCAAACTCACGGAGACATAGGTGAGATGGCAGTGATATGTAACCATGAGCACTTTAAAATAATCGAGGCCATAGGGAAAGAAAGAAATATTAATCAATACCTGGACTTCAAGTTAAAACCACTAATGTAATATGGTACATGCCTTCTAATAATGATTTTATAGGAATTTAAAATAGCTCTTGAGTTATAAACACAAAAGGAAACTGATGAAAAATTCGTGAATAATGAGGTGTGACTTTGACCTTGAACTCTAATTTTGTATGATTTAAAAATAGCAATATTGAGCCATGACCTTGACCCTGAAAATAAGACTGCCATTAAAACTAACAAAGAAAATTGGCTGTACCCGTCTTAACAATGACATTCTACTGTATCTATATTTTTCACAATCAACATTCTATTAACATGTGACTAACAATGAATATTCCACAGTACCTTTGTGACTAACAATGAATACTCCACAGTATCTTTGTGACTAACAATGAATACTCCACAGTATATTTGTGACTAACAATGAATACTCCACAGTATCTTTGTGACTAACAATTAATATCCTACAGTATCTTAGTGACTAACAATCAATACCCTACAGTACCTTTGTGACTAACAATCTATACCCTACAGTACCTTGTGACAATCAATCAATACTCGACAGTACCAATGTGACTAACAATCAACTGTGGTAACTACAGTAACTTTGGCTAATGGTAGCTTGACATATGCTGTCCTCACCTTTTCCATCTTCTTTTTCATCAACATCACTCTCAAAGGACATCTTTTGCTTTTTGATCTTTGCCTTTAACTGGCTGTTACTCTTTCTCTTATAAGATGTCTCAGGTTTTGAATCCTCTGCTGTTTTGGTTGTAGACTCTAATTTAATTAATGACATTAGTTCTTCTAGAACACCTCTGTGTCTCACACTATGATCTATTTTTAGGTGTCGACGAATCTCCATTTTTCTTACATCTTTAAAACTGCAAGATGGACACTCAAATCTTTGAACTGACAACTGATGTTCAGCTTGCCAATGTTTGTAAAATGCTTTCAGAGAGTCATAGATCTGGTCCAGACATCCTGATCCTGGGCAAAGCATCTGTCCATCCAAAAATATCGGTCTGACAACTGTTTCAAGATCTTCAGTCTCTTTTGCCTCATCCAAATCAGAATTATCTGACGCAGTAAGGTCTTGATCGGATTCATGATAATCAATGTTATCCTCATTATAGTCACTCTGGTCTTCGTTATACTTGCTCTGGTCCTTGTTATAGTCACTCTGGTCCTTGTTAGAGTCAATCTTGTCCTCATTATAGTCAATCTTGTCCTCATTATAGTCAATCTTGTCCTCATTATAGTCAATCTTGTCCTCATTATAGTCAATCTTGTCCTCATTATAGTCAATCTGGTCCTCATTATAGTCAATCTTGTCCTCATTATAGTCAATCTGGTCCTCATTATTGTCATATTCACTCTTGTCATCACCCTTTCCACCAAGTGTATCATAAGAAATATAAATTCCATGTCTTTCCTTATCATTTGCTGTTTCCGTTTCAACTGGAAGATTATTTTCTTCGTCCTCACTTTTTTTAATCCTGATGAAAGATGATTCATGAATCTCAGTCATACTTTTTTCAGTTTCTTTTCTATCACTTGGGATGTCGTGACAATTTGATGCAGAATCGGTTTTACTTTCTATTTTCATTTCTGCTTCTGATGCCTTTTCTGACATCTTTGAATCAACATCTCTCTTCATCTTTATGTCAGAAATATCAACACATACTTGTGTGTCTACTGCTTTACCCCTCTCTACAGAACCTTTTTTGTCATCATTTGCAATTTTTCTCATGATCTGTACAGCACTTTCTGTTACCTTGGTAACACATTCTGATACTTGTGTGTCTATTGCTGTTTCCATCACTATAGTACCTTTGTCAGCATCAGCAACATTTCTCTTGATCTCTACAGCACTTTCCGTTACATTTGTTAAACTTTCTGATAACTGTATGTCTACTGTTTTTTCACTGTCTATGGTACCTTTGCTCTTGATTTCTACAAAACTCTCTGTTTCTATTCCTGTTACCTTTGCAACACATTGCAATACTTCTGTGTCAATTGCTTTTTCACTTTCTATAATTTGTTTGTCTACATCAGCAACTTTTCTCTTGATCTCTACAGGACTTTCCAACACCTTTGTAACACATTCTACTGCTTTTTCACTCTTTACAGTAACTTTGTCAACATCAACTTTTCTCTTGCTCTCTACAGCAGTTTTCAATACCTTAGTAACACATTCCAATACTTGTGTGTTTATTGCTTTTTCACTCTCAACAGTAACTATGTCAACACCAGCAACTTTTCTCTTGATCTCTACAGCATTTTCCATTATCTTAGTAACAGGCACCTTTACCTCAATCTCTTCTCTTTCTAACTGAGCAACAACTTGTTTTACTATGTCATTAGAAAGAAAACCTTCATTTGAAATTTCAGCTTCTGTCACTACTTTCAATCCAACTTGGAATATTCTTTTATCCTGAAAACTAAAATCCCCTGCATGCTCTTTGTTGTTACTCCAAATACCATGAGCTGATCCAGACTTGTCACCAACAGCTGGGTTACTGAAGTCTGTAAAAGATAAAATACAGACTAAGAAATGGTGTAACATTATACTTTTACATTTTGTCCCAAAGATCATTTTGAGATACCATCAGTAAAACAAGTAAAAGTAATGACAGAAGCCGTCATACTTAATCATGGTCCTATGCAATGCCTTATATTGAAAGAAGCGATTATGCCTAGCTGTGATCCCCCATGGTGCTCCTTTCAATGACTGTGGCTATAATATTTAATTGTGATCCCCATGGTGCTCCTTTCAATGACTGTGGCTATAATATTTAATTGTGATCCCCATGCTGCTCCTTTCAATGACTGTGGCTATAATATTTAATTGTGATCCCCATGCTGCTCCTTTCAATGACTGTGGCTATAATATTTAATTGTGATCCCCATGCCGCTCCTTTCAATGACTGTGGCTATAATAGCAGCAGAGAGGGTGAACCCTACAAATTTTTGCGACAAAATCGATTAAAGCCTCAGAATGCCCAATAGAGCCTTCCTACGAAATCTCATATTTCAACCAAAAAAAAAATAAAGACCCCATTTTACAAATGGAGCCTTAGCGATTTTGTCGTAAATATGTTGTCATAACCACCCTCAAATTGCTGCCAATAATTGCTATCATTGTTGTCATAGCCCTCCCCCGCTGGAAGGATTTCAGGGTTAATACAAATGATTTAACCGAATATTTGATCAAGTCCAATATGATATCGTGACCGAGGGTCGTGTAAATTTATTGTTATAAATCCATGTGGGACTGACTGAGCATGACTAAAGTAATTTTTGAATCCATTGAAGTCCATATCAGAACACCATGTCTGCCAAATATTTCGTAGCGTATGTGTATCAACGCCGTTGAATACAGCAAGAATATTGCAGTTATCGCGAATCACTTTTGGAATCTGAGTGTAGCGTTGAGTGACATATATCACGTCAGTGTTTTTATGCCTACCTCGTAAAAAATATTCTAGCAGGGTTTTTTTGATTATCTAACATCACATCATCGTACACTACAAGATTGTTTATGTCTCCATCGAGGTCATCTACGCTAGGCGCATCATCAATATCTGTTATAAAGTCGATTACACTTTCACCTTTAATTTCTGATGCATTCTCATTATAATCTTTTAGCACTTCATAGCACTGTTGATCATCTACGGATGGAGCAACTAAATATAATTTATCCCACTTCATATATCGCATTATCAAATTAAGCAGCAATTGTGTTTTACCCGATCCAGATGGTCCGATTATAATGGCACGGACAGAATTCGGAAGCGCTGCGTGGTGTTTCACCGGTTCTCTTCTTTTAGTCGCTGAAAAATCAATTATATTCATAACGCTATATATAAATTATGGATCTATATTGTGTTAAATGTAAACAGCGTATTAGTACAAATGATGCGACGACGATTACAACTAAAAATAACAGATCGGCACTTACTGGTAAGTGTGTAACATGTGGTACAAAAAAATTTTGATTTATTTCTTTAAAAAAAAGTGACACGGAGGTGATATCGCAGCCAAATTGGGAAAACTCCCCGGAACCCCATGGGCAAAATACCTTGGAGAAAAACACCTTCCAGGATATAGCTACTGTGGTCCCGGAACGAGATTAGATCTCAGACTTGATAATCAAAATCAACCCCGGCCTGGTGAATATCCGATAAATGCTATTGATAAGGCATGTCATGCTCATGATGTTGCATATAAAAGCAATAATTTGCAACAAAGACATCGCGGATGTAAAATTAATTCATGCGTTAAATGCTATTCCCGATAAATCCTTCAAAGAAAAATTGGCTTCATGGTTGGTCAAATCAGCTATGAAAGGCAAATTGGTGTTAGGTGCTGGTAATTAAAAACACTAGTGTTTTTATAGTATGGAATCTATTTATTATTCTCTGAAAGGATACTGGAGGGGTAAAGCAGCAATCAATAAACTCGATAACGCTGCAAAAGTGAAAAAGTCCACTGTGGAAGATTGGTTATCCAAACAAGCTATATGGCAAATTTATCTACCACCGCCTAAACAAATTAATTATTCTCATTTTGATGTTACCGTACCCAATGAAGTTCATCAGGCTGATTTATTGTTTTTACCACATGACCATGGTTACAAATACGCGCTAACTGTAGTTGATATTGCGAGTCGATTTAAACAAGCAGAACCATTGAAAACAAAGTCAGCTTCTGAAGTCGCTTCTGCATTTGAAAGGATTTATCGACGAGGTCCTCTAAGATGGCCAAATCTATTACAAGTTGATCCTGGCAAAGAGTTTCAAAGTGCTGTTCTATCAACAATGAAAACTCATAATGTTACAATACGATGGGGACATACTGCGTTACATCGTGATCAGGCAATTGTAGAACGATTTAATCGAACTCTTGCAGAACGGTTATTTGGATATCAATATGCAAAAGAATTCATCCAAGAAAAACGATCTCGTGAATGGGTCCAAAGGTTACCGAGTGTAGTTGCAGCGTTAAATAACGAGATTACTCGAACTATTAATATGAAACCAAATATTGCAATAAAAAAATATATATATACCCGAACAACCACAGCGGGTTAGCACTCAGCCACTTCTCGGTGATGTTACTGTGAGATATTTATACGAACCAGGAGAACTTGAAGGTGGTAAAAGAAGAGCTACTGATCCTATATGGAGTGTTACTACGCATAAAATTTCAACCATAACGCGATCAACTGGTAGACCTCCAATCTACAGATTGGATTCAACTGCACCTCAGCGTGGTTTTATACGCGAACAACTACAAGTCATTCCGGACGATACTCAATTACCGCCACATGGTCTTAACTAGCACTGTTACGTCTATTACACTCAAGACAGGTCAACATCACATTGTTTCTGACATGACCAAGACTGTTATTTTTTCTGTCTACGGTGAATTGTCGAGGGTCTTTATCCGAATACTGCCAGTGCATTATACAATTTCAACTGGCGCAGTGATTATTCTGTTGTTCTTTTAATGCGATTATTACTTCAGCATCAATATCAAATTCTCGTTTTTTTTTTGTCCTGCTGTTTGTAACCAGAGTTTTTTATTAATGATGATAATATCAGTGCTATCATCGTTTGCATTAAAATCATCATCGAAAACAACCCTTCGTAGTTGATTTATTCATCGTACTCTGGACACTGCGAGATAGACTAAATTTGACCATTCAATGCGATTATCAACTATCCAAACAATTGTATCTGTGATGGTCAATCCTTGTGACAAGTGTATTGTTGTTACATAATCAAGCGTCCATGGTGATTTATCAGCGCATAATGCATCTTCTACAGCATTGATATCAACTAGCACAATATCATTTAACACTAGAATCTGTTTCTCCATCTGGCCTGGAATTTCAACTTCAATATTCTGCTTTCGTGTATCCAATGGTCTGTAACACAACGGTACTGGAAAGGTTGGGAATTTTTTCTTGTGTAGCTCAAACAATTTTTTCTGAAGTGCGTCTCTGACTATCTTTCTACTTGCTACTACAAAATCATTTGGTCTCCATGTTTCCCAAAAATCATTCATAGGTGTTTCAGAAATTATTTCACGCGCTACTTCACATTGAATTCTATCGGGTTGTAATCTAATTAGTTTTCTAAACTCACGTAACTGCTCAACGAGTGCTCTATAGTCAGTATCAATTTCTTCGTAATAATCAACAAATCCTTTTAACCAATTATGTGGACTTCTACCAACAAATGGTGGTGGTTGACCATGATCGCCGCACAATATAACTTTTGTATTATTTTGCAATAACCAATCAAGAAACATTTTTAATACATCTTCTGAAACAGTACATGCTTCATTCCAAATAATAACCGAAGGAATAAATTTCTCACCCATTCGCTCAGGAGTCCAAGCATCGCCCTTGTATCGAAAAAAACTATGATACGTGCAAGCTTCAACATTTCGTTGTTTTATTTCTCTCGCTAGTCTATGGGTTGGTGTGAGTACAATCATGGATGTTCTCTCTCGATATAATTCTATCACACGTGTTGTATTTCCAGATCCACCACAACCATTTAAATAAACTGTTTTATATCTACAAATTGGATCTGATATCGGTGGTGCTTTAGACATAGAAAATCCTTCGGATTTTTCACTGATAGAATTATCGTTTTTCAGGTAACTGCTTTTAATCTCAACGTCTGCTGATTTAGAATAATCGCATTGTATTTCACGTTTAATTCGCCATGTTCCCCAAGTCTCTTCGCTATTAGTAAATTTAGTTACCTCTTTGATATATTTTTTTATCTACATACATTGAATCAATTGCAACTCTAACTGCTATACTAGGAAATCTATTTATCATTGCAAATAAATTGATAGATGCATAACCCAGCATAGAAGCTCTCAAATGTAGATATGCAGAGCTTTCTCCATCACTGTAAGTAACAATTCTACCTAACTTTGTTCTATTGGACAAGAAGGCTGTTTTACAATTTGCGTACCTATTTTTCTCAACTGCATCTTTAATAACGAAGTCGTATTCGGCATCATCTATAATCAATCGTGAGGATTGTCTTTTAAAGTTGAATTTTTTTCCACCTTGTGTAAATTTACCGATTATTCTTCGGCCGAGATTCTTTGCTTCACTATTTCGTTGATTAAATATCTTTGTTGACCATTCAATGATGTACTCCTCGTCAGCATCAATATGTTTTCTAGACTTATCGATTATACTATCAAGACATTCTGGTTCTGGTAACCAGACATTGGTTTGTTTTCGATATGAGATAATCGCTTCGCTGACAATCAATGAAACTAACATTTTACAATCAATCATATATCGCAATAACACTATTGGTAACCACATCCTTTCAGCCATGTGTCTACCAATCCAAACATAACAACACGGATGAAGTCCTTCAGCGAATTCAAATGATACCACGCGAGCAAAACCGGTCAAATCAAAATCAGGCAGTGGTCCATTAATAGCAACGCGAGTCATTTCATGTGTGGGATGTCCAAACCGTTTAAAATACTCACCAGTGAATCCATATCCATGAAAACTTCCTGGATAACAGGCAACGATATCAACTGATATCATACTTTCACGATTGTACTTAACGTTCCATAGACCGCCATGATAATATTCCAGACAGCTGGATTGAACATCCTGTAAAAACTCTTTTCGTGTTGGTTTCCAATTATTTTTCTTACTTGCAAAATGAGCTGCAACCGATGGAATTGCAAAACAATTTGTAAGTAACTGTTCGTAATCGTCGGATTTTCCATTAAAAACGCTAGCGTTTTCACTGAGACTTATTGCTAGATTTTTCATCCTATTATGTAGACTTTCACTGCGATATAATTCACCGTTAGGTTTCACAAATTGATTGAATTGACATTCTTCATCTTCTAAACTATGAAGTAGCCATACTGATACAGGGTCGTTTTTATACAAACTAGCAATAGCATCGAATAATCTTTCTTCAGTGAGAATACCATCCTTGGTGAATTCTTCTGGGATATACTTCACTGTTCTGTCTCGCGGAAATATTGTAACCGCGGATGTCCATACATGTTTGTTATGATCAATAATTTTGATTGGAGCTCCGTTTTTATTGTATTTCGATTCGTATAATACTTCACCGGTTATCGTTGAAACGGTTATCGGAAATCTCAACGACTTTTCCAATCTAGCTATATCGGAAATAGTTGCTCCGTTCTCTTTCACTGTTAGCTCCCATTGATCTATTTTTTTACGTCTTAGATCGGTTAATTTATTCCCATGGAGTGCATTTGTAAAGTGTTCTATGACACATTGTGCTACACAATTGAGTGGTTTTTCCACTGACGTTGACTGTTTCATTGGTGCTAGTTTTCCGATGTCAGGTTTCTTATTTAACGGATACATCCCATAAACAATTGCTGTTTCTGGATTCGCTTTTTCATAGTATGGTTTATCAATTCCAGTTAACAGCCCTGGTCTGGAATCACGGCTAACAATGACAGTTGTCCTATTTTTGAGAATTGGAACAAATTTGTCCCTTATGATCCAATCACCCGATTCTAAATTGATAATGAATTTCACTCTGAGAAAATACCTTTTATTGCCAAGTTGTGATAGTATCATAGCTGCTGTTTCATCATTCATTCTAGCATCAACAACACAAAATGAAATTATTTTGTAATTACAAATAAAATAGATTGTATGTGAGGTCAAAATAGTAAAGCACATTACATGTAATTCAGTTTTTTAGTGTGGTAGCTACATGTAATAAAATTATCGATGACGCAGAAAAATATCATTCTCAAACCATTCAAGAAATAGCAGGTAATCCTGAATTGACAGGTCCCATGACAGAGTTATCTCGTCATGTAAATCCAGTCCATTATTTTTAACCTTAAATAAACACAAATATTATAAAAATTTAAATAAAAATTTTGCTTTTAAATAAAAAAATTGAAATTCCCTTTTTTTTAATTTTTTTAAAAAAATTTTTAAGTTTCTATTGAAAAAACTACAAAAATTTTCACTATAAAATGCAAAAAATAAAACCACTCTTTATCGACACTTTTCTTTTTATCACCTTAAAAATTAATTAAGCTGAAAAGCGGGGGGCTTTAAGCAAAGCCCAAAAATTTCCCAAAAACAAACCCACCCCAAATTGTCATGGTGGGTTAAATTTCCCCTTTTAAACTCCCAACCAGGAAAAATTTTCATGGTTGTTTTTGTTTGGAAATTGGGGTGTAGAACCCAAACCCCCCCTTTCAAAAAATATTTTAAAACCAAAAAAACGCATTGTATATAAAACCCCAACCTATGGGGTAATGTACGCCCCCCCCCCACACCATATCTTCTGGGAGCCTAAAAACCCTTTAAATTCCCCCGAGATCATGTTTGTGGCCCTTGGCTTAGTTAATGCGAAGGCAACTCATGAGTTCCAAGAATGTGCTGTCCCCCTCTGGCCTCTTTGACGTCATGTGGCGCGAAAGATATCCAAATGAGGGCTTCATGTTATATGTTACATGTTGTGTGAAACCGCTTATGGTTTCTGAGTCTAATACCCATATAGCCCGCCCCTGAACTCGATTGGGGGGTTAGGGTATTGTATAAGTCTTTAATGTATGCTTAACTATCTGCCTATGAACTCGAAGGAGATGACCAAGCATTGTATATGTCCCTTTTTTTTGTATGTTGTATTAATAATATTAAATAATATTTTAAAGATAAAGAAAATACATTATTAATAATATTCAATAAATGGAATTTCAAGATATTACATCTATCATCACAGAAATATCAAATTTAAGAAATCAATTAATCGTTTTTTCTGAATTTTTGAATGAAGACAGACTTTTGAATGAATTTGAACAAATTAATATACAATTGAAACATGGAAGATATGTCCTACCTAAAATGTATTCACTGATAAAAAGAATCCAAAAAGCGGTTAATGTTTCTTTGTATAACAATGATATTAATTTATTCATTCGGCTATTTAGTATAGTTGAAGCAATTAGAAAGAAACTAGGGGAACATTACCATGTACGTACAGAGATTGCTTTGAAAGTGAAATCTATAAGACGTTTGATTGATGAGTCTGGAAATGCAAGCATTGAAACCCACTGAAAACCCACAATTGAAAAAACGTTAACATTTCCAATAATGACATCAGAATCATTAACTACCAGACTAGCCCGTGAGAGGTTAGCATTACTTAAAAAGTTTATACCAATTCGAGATGACGTGCGAGATAAACTACAACTTAGCAAGCGCAGACTGACTTTTCTATTGGGAGTGAACAGCTTTTTGCCCCTGTAACTAAAGCCACTAAAGATATGAAACTTGCAACAGAAAGTGCTATATACGGCGACATCCCTAAAGAGGGAGCAGTATCTATTATTGATGTACTGGGAAAGATTGCTACAGAAACTGAAAAAACTCAGGAGGGAATAAAACAGCTTTCAGGTGAGTTACAAACTCAGCGAGAAATACAACAAATGGGTAATATTGATACTGATGATAACTCCGTTGAAGGTGCTAGTGATTCTATTGAAAAAGTTTCCACTAAAAAAGGTGTTCCTTTTAACGAGAAATTCACCGATGAAGCTATAGCAAAAATCAAACAAATTCAATTTTCTGAAATTGAAGACTATGTGTCATTTGGTGACTTCGCTGTCAAAAGTTATTATACAAGGGGGAAATTTTTAAAAGACGAATATAAAAAAACATAATAAAACGAGAGGATTGGGTGGATTGGATATATAAAATTAATAATAAAGACCCCGGCAATTTAAAAAGGGATACATTGGAGTACAGAGCTTTTAAAATGGGAGTTGATAGGTATGGTATACAACAACAACTAAAAGAACAACAACAACAACAAAAAAAAAACGGGGGGTCGGGGTTTCAAGGTCAAAGGTCAACAATCTCCAGAAACTAAAACTTTCCGAACCACAAGTACTTTAGGAAAAGGGGTTAGGGAATTTTTCTCACCCTAAAACTCATATGTTTTCCTGGGTAATATCAAAAAGAATATCACAAACTTGAGGTTCTTATGGGGGGTAAGCGGCGGGGAATAATTCAGTCGAAATAAAAAATGGGCATTTGATATTTGCAGACATTTTTCCCAAAGGGGGGGGAAATTGATGTTCAAACGTATCGAAAAAACCGGAAATATTTTAAGGAAACGAATTCCGGGGGGAATTTTAAAGGGGGGTTATTATAGCGATTGAAATTTCCGAAATCCCTTGCTTTTTAAAAATTTAAAAAGAAATTTTAAATAAGAGATAGAAAAACAAAATAAACCGAAAACCAACAAACTTGTATGGGGTTAAACTCAAAAATGCCCGTCTAAAGGGAAAACTAGGGAAAACGGCCTTGGAAATCCCAAAAAGCGGGTTATTCACAAAAAGCCCCAAAATCATCAGTTGCTAAAAAATTTTAAGCGATAAAAAGCCATTGATTTTATTCTAAAAAGGGAATTAAGCGTTGGGATCTGCGGGAACGGCCTTTTTTTAACCGCAAAGAATAAAAAAAAAGTCAGGGGAAAATTTCCAATTTTGGGAGAAAACCACCACAAATTTTTTTCCAAAAACCGCAAACCCTTCCAACAAAGATGCCTCAAATGTCAGAAATGAAAATAACCAGTGGAAAAAAAACTACCCATCATTGCAATGACTTCACCAGTTTGTATTTTAATTTTGGCAATATAAAGGGGGAAAAGGGGCTTGGGGGAAACGTAAAAATTTCAGCCCAAAAAAAAAAAGATAGCATTCCCACATTTAGAAAAACGATAGTGTTTTAGTATAAATGGCTTTTAAAAAAAATTTCCCCAAAACCAGCGTTTGGGAAATGGCACCCCGGGAAAATAAAGATAAAATTCAAAATTTAAACCAAACAGAAATGCCTATCCGAAAAGGAGCCTAATCACCGGGGAGATTTGAACTTAAATTTTAAGATACAAGTAGATATTTTTTGGGGCCCGTGTGGGGCTTTAAAATTAAAAGTAGAAGGAAAGCTTGAAACAAATTTTGCAGCTGATAAAACCAAAATGGGGATGACCTAAAAAATCCGATTTGGGTTTTTTTTAAAAAAAATGGCTTTAAATCGCTTTTTAAAAAACAGGGGAAGATATACCCATTGATGGAAAAAAAAATTGAATAAATAAAAAAATGTTGAAAGGCAAAAAACAAAATCAAATTTGCGAGAAAAACTGATGTTTAAAAAAGGGTTCCGGGTTCCTCAATGATTTTGCAAAAGGATACTTCTAATCGGGGGAAAACCCATATTCATTTATTAAAGCCGAACTCGAGACTACGGGCAGAACTGATCAAAAACCCGCAGATACCTAGACCGTGAAAAAACCCCCAAACCTTTAAATTTTCCGACATTTAAAAGGACCAATGATAATTTCAATCTAGGTTTTTTGGGCAACACAAAAGGGACTTTGGGAAAGGACAGCATGGGAGGGTTTTCATGTGCAATTCCGTTACATCAAATATTCGGATTCGTAAAAGAAAAAGGGGGCCCCATCAAAGGAGAAAAACCCATACATCGTGTTATGCAAAAGGAAAAATCCCACTGAGCAATCGGGCGTGCTAATGGTTTTTGATAATGGAAAACCCTTTTTAAAAATAAATTGGTTCTATGGATGCCCGTCTTGACCCCCTTTCACCCGAAATTTGAGCAACAATTACTAAGGTTTTTGGAAAACAGGTGGGAAAAAATTGCAAGTTTGGGTAACAAAAACGCTTAAAACAAACCCGGGTTAAATTTAAAAGGCAAAATTTTCATGGGACTTGGGATCAAAACAAGGTGTTTCAGCTCCACGTCTATCTTAAAAGCGTTTTCAATGCAAATTTTGTTGATCGTTTAATTTTCTATTTATATAATAAATTTTATAAATTTTAAGGGGTAAGTGAAGTTTTGTTTTAGAATAAAAAGGAAAAAAGGAAAACCCGCAAATTTTACAGCTTGTTTTTGAAAACAACAACGTAGCCCCAGTATATCAAGAATTTGTTTGTTTTTGGGTCGTGATCAAAATGTTGATACGGGTTTTCAAATATCGCAAATTGATTTTGGAAAAAAAACTATCCGATTAAATTTCTTTTCCCCCGGGAAAAACTTGGGCATGAAGGGCAAACTGTTGTTGAAAATACTTCCAAGGGTCGGGGACAACCCCTGCTGGTTAGCGGAAAAAAAGAGCCAAATTGCTGTCCCTTTTCATGAAAAAACAATGTTTTTAGAAGGAATTGGGGGACAATTTAGACAATTTATGCACCAGGGGAAAACAGTAGTTTTTGGGTTTTTACAAAAACATTTAAAAGGTAAATTACGTTTTAGAATAGAATGAAATAAGTATTTTTAAGGGCCAGTTGACTGATGGTCCCCGGGGCGAAATTTAAATCAAAATCGGGGAAAGAAAGTGAACAAAAAATAAGCGGAAAACCCCCTCAAAAGTCCGGGGGTGGGGCAAAAAATTTTCAATTTACAGATCGGGGGAAAAAAACATTTAAGGGTTGGGGAAAGAAAAAAACGAGGAGTTTAAATTTTTTTTCGAAAGCAGCAACGCCAGTATGATAAAATCCCGGTGGGATAAACCCGCTGTTAGCTCTAATTTCCCGCATTGATTCAGCGCTGCCCCAGCGGGGGCCCAAGGCGGCAGCATTAGGAACCGGGGGAATGCTGCAGGAAAGGGCCCCGAAAAAGGGTACTGGGAAAGGGTAAAAAAAAAAGGGGAAAAGGGGCCCAAGACAAACCCGGAACCCCACAAATGGGACAAAAGGGGAAAGGCCAAGGGAAAAACCCGGAACACTTATTATGGAAAAATCCCTTGATTTTTACCAAGGCCCCAAATTTTATTTAAAAAGAGTTTTAAAAATTTTGTTTTCAAAAAAAAAAACTTTAGAGGAGTTTTCATGAAAGAACAATTACCGTCAAAAACCCAAAGAAAAATGGAAAAGGGGATTAAAAATCTTGATAACAGCAGCGGAAAAGGAACCATATGTCCAAATTCAATTTGGAAACCACGTGGAATTGTCTATTTTGATTCCCTAGGATTCCTTTCCCCCAAAAGAATTTTTGCATTGATCACAAAACAAATCAAAGTTGGGCCCCAAATTTTTTTTTCCAAAGCAAACCCAAAACAACAGTTTAAAAAAATTCCACCGAACTGGGGCGGGAAATTTAAAGTCCCTTCAGAGAATCTAGATTTTTTAAGGAAACCACACAATTTTTGTTAAAGGGAAAATACCAAAGGGGCCAAAGGCAAAAAGGGTAGCGTTTTTTTCCAATTAGAAATTAAAAAAGAAAGACGTTTTGCTTTTCCTAAAATGAAATTAATTGGGGGCCCACCCCTAACAAGTAAAAAAAAAAACAGAAACCAAAGTAAAAATTTTGCTGTCGAAATGGAAAAAAAATAAGCGAAGAAAGAAAACGCCGAGACAAAAATTTTTCAAATGTAGACCTGGGAAAAAAAGTTGATTTTAAGATCGCCAGGGGAAAAAGAAACTAAAAATGGCTTTGGGTGAAAACTTAAACAAACGGAAAGGCGGTTTAAAAAACCCTACTTATATTCAAACGTTTAAAAAACCCAAAACCCGGGGGGGGGTTTTTTCGACATCACGGAAAAAACAAAAAACAGTAATAGCACAGCAAAAAAGATTTAAAATTTACTCAATGATGTATAAACAATCATAAACGGGTTCAATTAAATTTTATGAATTACCAAAGCCCAAACATAGACAAAACACCCAACAGCTGAAGGGTTCCTTGGAAATCCACCCTAACCACAAACCCAATATTTCAGAGATAAAAACATCCCAAGTTTGGAAAAATTCCAAAATTTCAATTAAGATCCCCAAGAACAAAGGAAAACAGTTTTCAAATTTTGTAAAAAAAAAATTTTATAAATTTTTTGGGGGGTCCACTTTATAAACTAGGGTATCAAAAATTCCGGATATTTAAAAAAACCCTCAAAGAAATACCAGCGATTAATCGGGAATTTGGGAAACAACCCAAAACCCGGGTATTTAAAAAGTTTTTAAAAAAAATCTTCCCTACTGAAAAAAATAAAGATTTTCCCCATGAAGGAATATCATAAATAATTAACCAGGGTTTTCTCTGGGGCCTTAATGGGAACCAATAAAAAAAAACAAAACTCCACTGGTTTTAAAAACCCGGGGAAATTAAACGATTAACAATAGTCCGGGAAACAATTTAATATATCTTATTTACTTCATATGGGAAAAAACTGTTTCCCAAAACAATTTGGGCTGGGGGAAAACAAACGGGGGTTTTCAATAACAACCCAAATTTCCCAATTTAAAAAGACATCATTTTTATGGTACATAGGGGGGTTTTTAAACTGATCTGAATAGTTTTTTAAAAAAATTAAAAACCCCTTGAGGTTTTAAAATACTATTACTCCGTCATTGCAAAATCGCTTGATAACCCCCTAAAGATTTTTAACGAAACTCAAAACCTCATTTTTAGAAAAAAAAAAAAAATTTAAAAAAAAAACTGGGGAAAATTTCCCCCGGAAAGTTACAGTAAACTCGGGAACTGGAAAAAGGGCCCCCTGCTGGTATTTTTACTACTTCATTAACAATGGGGAGCCCAAATTTCTGTCCCAATTTCTATTTCCCGCGGTACAAAATTGCCGGAATTGGAAAAAGCTATTACTAAAAAAAAAACAAAGTGTTTTCCCAAAAAAAACTTAACGATATATAGTAAAACATCCCAAAAAATAACAAAGGTTTTTTCCCAAAATTACCTCTTTAAAGTCATCATCGATTTTAATTTAACGATAAATTTTTCCAAGACGAGTTTTCCCCGGGGATGGAAAAGTTTTAGGGTAACCGCAAAAAAACCTTGCTTTTTTCATCTATTGCGAAATTAAAAAAATGTAAAAAATAAAAACAATAAAAAAATAAAAATAAAAATAAAAATAATAATAAAAGCCAAGAATTTAAAAACTTTAAACGGATAGCCCGAAAATACCACTCCGCGGGAAAAAAAGCATGTATCAATACTCAACCCAAACCCCCGAAATTTAATTTAATTTCCCTTTTTTCCCCTTTTTCAGTAAAAGGGAAAACGCGTTGGGAAAATTTCGATGACAAATTTTGGGGCCCTAATTTAAAATCGGGGTTTTCCCTTTTTGGGGCAAGGGCCTAAAATTCCTCTGGGATTTGCGATAGAAAAAAAAAAAAATGACCCTCCAGATTGGAACGGTTTCAATACCAACCCGGGGCCTATCAAATTGGCAAATTAATAATGAATACAACGTAGAATAAAATCTATTTTCCCAGAAGGGAATCAAAAACGCGATACCTTTTATGAACCAACCCTATCATCACAATTTTAAAAACTCTCCTGGTTTTGTTGTAGAAAAAATAACCCGTGTAAAAGAACAAAGGGTGGCCCCAAGGAAACCCCCCTAAATGCTAGCCCCCTTCCCCCGGGCCCCAGCCTTAAAATCTGATTAGTCCCCTGATAAATTTGGGCCTGAAAAAACCATCAAAAACTTAAAAAAAATTCGAGGAAAATAAACTTCACAAGAGATACATTAAGGACCCAAAAAGGGGGAGGAAGCTTTGGAAATTTTCCCCTTTTTTTTTAAAGAATTTTAACCCACAAAGGGGAAAATTTTTGGGAAAAGCATGAAAAAACCCAACACTCGAAAATATTTAAAATACATACTTTATAGAATGAATAATATTTTTTCGTTCTATTAAAACCCCGTTAAAAATTTGGCCTTTTCACACAAGCTTAATTTAAATAGGGGTTTGTAAACCGTTTCGGAAAAAAAACCCTCGATGAATGGAAATATTTAATTCGAGGGTTAAAAGTGTTTTTGACCGGGGGGGAAAAAAACCCCATTTCAAAAAACCCCTTTTTTGCCAAAGAATATAAAAAAAAAATAAAAAGGGAAAAACCAAATTATAAAAAAACCGGGATATAACGTACCTGAAAATTAAAAAAAAAAACTCAAACGGGGCCCTTGACGAAGGATTAAAAAAAATTTAGCAATCCCTGGGAAAAATAGCCAGCCCCCAACCTATTTTCCCCACCATAATAAAACTTTCCCCCCGGCGACGGTAGACTAACGCAAAACCCAACAATGGGACATTTCCAAAGGGGATTCCTTAATTTAAACCCTTGAAGTAATCAAGGAAGCTAACCCAAATTTTTCTCGAGCAATCCAAAACAACCCGACAAGGTTTTCATTCTTTAATCATTTGCACCAAAAGCTCCTCCCCCGGTTTTTTAAATTTGAGAATTTCCCACTAATCCAAATAAAATATTCAAAAGTCAAAAAAGATTTTCAAAATTTGAATTTAAATTTTCACCCACCGGTCAAATAAACAATTTAAAAAGACTACAAGGGGAAGTATTAAACGTTAGTCTGTTTTGGAAAAGCAAACAAATATTTGGTTAAAACATTTGGGAATTTAACCCCGAAATCCTTCCCGGGGGAGGGCCCATGACAAAAATGAAGCAATTATTGGCAGCAATTTGAGGGGTTTTTTGACAACATATTTTCACAAAATCGCTAAAACTCCATTTTTTAAAAAAGGGGCCCTTTATTTTTGGGGGGGTTTTTAAAAAAAAAAATTTTATAGGGAAGGGCCCCAATTTGGGCCCTTCTAGGCTTTAAACGATTTTGGGGCGCAAAAATTTAGGGAGGTTCACCCTCCCTGCTGCAAAAAATTAAATTTTGGGGCCCCTAGGTGCCCCTTTTCAATGACTGTGGCATAAAATTTAATTTTGATCCCCTGCTGCCCCTATCAATGGGGTGTGGGCCCGATTTTAATTAAATCCCAGCCTGGGTCCAGCAAAGATAAAAACCAAAAACCTAACGTGATCCCATAAATTCTCTTCAAAACTGTAAATTAAAACTTAATTGTGGGTCCCCAGCGCTCCTTACAATAATAGAGGTTGTATTTAATTGTGATCCCCATGCCTTTCCCCAAAAAAGACCAAGGGTTGTTATATTGTGGGGTCCCCATGCTAAATCCCAAAAAAGAAAAGGGTTTTAAGGTGATCCCCCAAACCACCCTTACAATGAATTTGAGGGTTTTTTATTTTGTGATCCCCATGCCTCTCCTTACAATGATAGAGGTTTTAATTTTTTGATCCCATGCCACTTACAATTAAGAGGTTTTTTAAAATTGGGAAATTGTACCCCTGCCATTTTTTAACACTCCCTTTACAATGTAAAAGGTTGTTGATTTAAATTTTGTTTCCCATGCCCTCCTTCCCTTTCAATATAAGGTTTTAATAATTTTAATTTGGGTTTTTTTTATCCCCATACCAAATCCCCTTTAAAAGGAGGAAATTTTGAGGTTGTTAAAAAATTTTTTTTTGGGGCCCCTGGGGAAATCCTACAAGAAAGAGGTTGGGTTTAAAATTTTTCACCCCTTTTTTCTTTCGCCTTAAAAATGATAGAGGGTTTTTTTTAATTTTGATTTCCCCCAAAAAAAGGCCCTTGCCCCCCTTAACAAAAAAAGTTTTTTAAGAGGGGTTTTTTTTAAAAGTGATCCCCATCCACTCCTTAACAAAAAAATTTTTGGGGCCCCAAATTTAAAAAAGAGGTTGTTTTAAATTTTAAAAGTGAACCCCAAAAACCCCCTCCTTACAAAATGATTAAAGGGCCCCCGGGCCCCCTTATAATTTAATTGTGATCCCCATCCACTCTTACAATATAGAGGTTGTTTTTTAAAATTTTATCCCCAAAGCTACTTCCCCCCCCAAAAAGGGAAAAAGGAAGGCTTTAAAATAATTTTTTTTAATTGGATCCCCAAGGGCCCCCTCCCCCGACATAAGAGGTTTTGAATTTTAAATTTTGAAAAACCCCCCGAATTTTTTCTTTTTTAATGCCCCTTACAATAAAAGAGGGGGTTTTAAATTTTAAATTTTGATCCCCATGCCCCCTTCCCTTAAATATAGAGGTTGTTATATTTGTGATCCCTATGCCCCTCTTTACAATGATAGAGGTTGTTATATTTGTGATCCCCATGCTACTCCTTACAATGATAGAGGTTGTATTTAATTTTGATCCCCATGCAGCTCCTTACAATGATAGAGGTTGTAATATTTAATTGTGATCCCCATGCCATTCCTTACACCTTACAATGATAGAGGTTGTTGTATTTAATTGTGATTCCCCAGGGGGGCCCCCCTTACATCAAAAATGGTTGTTTAATTTTAAATTTTAACCCATCCCCTCCTTCCCTTTTTCATAAATTTAAGGTTGTTTAAAAAGGGGGTTTTTTTAATTTTTGTCCCCAAGCCACTCCCACAAAATAAAAAGGTTTTTAAAATTTAATGTGAAACACCATGCCACCCCCCCATAAAAAGGAAAAAAGGTTAATATTTTTTTGTTTTTTAAATTTTGATCCCCTATCCCCCCTTTTCAATGAAGAGGGGGTTTTTTAAAAAGTGATCCCCATGCCCCCAAAAAAAATTTTTTTTTCCCCCCCCTTAAAAAAGGGTAGAGGTTGTTTTTTTAATTTTTTTTTTCCCCCTGCACTCCTTACAATGATAGAGGTTGTATTTAATTGTGATCCCCATGCCCCCAAAAAAAAATTTTTTTACACCTTTTCCCCTGAAAAAAAGGTTTTTTGTATTTTTAAATTTTGATCCCCAAGCCCCTCCTTTCAGTATAAGGGGGGTTATATTTAATTGTGATCCCCATGCCACTCCTTACAATGATAGAGGTTGTTATATTTGATTGTGATCCCCATGCCACTCCTTACAATGATAGAGGTTGTTGTATTTAATTGTGATCCCCATGCCACTCCTTACAATGATAGAGGTTGTTATATTTAAAAAATTTGTTTTTACCCCCTGCCCCTCCTTACAAATGATAAAAAAGTTTGGTTAAAATAATTTTAATTTTGTGATCCCCAAGGGCCCCTTCCCTTTTCAATGAAAAGGGGGGTTTTTGGGGTATTTAATGGGGAAAATCCCCAAACCCCTCCTTAAAAAATTTTTATAGAGGGTTTTGTAATTTTAAATTTTTTGGGGGATTTCCCCCTTCCCCACGGGCCTTTTACAATGAAAAAGAAAAGGGTTTAAAATTTTAAAAATGATCCCCCCTTTCCCCCCCTTTTTTTAAAACCCCAAAGGAATTAAAAAAAAAGGTTTTTTTAATTTTTTTGATTGTTGCTTTTTTTCCCCCTGCCCCCCTTTTTTTCCTTAAACCCTTAAAAAAGAGGTTTTTAAAATTTAATTGTGATCCCCATGCCACTCCCAAAAAATGTAGAGGCCATTATACGAACCCCTTTTTCCTCCGGGCCCCCAAAGGGACCCCCCCGTACTTTTCATTCCTCACCTTTTCCCAAATGCCATGTAACATGGGGCAAGGGTTTTCTCACCTTTTTTTTCCCCCCAGTGCCAAGTCTGGGGTGGTATTAAAATCAGGGCGGGAATCCCGCATGTGAGTTTAAAACGCATAAACCCCTGGGTGAAATTCCCAAACCATTTATTTTTTTTTCAGGCATCCCAAAACCCAAAAAAATTTTAGTTCATAATAAAGGAAACAAGGAACATTGTTGAACAAAGGGAAAACAATTTGTTTTTGATAGCAGCAAAGAGAGTGGAAATATTTTGATCATAAAATGATGAAAATTATGAGAATCAGCTGCTGGAAGTAGACAAATTGGTAAGAAAATCATTTTAAACTTTTTTCATCAGTTTTTATTTCTGCAGGAAACCTGAAATTTTTTTCCCGTAAGTATGACTGTTTTAAAAAAACGCGGTTTAAATTTAAAGGGTTTAAATTTAAAGGAACATAAATAAGAAAATAACATTCATCCTACAAAGGGCCCCTTAAAAATAGCAAACCCAAATACCCTCACCAGTCTCAGGGATACAGGCACTGGCCCGTTCTGTTTGGGAATGCCTTGAAGGGGTTAAAGAGTTAAAAAAACAAAAAATTATCCCCAAGCCGACCAAAACAATGACTGTCCCCTATACTTTTCTGTGTCCCCCTTCCTCTCCTTTCAATGGCTAACCCTATATCTGGAATTTTGGGTCGTAAATTTTATAATAATTTTTAGTACATTAAAACAGTGAAAAATTTAAAAAACAAAATTTTTAATGTGATGTCCCCAAAGGGTCATCTTTCCTTTAAAGATGAGTCATGCATTAAACACAAACTGTTTGATTCCTATGTTTCAAAATTGAGCAGAATTAGCTCAAAGAATATCATGTGATGTGTATGGAAGGTTTAGGGGGGTTTTCAAAAACAATTTTAAAAACTAAAAAGAATTTTTTTAGGGGCCTTGGGAAAAACACTGTAACACTAATTTACACCAAAAAATTTTCTTTTTTCTTTTTAGAAATGAAAATTTTTCCCCAAAAAAAATTTTTTATTATGTTGGTCTTGGAAGAAATACACTATAATTGATTAATTTTTTAAAAAATTTCAATGAAACGCAGAAACCCAACTTCATTTAAAGGGCATCTAATAATTAAAGCCTTATTGGGAAACAATATTACTTTAAAGGGGCATTTAGATCAATTGTGGGAAATTGGGGAAATTTCATGAATTTATTCAAAGACCTTTTTTGGGGGTTTTAAACAAAAATTTTTTTTTCTGTACTGTTGATAAAACAGTAAAGTAGCAATATCATTTGTAATAGCTATGGAATGTATTAGGATTACTAGGAAATACTGAAATTGACAAAACTTTTTAGATTTTGGGAATTCATATACCTTAAGTTATTTTTAATTCTTTCACTTTGTATTTTAGGGAAAAAAAATTAAAATTTTAAAATCTATAAAACTTGTTCAATTTGCTTTTTCTTTTTTAATTTTTTCTTTAAAAACCTACATCAAACAAATGGGAAAAAACCCCTTTTACTTAATGGTAAGTCCCCATGCCCCGCCCTAAAAAGATACAAACATTTCACCCAAAATTTAGAATTTTTTTTTCCCTGGGCTTTCATTAAAAAATCAGGGGCCCCAACCTTGATTTTGACCCCAATTTCCTTTCCTAAATGATATCGGGGCATTTTTTTAAAAAAAAAGGGGTTTTGTAACCTGACCAATTTTAAGCCCCCCTTTTTCAATGAAAGAGGGCCAAGGGCCCCCACCTAAAATAGACCTCCGTGACCCCCTAACCTTTAAAATAAAACCCTGACACTTAATTTGACCCCATTCCCTTCCTACAATGATAAGGCCATGGGCACTTAAAATTTGACCTTTCCCTGCCACTCTTTTTAAAAAATGAAAGAAGCCAAGGGCCCCTTAAAAAATAAGACCTCCAAGGTCCCCCACCTTACAAAGATAAGGCCATGACACTTAATTGTGACCTCCATGCCACTTCTTACAATGATAGAGGCCATGACACTTAATTGTGAAACCCTTTTTTCCAAAAAAGGGCCTCTTTTTTTAAACCCCCAATTTAAAAAAAGAGGCCATGACACTTTAAATTTTGGGCCTCCATGCCAATTCCTTTCAATGATAAAAGGGCCCTGACCTTTAAATTTTGACCTCCATGGGCCCCTCTTTACAATTAATAGGGAACCCATGCACCCTTTAAAAGTTAAAACCTCCAAGGCCCCGGACCTTTCAAGGGTAGAAGGGCCGGGCACTTAAAATTTTGACCTCCAGGCCCCCCTTAAATAAAGAGGGCCCTGACACTTTAAAAAATTAACCTCATGTGGCCTCCCTTTTACCCCCTGATTAAAAAAGGCCATGACACTTTAAAAGTGACCTCCATTTCCACCTTTTCCTTCAATATAGAGGCCATTTTCACTTAATTTTGACCTCCCGTCACCCTTCCCAAAGATAAAAGGGCCCAAAAACCCCTTAAAATTGGGACCCTCCAAAGCCACCCCCTAAAAAAGGGTAGAGGGAAGACACCTTTTTTGACCCCCCAAGGGCACTCCCTTTCCAAAAAAAAAGGAGGCCATGACACTTAATTGTGACCTCCATGCCACTCTTTACAATGATAGAGGCCATGACACTTAATTGTGACCTCCATGTCACTCCTTACAATGATAGAGGCCATGACACTTAATTGTGACCTCCATGCCACTTCTTACAATGATAGAGGCCATGACACTTAATTGTGACCTCCATGCCACTTCTTACAATGATAGAGGCCATGACACTTAATTGTGACCTCCATGCCACTCCTTACAATGATAGAAGCCATGACACCTAATTGTGACCTCCATGTCACTCCTTACAATGATAGAGGCCATGACACCTAATTGTGACCTCCATGTCACTCCTTACAATGATAGAGGCCATGAAACTTAGTTGTAATCACCATGATGCTCCTTACAATGATAGAGGCCATGACACTTAATTGTGATCTCCATGTCACTCCTTACAATGATAGAGGCCATGACACTTAATTGTGATCTCCATGCCACTCCTTACAATGATAGAGGTCATGATACATAATTATGATCCCCATGCCTTGCTGTACAATGATTGTCTTAGAAAAGAATAAAAATTATAACATGCAAACTGATATTTAGTTATATAGTTACCTGTTTGTTCTGTGCATTGTTTTTCTCTACCACTGGCCTGTTGAGCAGCAGACAATCGTGGCCTTTTTGTCTCTCCCTCTGATCCGGATAAGTCATGCACCTTTCCTATGGGACACTGCACAGTCCCTGGATCAATGTATTGTTGATTTGGTAAGACTTCTACCGTAACAATGGATAACATAGTCTGCAAGGCAGTCTTGTCAACCTTGTGCTTTAATCGTAAATGTCGATGCAACTGCAATTTCTCACTCTGTTTAAAGCTACATAGCGGGCATTTGAATTCCTTGAAGGTGTCACTGTGGACCCGTTTCCAGTGGGCTTTGTAAGAATTAAGGGTGTCAAAGTGCTTAGACCCACAGGCTGGAACATGACATCTCATTCCACCCTCATGACAACCATTATCTGGAATCTGTGCAGCTTCTGATTTCTCCTTCTCCATCTCCATGATGAATCTGCTGTCTGATATCCCTCTCTCACTCTCTGCATCTGAGACAGAAATATTCTGTGCTTCTGTTGGTAGACAAACAGTAACTGTCTTACTCTGTTGAGAATGTGAGATGTTGTCATTTCTGGAGGTCTCATTAGTATACGAGATATTTTTGTCTGATTTTTCTTTCTGTCCCATCTCAGATGATGGTGTGATGGGAAGTCTTTCAATCTCACTGACACTGGAGACATCTTTTGCAACATTACATATGGAAACTTTAACATCAGTTTCTGAAATGAAATGCAAGTGAATTACTTAGAATTAAGTAAACAAACCACAAATTCTCCTCTCACATACATTTTCAATTTTTGTTGATGTAATGATGTTCCAAGAATACATCTACTTTTTATGGTCTGGCCAACACACTGATGAAAGTTTCTTAGCAAAAGGCAAACGCAGCAGCACAAAGGACGTTCAAAAACAAAGCCAAAACTACTTCTGCCTTAAATTGTATGTCGGTTTTTTTTTTCTTTTTATGAACATTCTGTGTGCTGGTTCTTTGAACCAAGAATCTTAAAACTGTATAGTAAACAAAGTTGAAATCAAACAATGAAGTAAACATCTGTTCTGTCGTAATGACATAGTCTACTACAGGGATCTGCAACCTACAGCACACATGCCACAAGGTGGCATGTCAAGAGGTTTTGTGTGGCAAGTTAAGGGCTGCCAAAATCTCAATTTTAACAGCATTACTCCCATACTGATGGCATGTGCTTGTTCATTTTGTAATGAATCCAGAAAAAAGTGGCAGACTGTAAAATAGGCTGCTGATCCCTGGTCTAATCTCATTAACAGGACACAAATAATGTTCATAAAAAGGAACAACATGCAGAATAGCAGATAGATAACCATTTCAGTGATGTCATATTAATGATTATACAATCAGATAAATAAGACCGAACTATTTGTTTTGAAATGACCCAGTTTTCTTCAATGAAGCCATGGATAAATAATCTATGTCAATTTACAGCTCTGTGCTTAACATGCTGGACTCGGGTAACCAAACTACTCAGAGCTATTAAATATAGGTTCCAACAAAAAGTAACTATTATATAATCTTCTATTGCAAATTACTAATATAAATAATTTCACAAAACAAGTAACTCTTAACTGTAATTTTATAAAACAAATAAGTATTAAATCTAATTTCATAAAACAAAACCTTCTGAAGATAAGTTTTATACTATGCTTAAAGTCATTTGACAGGTGATAAAATAATTTTATTTGAAATACATGGCTATTGGTTGTTTATCCAACTTCATTGGTTATATAATATATCAAGTAAAAACACACTGAAGCTGTCAGCCCTGTTATGTTTTAGATGCACACTTAGTTTTTTTTTAAACTTTTGGGATAGTCTGCCGTCCTAGCCAGTAGTTCCAGTGTTAGGATGCGGACCATAGCAAAATGTATTGCATGCATCAACTACAGTGATGAACTCTTGCACATCCACATCCATGACTGACCATTAACCCTTTCCCAAGCAAGTTATCACCCACTGATTTCCATTTGATGATCAAAACATACCATTACCAACTTTTGTTTCGAAATTAAAATAAGAATATGTAAAATAGCTATTCGTGGTTTAAGAAATGAATTGGTGACAAGCACTTTCAAACTTCTGAAACAAATTGAAGACTTGAACTGCCGTGTTTGTAATATTTCTTCATGATATCTGTTTGAAACAATAAGTGGCCTGTCAAAGGAAAATAATGGCAGACATTACTGTGTTTTGGAAGAACCACTTCCTTCGACTATCTGTTTCATATGTCACTGTTAGGAAAATATACAATAAAAAAGCCAAAATAAAATGTAGCTAAAGATTTAATTATGTGAGATTTAAAGATTTAAATTTTTAAGACAGAAAGATAACAAACAATGCTATGTTGTGGAATTCGAGAAGCACTGTAAGGTCAAGGTTGTTTTCTGACCTAACAAATTTTTATGAAAATATGAGAAAAAGCAGTGAAGCAAATGCATTATTTTAAAACAAGTACAATGACAAATAATAAAATGCATATATCTGCAATCCTATCAATGGAATGTTGTAATGAAGACAGATAGATGCACTCACATGTTGGCTGTGTCAATTCGGTTGGATATAAGGGTTTAGTTCATTAATGGATTTTTTTTAAATGCTTCAGAGTGCTGACCATAGTCAACTTGTTTCAAATTTGCTTATAAATTGTTATAATGCCATTTTTTTTTAAATATACAGAAATTTAAAAATTATCTTTACGGGTATTTGATTAAGCATTTTTACTAGCTTACACTTTCAATACTGTAACACTCATGTCAATTAAAATACATTACAAAGTATATGTGCTCTTTTAAAGACTTGTGACCAAATTACACATATTTTCAAGTATGAATTCAATATATGTGAATGTGATAATTTTTACAGCCATGTACAAAATATCTTAATAAAATATATAACATTTTCTACTTGAAAAATAAAGCATTGCTTAAAGCCCCAATGATGTCATCATTCTTCCAATCTATTTAAAGTTTGGAAGGAAGGAAATGATTTATTAAAGAAGTTATCTCATATAAAACATTTCTTGAAACAATCAACATCTTAGGTTTAAACACTGTCTAACGATTCTATTTAGAATCATGAGGTCTCACTCCTTAATTCAGTCACTGAAGAAACTTCCGTTCATTTTCTGGACGGTTCCAATAGTGATGTGATATATTCAACAAATTCTTTAATACTGATAGTAGCAATTGGGGGCACCCAAAGGGCAATGGGACTTCCATGTTAAAAAGAGCCCATTTACTCTGGATACAATGAAAATTTAACATGGGGAATTTAACATAGGGAATGTAAAGAGGCAATGTATTGGGTCTGTCTAGGGACAATAGGAACTAACAGGGGTGACATCATGGTACTGGACTGAAGACAAAATCAGCTGTTAAGGATTTCTGTATTAATTGGTAAGCATATGACATGGAGTTAATAAAAATTATGTGTCAGTTGTACCTTACTGTAATGCTATGCCAAGTACAAAATTGTATTCAACTCAAAACGAAAACAGCAAATCACATAAAGATCACCTAACATATCCAACACTGCATGGTGTTTTCTTACTATTTTTACAAATGTGACATCACCAAATATTGTGTTCCAGCTTTGGTCTGAAATTGGTTGACCCATGAATGTCAGCAATCAATTTCAGCTTAATTCATACGTGTTGGAAATGGCAGTTTCTCATTTCATGGGAGATATTACATGGCTCATAATATAATGATATATTGATATTATCTGGTTTTAATGGAACCCAACAATGTTTAGAACCAATATCTCTCAACATTCATCATTATTTTGATGATTTGGCAGCAGCATTGGAGCTTTAAAATCAATGTCAAATGCAACTATGCATAGTGAGAGATATAGGACTTGATTCAAATAAGAGAACAAAGGCACATCCACACACCCACATCCACATAGTTTCTTGCATTGCTCCCATTTCACTGTTCAGCTCTCACTTTTCCCTATTCTATCCAAAAAGTTGAAGTCACTTTCCACTAAAATTAAGGTCAATCTTAACCCCTGATTATATATATATATATATATATATATATATATATATATATATATATATATATCAGTAATTTCCTCAGATGAATACATGGCAGCACATGAACAGAAAAATAAAAATTGTTTTACACAAACGTAAAACAAATGAAAAAATATAAAATGCATAGAAGAAGCAAATTTAATGGAACATTATTGTATGAGTTTCTTGTTGGAAAGAAACCACAATTAATGTATTAATCCAGGCAACTGCACATAAAAGTGACTGATTTGCCATTATGATTTCCAATAATTGCCTTCAAACAAAAAGCATGCTTCATAAGTAAACCATTTTTCAACTCTTAAAATTATTCAATAAAATTGGGGGGGTGCAGTGGTGTAGCAAACACTAAGCAAATCCTTTCAAACAACTTTTTTAATAGGGAGATCACGAATTAAGTTTTAAATTTGCTAGGAATGAGGGGAGGGGAGAAAACATGGAGGGGGAGGCAGAATTTGTTACTATGTTGCTACACCACTCTGTGAAGGAGACATCAAGTTTATTTTAATAATATGATTAATGACCTGCTACTATTAACAGCATTGTTTTTCTTTCCTGGAATTCACAATCCCCTGTTGAAGCTAATAATTTTATCCTCCAATTACTAATTAAGGCACAACAATGCTTTGATTCTTGTCCAGTTCCTCAGTCGACATATGGAATACAATCCTCCTTAGAGTTGGAATTTGACTACTGGATATCATAGTGGGTTGGGGTCAATCTTCAAAACAGCAGCAAATAAGTGAACATAATAAATATTTGTGTATGCTCACTCCCCTCCAAAAAAATACATGTATATAACAGACTGAAGGAGGCACCGAGAAAAAATGGCCAAGAAAGGCAATGATCATAAGATTAGAGATTGTCCATCTTGTGCACACACTTGCTCATACCTTTAAAAACTTTACAAAGTCCATACAATAAAAATTTACAAAAAAAGAAGAAAAAAAATCTGCAAGAGAAAAGGGTTAAAATCCTTGCACCAAAACAATGAAGATGGATACGATTTAATGAAGCACCACTTGCTAAACAGGTACACACACAAATCCCTACAATTTACAAAAAAGAACACAGATAACACTGAAATAAAGCAAAGACTGAGACGACAGATACTAGTTTGATACAAAAAGGTGAAATGAAAGAAATATGCTTAAAAATGAAAACAAATGCAAGTTTTGATAAGCAATAGAGTACACATGTACATGTAACGCATACATTATCTAAGAAATAAGGCTAGCATTCAGTATGTTAGCTTTGATGTAGAAGTCAGACTGGGATCACATGTTTTTCGATGGCTCTTGAACAATAGTTGGAGGTAATAATTAGCGTGGATGGGAATCTATGAGTCCCAGAAAAGGTACCCAATGCCTTAGTAGCAGGTGTAATATTACTGCTATTAAAATACAAGTGTGTATAGGTCTCCTCCAAGATGACAACTGTGTGACATACTGACATATATATGTTCTAATATACATTATACTGTATAAAATCTGAGTTGAAAGAATATTTTGAAAGCTTTTTACAGATTTTTAAATTTATTACAAGTTACAGAATAAGACCAATTTAGGTTTTATTTAAATAATATAAAGACTGATAAGAATGACCGGTCCATCAGATTTTTCATTAGTTCAGTTATTACAAACCACCATGACCACTTTAGAAAATTAGTCATAGTGGTGTGCATATATTATGCATCTGGATATATAAACAAAAGAATTTCTTCAAACCGAAGATACAAAGTATATGTAGATCTTTTTTTCAAGTTAGGCAGATTAGTGAATATTCACCAGGAATGGTAGGTGGACAGGTCAGTCTTGTTTACTAATATACAACAGTACAATTTTTACATGTGCAAAATATCATCATGAACAGGAATTCTAAACAACCTCACTTTTTAATACATAATTTTGTTTCCTATGAAAATTTTAACAATTACTGAAACTACAATTACAATCACTTGTGAGTCAATCTAAAACCTTCAGGTAATAGAAATAAATCCTCATTTCTAAATACCAAATCTGTAACAAATTAAAACCTGGAGGAAACGGTTACCTGCAGTCGTCATTGAGAAATTATCTTCATCCTGTTTGCATTGGCTGTCTTGTGAAGGTAACTTTATTCTCAGTCTTTTTGTACCCATTTTGGACTCGGAATTTACACTCTTTCTCTTTGGACATCTTTGGGAGCCAGGTGGAATGAATTCCTTGTTGGGAATGAGCTCTGTATGGACACTGGCAATGACTTGGTCCAGATTTGGCATTTTTATCCTGTGCTTTCTGGTCAAATGTGTGGCAAAATATTTTTTATTCAGACTTTTGTGTGGACACTTTGGACAGTAAAGCTGTCTGAGCTGCTCATGGTGCTTTCTCTTCCAATGTCCCCAGTAGGTGGTCAATTTTCCATAGAATTTGGTACCACATCCCGTAACAGGACACACCATCCCACCATCTGGCCATTCTGGGCAAAGATCATCATCAACTTCCTCACTTGTATTATCTTGTTCTTCTTCGCATGGGTCATTAACTTCCTGTGTTGTATAGCAATCTGTGCTCTCCATACCTTATAGTTTCTAAAGATTAAAACAGTGTGAAACTTGATAAATGATAAACTATTAAATTCAGGAAATTTAGTAACAAATTAAAACTGTAAAACAATCTGAAAACTCTAATTTTATTTTCCCTTGGCAAAAACCTAACCACAAATTTTTTTATTCAGCTTGTTTTGCCTTTCTGGAAGAGAATCAGATTCCTTTACATTTCTCATGCATCATTAACACGACATGTTTTTCTCTAGAAATCTATTTCATTTTGTAGTTTTATCACCTGTCTTGTCATCTGTACAAAACGATCTCCTATCTCCTGTCCTATACTGTCTCAACAATAAACTATTACTAATACCATCATTGCAAATCCCCTATTTAATGGAGTGCTTGAGGTCAAAATATGGCCCAAAACATAAAATACATACTAATCCCATTTCCAATTTCACCCCATACAGATTTCATTTTCAATTAATCTAGTTCCTTCAAAAACTCATGAACTTCCACTCCCATTCTTCTTACGAACATATCTAAGAATCCTAAATATCCTATCACATGTTGCAATATTATTTCTTTACCACTTCAAACAATCCAAAAATCTTAAACCAAGAATCATATACCTTGTGTAACATCTGATAACCAATATCTCTTTTGCTTGCAAAGGCAGCAGTCAGTGTTTACAAAATGCCAATTCTTTTGAATAAAGTTAGGAATTTTCTGAGTCAGGACAAGTTTGGCATCTTCTATTGAATGTTTCGCCTTAATCCCTTCGCTTTCCCACCCACCCCATTAGAACCCTTTGATCAAGCCATGAATTTGATACCCTATGCTCATGGTGCACACTTGACATGTATTCAGTTACAGCTTCAATAGGTAACACTGTATGATCAACGCATTAATGAGCACAAGCTCACCTTCTACTGTGAAGCCCAGGAAAACAATTTGGGCCATATTTATAACTTGATAACAATTTACAATGACTAGATGAAAATGAATGATTTTAGAATTCTATATCATAACAAAATGAATTCTTTGACTTTGTACCAGATGTCATTAGATAGTTTGACATTTATAAGATACTGTAAATTAAAAAGACTTAGGCTTCAAGACACATGGAATTAACATATTAAGGAATATTGTCAATCGGATCATTCTGATCTATTTTTATACCTGTACACCACTCCCTCAAAAATTCACATCCTGATAACTCGCAAACCAGCTTAAAACGTGGGTTAGGCATGGATCCCATTTTTTTAAACTAGAAATTGCACAAAAAAATTTACCCTTATATGCTGAATTTGAATATAATCACAATTACAATTGGCAACTAAAACTTTTATATATCACTGATATTTGAATCAACATTATGAAAATTATAAACTTATAATCAGAAATTATTATTTGGTTACATCTCCTTTCCATGTGATATTCTTATTACAGTAAATAAAAATATTCAATTAAATTTTGATCAAATGAAAAGAGCATACCTACTGGAGGCAGTACTTTAACAAATAAAAATCAAATAAGTTTTACAAGTAAAATTTGTGTCTTAGTTCTATCTTTTAGTCAAGTTTAAGTGTAATCATCATAAATGGAATGTGCCTTCTTGTATTCAAATGTAAAATGTCTTCATCTACCTTATCAGCTACATCCATTAGCATTTCTCTGAGAAACAAATTAAGTGCCAACTGTGTTTTGATACAGAATTTGCAGAAGCATTTTGTTGTATTGCCGCACTGAAATAAAACCTGAATTCCTTTCTATTACCAAGTTAATTATATCTTTTGTATCAGACGAAGGGTGCGGAAAGAACAAAACAGTTAAAAGCAAATACTTACATGATTAAGATCTAGTAGCTCTGTTTATGTTGTGTGAGCTCATTTCAATTGATTAATGGACACTGTTATAAACATTATTGTATATATAATGAGACCAATTTAAATTAAGTTACTCAATCATAAATGGTTTCAAAGAAAGCAAGGAAACCAAATAAGTAAATACTTCATAAAATAAAGAACTTTGTTTCACAAATACGGATCATTGTGGAAAAACAAATTTCAGAGAATTCCTGAATTGGCACTTAAGAGATATCCTTAAGGATGAAAAGTTTTATTATTACTGAAATCCTGGCATTAATATTTTATTAACTGGACACTACAAAATTTTGTTTCAAACAAACATTTTACAAATTAAAGACACTAGTTTTTCAAATCAATTTTGTTTCAAACAAACATTTCACAAATTAAATGACACTAGTTTTTCAAATCAATTTTGTTTTGTGCTGTATCAACAAGTAGTCTGGTTCCCTGATTCAAATTTAACTGTAACATAATAAGCAAGTATCCAAATTAATGAATAACAAAATTCAGTGCCGAAATACACTAAAGTTTTCACGTACACATGAAGGTTGTCGAAACCAGTTGAATAATGTTAATGAGCTTTTAAATGTTGAGCATCTTAAATAGCGAACATAGCATTTTACTGACAATTATTCGCAATTACAAAATAAGTATTTAGCCATTAAACAGCCAAGTCTCTCAACCCCCATGGTTTTAATGAGGTCCAGCGGGGATGGGATCACTTATTTTACAGAGGTCTTTCATTAACTCATGTCCTCACTGAATGTGAAGTCTTGTTTTGTTTTGTGTGAGTTATCAAGGCAGAGGTGTTTGAGACATATAATTGAATTCATAAATTTATCATGCAAAGACAGGCATTCTAGATTTTAATAATTTATACAAATTTTAAGCTGTCAATTTTTTTGTGAAATATTCCAGTAATACAATTATAATGTACAATGTTCGGTTATTATTCATCTATCTATACATTTAGGATTGCTTCTTTTTCCAAATTTTATTTCTGATATGCTAATGACACATCTCCACACCAAAACTTAAACAAGGGTCAAAGAGAAATTGACTTTTCTATAAGGGGGAGAGGGATCAAGTTTATAATTGGGAGGAAGGGTTAATTTATAGTCAAGCTGAATAATAAGTTTGTATATACAAATCTCAAGTCTCTTCTCTTGACCAAGTTATTTGTGACTGCTCTCTCTGTCATCATCACATTTCGGTTCAGAAGTGGCAAAACACCTTGCAAATGTTTACAACTGTAAGTGAAAGATGTATGACTGTTTCTCAATGATATAAATATTGAGCCACATAGCTCAGTACAGTTCTAGATTATACACTGCATTTTTCAACTAATGAATTCTATCCAGAAACCCTACGCCTTCAATCAAAAGAAATTAAATCAGATTTTTGCTGGCAGTACAGTACATCAGTTACACATTTGTGAAGCCCATTTTGACAATAATCACACTAATTCACTTTGTCGATCTGCATGACAAGTATTTATTTTACCTTATAATGTGCAAAATGAAAGATAGTCACTTAACACAATAAACCATGCCATAAAAGGAAATGCTATTCAAAACCACTTCTTAACTGTTTCAATAAAACAGCATAAGTCTGACAAAAGCAACTGTATAGCAGTGTCATTTAGGGATGAACTGTCACACTTCTGTAGCATATCAATGATTCATGATATACAGCTGCTATGATGCGATACATTATTGATACAAATATTAACTCGGTCTGTTCTTTTAAGCGTCTCTTAGTAGTGGTGGCCAATTTGCATATGTTGATATATTGGTTGTATTTCTATTACAGATATGTTCATATTCTCATCCTTGACAAGATACTTTCAAACAGACGACTTCTTAGGTGATAGTGATTTTTATTCAACCTTTTAAGACATTCATTCTACATTTCACCTAAGTTATGGCTCATCTTGGCCACCTTTTGTTTTGCACTACATGAATACTGTAACACATTTTATTACAAATTCATGTCTTCAACTTAATTCTGAAGGCATTACAGTACCATCTTCAAAACAAGAAATGATGCAATTTCCAGGTGAAAGGAAAATGTTATCTTAACAAATACGAGAATGGGAGTGGGGATGACTAACAACCAAATGCTTTACATTGTACTTTCTACAATGACAAAACTACCATTCATTTAAGTGAAACATGAAATTATTAACAAAATAACAAGGTAAACAAATCTGGATTGTCTTCTTTACATTTATATACATTATCAGTAGCAGGGCATACTGATGAGATAAAACAGTATGGAATTGGTGATGGTGTGGACAGATTTCAAAACTACACGAGTAGGTCATTTTATGATTGTTAATTGGAAGATGGCAAGTGGGTTATGTTAACATTTTTTCTTTGGTACTGCCATAAATAAATTCCTGTACCTAACTGCTGTTGTCTCAGATGAATTCTCTTCTTGAAGGTGCAAACATCTTATCATTATTCATGACTAATGAAAATTAAAGCAATTTATATTGGGTATTGTTTTGTATTGTTTCTTCGTCTCGTGTACTGATATGGAATAAATATTAACTATTTCACTATTATAGTCAACATTATCTGCCAAGTATGAAAGATATTCTTTCAAAAAAAAAAGCATGTAGTTGAGCGGTAAGCTGCTTTGCAACATGCTAGACATCGCTTCTTTCCCGTCATAAATATCTGCGTTGTTATCTAGTCCAACAGGTTAAGACCTCGATAATTATGTTTTGTGCTAAAACAAATAGGATGTGGTAGGACTTACACTGTACGACTATTTATACTATCATACTGGGAAGAAAAAAATCCTTGAAATTGCCGTCAGCACCAAACCTGGATTCCGTTTTGCAGAAAAGGTTCAGAAGAGCTAGAATCCACGAACTGAGATTACATTAAGAAAACATCACAACATTAAAAAGGGAAATAAGCTAGGCATATTGCATTGTAATTTTCTGCCTTGCGTACATGGAGCAAATATTGAGATTGTAATGGAAGCTTCCTTATAGGCCTTGGTCTTTTTTGCAGTCAGCACTCGTAAAAACCGATGACTATCAGACTTTAGTTAATAGCGAAGACAAGTCCTTAACATCCCTGAAATAATTTCTATGAAATTACTAAGTCTACAATTACTTCAATTTCATCACGTATTAAAAGCATGTAGTTCTGTAAATATTAATCCGCGGAGGTTTTTATCAGTCTTTCTTTCTTAATACCGCCTCAGTGGTGTCATATCTACCTGTCATTAGCGAATTGTCTTAAATATACATTATTTGCATGCATAAATGTGATCTTATTAGAAATTTATTGCAAGTATCAAAACTATTTAATTTGTGGCAAATAGTTCCGTTAGTAGGTGAAAAGGCCGAGTCTGGTCCTTGCAAAGTTTAATCACAGGAGTCTGCAGTTTTACAATAAAGCACGAAGAAATTTCTGACTATGAACCGTTAAGGTGCTTTCATGCAGTCTGAAAATTCGTCGTGCTTTATTGATAAAACTGCAGACTCCTGTGGTTTAATATTTATTAATACTAAAATTTATTTTTAGAAGGATTTTCAGCGCATAAATCCAGAGGGGATCATTCAAACCGTATTGTAATCATCTTGAAACGTTTAAATGGATCCCATGAAAGCCAAAAAGATATTTTTTTCTGTGGGACTTGTAACAGCGATACGGTCAGATGAAATGAAAGACGCGTTTTTTCATCAAACTTGCCACGCGGGTAAACCGAAACAGAGACATGTGAAACTTGGATCAAGCAGTTTGTCTACGCGCAATACACCTTAAGACCACAGGAGTCTGCAGTTTTATTAATAAAGCATGACAATATTTCTATCAACATGAAATAACCTTAACAAACATTATAATACCGTTAATGTGATTTCATTCAATTTCATGTCGGAAATTTTGTCGTGCTTTATTGATAAAACTGCAGACTACTATGCCAAGACTGACCCAAAACACTCTCAGCTAACTATAGCACATGTATACAATTAATCAAAATAAAAATATTTTAAAAAGTGATCAGTTTTATTTCTTGTTGACAAAATTATCGAGGAAAATGGTATACTTTTATTTTCTTTTATCGGTAGGCCTAATCAACTAGGGAAGAAATCCTACACTCTCAATCAAAGCAGGCAAGAGATATTAGGACACTCTCGTTTAGAAAGAGAAAAAAGCACTTCAAATTGCGTTTAATGTGCATGTCTTTTAAATTTTATATATATATAACGACGCAAAAATTAAAAATGAGCAATTCTAAATAAACCAATTTCATCTACTACACATTTAATCGCTGGTCGCTAAGTTAATATTTCTGAAAATATGTATAAGTTCTTTTATAATCTTTAACATAACAGTAAATTAGCCAGAACCAACGGGCGCTATACTTATCTTTCTTATATTCTTTACTGGATTTATTATATGCTCATTTTGTTCTCCATTGCTAAGCGGATGTATACTGCGCGAAACCTATTATAAACTACCTTGTAAACAAGCCATGTATACTCATGTCGTAGACGCTTTTGCTTGATTCGATTTTTTTTTGGTGAATGAATTAAACAAGCTGTTAACGATGCAGAAGAGTTCATTAAGTCACAAATGAAACTTTCAACCAAGCAAATGACAAATATGCATAATAAATGTAGGTCATTCAGTTTCAAAACATTCCAGTTTATTGTTTGTTTTCGCTAATTCCATCATGCAAGTGTAGTATCGTCTGAACAAATTTTAAACAAATTAGGGATGAAGGTTTACTTTAATGGCGCATATTATATATGTACCTGTTAGATACCAGCAACATAAAAGTAATTACATTGCCTGCATCTAATACATGGACAGTTATTCCAGTACGTGAAAATGTATGCAGGAAATTAGTATTGTTTATAATCCACTCGCTTACATCATTTCAAAACTACTTCATAGTTGCACTCCACAAAAAGGTGAATGAATGTTTCCATTCAAAAAGAACATTTATTATTTGCTATTCCAATTGTTTCCAGAAACGTGTTTTTGCAAGAACTCTATGAAGCAATTCATACTGAAACCAAATTAGATTAGGCTGTTTTGTAAATTTGTATGTTAACGCAAAATTTATCGTCTAATCAAATTGAACTGGTTGATTAAATTTTGTTTTCAATTTAATTAGTGCTTTAGTTAAATATTTCTGCAACTTTTCATAGTTTCAAGAAGTAAAGTCCTTTTGCTATCCAAGATTTTTCCCAAATTTATGCATGGGATTCAATAAAAAAATCTATAAGTATGTGATCATGTGAGAAGGAAGGTATTACCATCACAACATCAATTTGAGTTAGTGTTTATAGTCACACTACTCCACGTTCAGACAAACAAACATTTATGAGTGCAGGGACAGAGGGTTTCTTAAAAGAAAAAGACAAACACACATTAACATGCACGCACACAAATACACACCTACGCTCACAAACAAGGGGGTTGAATTGCTTCACTATCCCATCCCTCTGTTTAAGGGAGTGTAAAGACTTGTTCCCTCTGTCTTTTAAACCAGATCTGTGGATGCTGTGGTTGTCACGGTTCCTCTCGCTGTCTTTCCAACCCCTCCCAGTTTTCTGACTGGGGGACAAAGGCTCTTGGTACTGGTGGTAGTTGTTATAGTTGTGGCTGACGTGGTTGTGGATGAGATAAGGCAGAATCATTTCTTTTACTTTTCCTTCCCTTCTTTTTATCCTCCTCCTCCTCTTCTATCCTGGCAATTTCCTGCATCGTCTCCATGGCCAGTTAGTCCAGGATGCGCCCAGCATACTGCAGGTACATTTCTAGTTCAAGAAGTTTGGCTAGTCTGCTCATTTTCTTCTACTTCGTCACGTTGACAAATGGGTAACGAGAGAGAGAGAGAGAGAGAGAGAGAGAGAGAGAGAGAGAGAGAGAGAGAGAGAGAGAGAGAGAGAGAGAGAGAGAGAGATTTTCCTGGAGGAAGGAATAAGAGTCTCATCCCCCAGGCTTTAATGCTCTGAAAGAAAGTTTTTAAATTAGCTGTCGGTAGCGGAACAATGTTTCATGCTACCTGAATGGGAGGCTTTCATGGGTAGTATAGGACCGAGCACGCACTCACGTTAAATTTAGTATGGGTATCCCAATCAGTGGCTTTCTTGAGTGGGAATCAAGTTTATTCCGGATCGCAATCTAGAGCGATGTGGCAGGTTTCAACAAAAGCAGTATGTAACGCCAGTCGCAATCGGTTGGCATCACATCGGGACACCTGGAGTTAAAGACAAGTGGAAAAGGTACCATATCTCCATCAATGTAAGAACGTCAAGTGAGGAAAAGAAGGAAAGGTATCCCAGCAGCCAGTGCGAAGCCGTGGATGTCGTGTAAGCTCCACAACGCCCGTCCGTACTTATTTCAAATTCAGTCCAGTTGTACTAATGGACATACAAATAATCCAAAAATGTGTAAGCCCCTTGTACAATTGACCAAATAAAATAAGTTTCTAAATCTCGTTGTTAATTACATTCAATTTGTAATTTAGTGTAAGAATTGGACATAAATATTTTTATTAAAAAAAAACAATCAGCTAAGTCAA
>JAEAOA010000745.1:8135581-8370581 GCA_016746295.1 Potamilus streckersoni | reverse complement strand
TTTATCCTAAATTAATTTAAGGCGACGCCTTGTGAGTCTGGACCTGATGGCTATGGAGTTGAACCACTTTAAAGAGATAATTTGGGGTCTTATGCTGTCTATATTTTGTAAATTCACGATTTATAACATACGACGCATTGTGCGGCTGGTCCTGATGGCTTTTGGTTTTAAGCAAACTTATAATCCTAATATTGGGTCTTACGTGATATTTAGTTATTTAATTAGTTAAATTGTTGCGACGTTATGCAGATGGTCCTGATGGCTGGGTTTTGTGCCACCTTATAGTGACTAAATTTAATTTTATTGTTTATGTTTTAATGATCCACTGTATCACAAGAGAGACAAAGGAGAAGTTGTTAGTAATTGCATTCGGGAGAAATTGTGATGGATTCGTTGTCGACATGGGTTCATGTCGTCATATTGCATTGCTTGACGAATCATACTGGCAACGCTACAAGTGGTATGGTAGTAGGTGATGGGTGCAGATATAGAATCGACCCGCTATCAGGCTGAATCACCCTTACTTGAGTGATGACCCGAATGCCAACTTTGCGCCAACTTTCCCACAACGATAAAAAAAAACCCATAATGGCGTCCAGTGAACACATAGACGCCTATAAGGAAGCAGCATCAGTCACATGATTCGCATGGAGTGCAACGTATGTTTTAATTTTAGAGTTCTTTATTATTACGAGTGGGGTGATGGAGTGGTTGGTATAGGCAGTTGGATTATAATGTTTGGACAAAAGGTTGGTAAGCAAGGAACCCTTGGTCATACTGCATTGCCTATTTACCTATCGCCTATTGCATTACTTAAAGAATTACACCTCTAATGCCGCCTGCAGTGCCGTAGTGTGTGTTTATGCGAGTTCCTTCTCAATGTTTATTGTGTCCGTTGAAATCTCCAGAAACTATGTACTAATTTACA
This sequence comes from Potamilus streckersoni, assembly GCA_016746295.1. Lineage (NCBI taxonomy): Eukaryota > Metazoa > Mollusca > Bivalvia > Unionida > Unionidae > Potamilus > Potamilus streckersoni. The sequence continues at coordinate 8,369,653 of JAEAOA010000745.1, read as the reverse complement.
GAACTGGTTATCTGGTTATAGTTTAGGGGTGAATCAATGTAAGTCTATCCACGGTCATAGATATTGAAGCTTTCTATAGTAAGCCGGTTTATGTAGACTATTATTGACTGGTATTCTAAAGTTATTGGGTGTATTCCGTCAAAAAAAGAATTTTAATGTTGTTCAAAGGTTGTATTTGTGAGCGTGTCGCTGACAAAGATGGCAAGACACCCCGTCCTCCATTTTCAATGTCCCTCATAACAAATTTGCATTCTGAATAACCGGGGATTTTTGGCAAATATTTGAAGGGTTCTTGGATAGAAATAATATCAGGCTTTTGTTTGGTGCTATTATTTATCCCGATAAGGAGTTTTGGCTTAGTCCCCAACTATTACATTACTAGACAATTTTTATTAGTGTTATCCATCTGATTAATTAGTGTATTTTAGTTCCGGATATTTATTGAAAGGAAACAAGGTGTAACTCCAACAAATCCGTAAGTAATTTTAAAAAATTGTATTAAAGGTGTGCGATCCAATTGCGTAAGGAGTACAATACCCGCTCAAATTTTCTTTTATGTAATGTATAATAGTGATGTTAGTAAAAGCTTCCAAATTCCTATGGTTGTTAGTTGGCGAGATTGGTTTGTTACCATTATTGATTTTCCATTGTTACCTGCATTGCTTATCAGCGGGATTGGTTTGTTACCAGTAATGATTTTTTTTTCTATTGTTACCTCCAGTGCTTATCAACGGGATTGGTTTGTTGCCAGTATTGATTTTCCATTGTTACCTGTATTGCTTATCAGCGGGATTGGTTTGTTACCAGTATTTATTTTCCATTGTTCCTTACATTGCTTATCAGCGGGATTGATTTGTTACCAGCATTGGTTTTTCCATTGTTACCTACGTTCCTTATTGGTTTGTTATTCGTTTTTTTTCCCGGATGGTTCATTGTTGGTGCTTGGTTGTCTGTAGATTTGAGATTGAACCGCTGTTACCACTAGCATTGCGTTTTTGGGGTGGGATTCTGTTGAGCCTGCCCACTAATCCTTTTGGTGGGTGATGGGGTTGGGTTCTTTGTCAGCTTGATGGAAATAGGAGGGTTAATTTTAGGGTTAATATATTGTGGGGAAGGTACTGTAACCTTATTCTGCTGTGTACACAGAAGTGGTGTCAACAATTTGGCTCTATGATAGGTTAAGCTTTTTTCCTCCATAAGGGAAATTATTTCCTTTTCCATTACGGTGTATGGACACAAATTCGTTTTAGGATTATGTGGTTCTTGGCAGTTTGCGCATTTTTGGACCCGAATTTGTTACTGTGACAGCCACCACAAGTGTCACATTTTGCTTGTATTTACACCTGCTGGTTTGGTGGCCCCATGCTTTGCAGTTACTGCAAAAGCGTGGTTTGATAATGTATTCTTCGAGGGGGATGGAGTGGTCATTGAAAAAGGTAAGTAGAGTTGGGGTTGCATTGAATTCAATCAATAGTACCGATGACATAAGATCATGGTTTATCAGCAGTCGCATGCCTTTGAGATATCAGCTCCTCGAGTTGACAGTTCATGGGCGATCTCTGTATTGCTCAAGTTTCATGTAAAGCTTCACAACTGTTTTTATAAGCAACACTCACTATGGTAGTTTCTGCTTTATTGCATGTTGACTTTTCTTCTTCTTTGGTGACCTTTTGTATTCCTACTATTGTTTGTCCTGGTTTTTCAAGTTCGATTTCAATACGTTATGTCTTGATACGTATATTTTGGTTTGTCCAATTGTGACAATGTCCATATACTTGGCCACTTGTTTCAGAGTGCTGCATCTCGCAATTACATAATTTGCGTTTGATCCTAAGATTTTGAAGGTAGATGAGTGGGTCAAGGCCGATTCAATGCTCTTGGTACCTAGATTGATTGTTTTGGAGTTTCCATAGCTGATAAAGAGTTATGCTCCTTACTGTGGTGTATTCTCTTGTTGTGATAGTGTGCTCAGTGTCCAGTCAGATAACTGATCTGATCAAGAAGCCCTCCGCCTCAGAACTTGTACAAACTACCCTTCCATGACTGCATAATCTGCTCGTTGCCTTCACTCGGACAAAGATCGGCAGAGAGGGTAAACAGACCATTTTGCTGGAGACCTTATTTATGAAAAATAAACATTCCTACGAAAATGAAATCTCAAGGTCGATAATGTTAAACCAAAACCTCTAACCCTGACTCTGTGAGGCCATGAAATTTCTCTAGGGTTAGCTTATCTCGTTACTTTATCTCCGACTCTTTGTTTTTAGGAGGTTTATTTTACGCGCTGGTCACTCAGTATTGGTCGTTTACCCTCTCTGCTATAAATTAACCAACGATTTTATCCAGACCTATACGATATCTGGATCTTGGGTCATGTAGATTTATTGTTTTAAATCCGAATGGAATAACATGTGCTTTTGAAAAAAAAAAGTTTTTAAACTTCATTATGTCCATTTCTCCTGAACACCAAGCATAATAAATATTCTGTAAAGTATAATTATCTACTCAATTAAATACAACCAAAATACAGAGTACAGAAAAATCGCCGTTATATTGTCCGATAAAACAATACTTTGTTATGGTGTTGGCGGCCGCAAGAGAGTTATTGATAGTCCCGTCCGTAGAGAATATGCAAGCGCTGAATTGAAGAAATATATCATAAATGTCTTTTCATCATGTCAGTGTCCGTCTTATCCCGGATCAGATTAAACGATTATAATCACAGATTGCATCACGATGCGGAACAAAAAAGAAACAAAAACACGATAAAATGTCGGGGCATAATGCCCATGCAAATAAATTATCGTTGACCCAGCGTCAGTTTAAGAAATTCAACGAAGCTAAACACGCCAATAAAGGAATACGATTAAGTGTTTCCATGGGTGCGATCAAAGATACTATTAAAACCAGAGGAATAATTCCGCATCTAGCAGCTATCCTAGCATTAATATTCGCAGCCGCTCCTTCTGTTGAAAAAGCGTCTGCGTTAGGTGCAGCTGGGACAGCTGCTGAAATGGCTCTTAAGAAAGCAACAGGAATAGGATTACAAAAAGATAAGGTCACGGTCTGAGACTTCCAGGGTGTCGACTGCTCACCATGGGATCCGGATTAAGAATTACAGGGATTCATTGACAGTTCCACTGATAACTTTGTTGACATCTCCGTTGTCCAATTTTGATTTTCTCGATGCTGCTGCGCGATTGCGAATAAAGAATTTTAGAGGTGTTTTTATTCGTGATCAATTACCAAAATGTCCAAATCTGTCAGAAACAGGTATTATTAACCTTGATAAAAGTTCTGAAGCAGGTACACACTGGGACGCATACGTCATCGATCCACGTGGAATTGTTTATTTTGATTCGTACCGGTTGGCGCCACCTATAACATTTATGAAAGATATCGACAGATTTTAAAATATTCAAATCTGGTATTCAACGCTACCAAAACAAAAATCAACCAAACCACCTCAAAAAGCTGTACATGACTATATATTATATAATCACTAAACATATAATGGTAGATATTTTTGGATGATCAGCTAAAACCACACCTAAAAAAGCATCTTGGGATTTATTCAATCTGGTAACACTGCAGATAAATAATGAACTATCTGTCATGCTCAATCTTGCCAAAGTTGACCCAAACGAACTTGTTATTTTTCAAAACCGTTAAGGAAAACTGAAGACGAGTAATATTTCCATCAACGATATTATTCGCAATCGAGTAATTAACATGAATGACAATAAAATTATTAATGAAGGAGAACCAACAGATGATCTTGACGCAACAACGAAGAAATATGTTGATGATAAAGATATTCCTCTCATGACTTCGTTATCTACCATCAATGATGGAATGGCCACACTCAGAACAGACCTTACTAATCAATCACATATGATTCTCAATTTTCGCAGAAACGTGAACAGAACCATTAATGAATTTTTTGGAAGTCAACCAATCGTTAATATATGTCTCATCAACATAAATGTAAAAATCAGCGATATTATCAGTGGAATTCCTAATATCGTTAAAAAAACAATCTGATTTAGATTCCTCACGGACGAGCTAACAATATTGTGTACACAATATCATTATCTTGGACTCTGCAAAATAACTATATCAAACATACCGCGGAGGTCAATGGCTTGTATAGGCTGTCAGTGTTCAGCCCCGCAAAATTCAGGATTTTTACAACATTTCAATGGCGTTATTTTATCGATGCTTTTCTGGAACCGCGTATGTAGTGTTAAACAAAGAAGACTTTATACTGGAACCATTCAATAAAACATTGACCACATCGTCTTACTGGTGGTGTCTGAATTTGTAGCTGTAACACCTCCGTTGTATTAGACAACTACTAAAGTATAATAATAACGACTTGGCAGAAGAAATTAAAAACTATCATCGATAGTTATACAGCAAAAATAAAGAAATATCGTAGACGTGCAACCGTCGCTGATGCTGTTGTATATTTGTTTTCCTCGGTCGTTGCCGGAACCGGCGTAATATTAGCATAGATAGCTCTGATGACAGCGCTGATCGTTGTAACATTGTTTCATCGTCAGTGTCGATCGCTGGAATATTTAACATAATCGCAAAGAAGATAAATAAGTGCACGAATAAATATCTGAACGAATACATGATGAAAAAACGCACAGCAACGACCACATATTCTAAATTGTCATCGTTGATTTCTTCGACACTTAATGATGAAATGATATCTGATGGAGAATTCAGTATCGCAGTAAAGATATACAAATCTGATGGAACTCCAGACTGGCATGCAGTCAGCATTCCAACGTGCAGTTATTCAACAGAACAGATCAATGAAGAATTCTAGCGCAGAATTAAATCCATCACAGGAAAAGAATCCAAAATCGCTATTACCGTCCACTGTCATCTGTGATTGAAATATTATCGCCTGATTATGCCGTGGATATTTATCAGTCTTCGACCAGATCAGTGTTAGGATGGCCATATATTGCACCTCAATATGAAGGTCCACCCGAACCACACCGTGATAAATTTTCCATAACAATACTTAATCCCGAAATATCTTACCGATCATGTTGAAATAGATATATCATTTGTCAGAGACACAGACGGAATAAAGTATCCTTCATTTAGTAATTTTGTTCTTTCTGGAACAAATGGACCATCTCTTCAATTTTACAACCGAAAAGAAGGAAATCTTAAAGAGTTTTATTTTTACAATGACCAATTAAAATTTTATAGTTATTATTGCTGAATATAATTTTAAAATTACTGATTTAGAAAATCTAATTTTGTCACTAGCACAATTTTACAGTGATGATACGAAACAACAAATCATAAACACAATAACAAATTTAAATCAGATCAAATCAGATATGTACTTCATCAATAAAAAAAATTATTACAAATTTTGTTTCTGATTATAAATCTGATTTTTAGAGGTAACTGTTATAATTATTTCTTGTTCATTGCAAAATAACCGCAGATAAACTTCAAACATGTATAATACCAGATTTTAATGTAACTGAATTAAAAAAAGAAGCTCAGTGATGTCATTGAGAATTATTTCCAGAGATTCTCAAATCACGGAGAAAAATATCTTCATCGGCAAATATTCTCCGATACAATAATATTCCTTTACAGCGAAGGCCGTCATGTTTCACTGGGTATCGTCAACATCACATCAATGATCATTGTCAATCTCGCATGTGACGTAGTCGACGATAGTTATCAAGTTGACACTGCCAAATCCAAGGACAGTAGCGGAGCTGCTGATGGAATTGCCTAAGAAGCATACATTTTTCTATTCGTTCACCACTCAAGTTCCTCCAGGTTATTGGATTGTATCAGAACCAAACAATGTTGTTTATCTGCGCTGTCACAATCGTTTCTTATCATGGATAAATTTAAGACTTACCGACTAAAATGGCCACTTGCTTGATCTTAGGTCGGAGAAATTGAATATCAATTTGTATGTGAGATCTTAAAATCTTGCGCTAGAGAGTGTCAACGTGACGACGCCGTCGTGGAAAAGATCAAGCAAAAAATGTCAGTGACTGTCACAGGATAATTTTTTTATTATATGAGGCAGTCGACCATGATACAAGAATTATTTCATTGATCTGAGGCCTGTATGATAGTTAGTGAAAGTATACAATTTATGTTATATATATATATATATATATATATATATATATATATATATATATATATATATATATATATATATATATATATATATATATATAAGCTCATCTTTTGTCTCCTTTAACTTTACATTGTCAGAATCGTGCAATATTCACCGATATTAAACACCCTCATACTGTATCCCACGTGCAAAGGAACTATTTTCTAACGTAAATAATTTTTTATGAATGAACTAAAGCATATATTTCATAGCCGGCCACATACCAGCTGTTTCATAGACTGACACATAAAAACTTATTTTGCGCATTCCGCGTTTACTTTTTTGATATAATGTTTCAAATTTAACTATATATTGACGTTATACAGGTTCCTCACAATAAAATGCAAGTTATACACATACACTGTCTTCTTTAGCTGTTAATAAAAATGGCCAAAAATATACATACAATTTTACATCCTGAAATTCCTCAAAAAATATATTTTCTTAGGTCTGTAAATCTGAATTAGATGAGCCATGTCATTGGTTCTCAATATTGATTACACATTTTGAAATTGTACTGTAATTTCGAGTATATTCCAAGTGTAGCTACATCCTCCATACTGCACTCAAAATGAAGTAAACATTAAATTCCACAGCGTGTTTTCGATAATTGCAATGGAAAGGCTTCATAATTTTCCCACATTGTGATCTAATTCATTCAATGACAGAAAAGAAAAATGCCGATGTCAACACAATTCAAAACATTAAATTGGCAGACACTGCTGGAAACCGATGCAAGTCACTTCATGTAGATAAATCCAGGCCATAATCAAAAGATTGCGTTGAATCGACAAATATACCAAAAGGTATTCATTCCAGATCAAATGGAAAAGTTGTTGCAATGCGTATTCATCAACAATATTACTCCAAATTTCAATTTTAAGTAGAGCAAGCGCCATTTTCTTTCGAAACTTACGTCTAGCGCGACCAACTTCATATTTATCTGGGCGGAGTTATGCGCTCATTAATAATGTTGTGTAATGATCCATCAACGCTTATATATTTAGTTCGGAATACGGCGTACATTTAGTTACTTTGTTTCTTTCAGTGTATTTTTGTTTAAATATTAAAGAAAATATGAACTCGCTTTGTCGGAAGGATAAACTGTACTCCCAAGGTCGTCGTGCAGTATATCCATCGAAAAACTCATTCATATTTTCCCATACAAATGCAGTAACACACACACACACAAACACACACACACATATATATATATATATATATATATATATATATATATATATATATATATATATATATATATATATATATATATGTGTGTATGTGTGTATGTATGTATGTATGTATGTATGTATGTATGTATGTATGTATGTATGTATGTATGTATATGTGTGTGTGTGTGTGCGTGTCTGCATTTCCACCAGCCAATGATAGAGCAATTTTTTTTTACAGTTGTATGTTTGGATTCGTCGTCATTGTCATTGATGACGTTGTCAACGGAGGCACAGTCAATTGTCACAATCAGCGTCGGTGAATTTGTCACCGTCTTTAGCCAGTAATTCTTTCGCGTCTTTGTTTATCAACTCAGTCAATGACTCAATCACCGCAATATCTTCAAGCTGCTTTATACCAGCATGCACGTCTCTCTTCGTCTCGTTTTCATGAGATAATTCTGACCTAACCCGCTCGATGGCCTGTGATAACGGCACACATAATTTCACCTGTGTATCCGTGATAGCTGCCAGTGATTGTTACATCGCATGCTGGATAAACTTTATGAATCTGCAGAGGGCAGCGTATAACCTATTTTCTGACCTAAATTGTAATGATTTAAAGTCACTCATCTTTTCGGGATCAAGCTGGTCATATACTTTTACGATACTGTCCTATTTCTTTATAGCAGTAATAATCGATCTTATGTTTTCTTGAATAATTTTTTTTATTCTAAATTATTTGTTTAAATAAAGATATATTTCTGAATCAGAGAATCTGATAATAATCATGAAAAAGTCAAGCATTATGCCCATCAAAACAAGGAAAAGTGACAACAATCATGATAAGTCAGGCAATATGCCCATCACAATAAAGAAGTGTCCGTAATCACGACGAAGTCAGGCATAATGCTCCTCTTAACAATGCATATTGTGCAGAGTTTATAATTTCTGAATGAATAAATTATTTCTGAACTATTTAAGAACGAATAAATTATTTCTGAATGAATCACATTTCTGAATCACAAAATCATAGTAAAGTTAGGCATTATACCCATCACAATGAAGAAAAGTATTCAAAATCACGATAACGTCAGGCTATATACCTATCAAATGTAGAATACTGTGCAGATTTAATAATTTTCTGAATAAATTAATTCTGTATTATTTCGGAATAAATCACAATAAGTTCTGTATGAATAACATATTTCTGAATCACAGAATCTAACTGCAATCACAATATGAGTTATTATACCCATCTGAGCAAAGAATATCGTCCATGATCCGATAAAGTCAGGCATTATACCCATCTGAGCAAAGAATATCGTCCATGATCCGATAAAGTCAGCCATTATACCCATCTGAGCAAAGAATATCGTCCATGATCCGATAAAGTCAGGCATTATACCCATCTCAGCAAAGAATATCGTCCATGATCCGATAAAGTCAGACATTATACCCATCTCAGCAAAGAATATCGTCCATGATCCGATAAAGTCAGGCATTATACCCATCTCAGCAAAGAATATCGTCCATGATTCGGTAAAGTCAGGCATTATAAACTGTTAGAGACACTTAAGTTGTTGACGTAATAAGACAAAAACTATTTGGTTACAAACGATGTGATAAAAAGTAATCTTAATTCTGATATCGATGTTGATGTTGCTAAAACAACGACAGAATAATCGTTGAGTAATTTGTAAATGTGATATGCTATGGGAATATTTGAGCAATAATCAAAGACAATTTACCATAGGCAAAATTAACAGTGATCTTGGCCATACACGTGAGAATGTGATTCTAACCTGTCTTGAATGTAATCGACGTCGAAGCGCTGGTCACCCTGGCTAGTTTACAAAAGTGAACGCGGTGGTAATTGCACGTCTTCAGCAATTACTTGTAATTGTTCACATATAAATCCACGTTGAAGAGCAGTTTAATCTAGTCTGTAGATAGTGGGTCTGCTAGTGGACCTTACCACGCTGAAAATTTTATGTGTAGTCACATTCCAGATAGAATCAGTTGCCCTGATACCCTTTCCTATTCAACAGGTTCATATAAATACCTTACAGTAACATTACCTAATACTGGTTGTGGGGAACATTCACGGCGTTGTATTGGTATATAATTTTTGTAATTGCATTAGACGGTTTCATGGAAGTTGCACGAATATTTTCATTATTTAACGCAGCTATCATACTTGGTAATCATTCGACCCATTCGCGAATTCTTGTATCTGTATAAATTATTTCCTTTGCATACTGGTATTCAAATAACCACTCAACGAGTGCTCAATTAAATTGTTCAACGATTGCTTGATCACGATGAATGGCAATGTGTCCTCGTCTGATTATGACATTATGCGTTTTCATCAGCAATGATGCTTCACCAAAAAAGTTCTTAAAGGATCTGTATGTAGTAGTTGTGGCCAGGGCAGAACACCTTGTGGTCCGGATCCTCGTTGATAAATACGTTCACACGCAGATCCAACTATAGATGTTTTTGTTGACAGTGATTCTGCTTCTTTATATTTACTTTCAACATCAACTACAGTTAGCGCGTGCGTGATTTTCGTCCACATGTTTTAATAGTATCATGAGGTAAAAACAAAATATCTGCTTGATGAACTTTACTGGGAACACTGACATCAAAATGTGCATACTGACTTTTTTTTAGGCCGCGGCAGGTAGACTTGCCATATTGCTTGTTGTGCTAACCACGCTGCAGCAACAGCACGCGAGACTTTTGATGCTTCAGCAAGTTTATTAATAGCTGCTTTGCCCTTCAAATATCATCTTAGGGAATAATAAATGGACTCCATTATAATAGTAATATTATTAATTAACCAGCCCCTAGCATTACTTTTCATATCAGTTTTTACCAAAAAAGCAGCTATTTTTTTCTCAAAGTGATTTTTATTTTATATTATTTATGGCATAAATTAATTTTATATCGACGAGTGTCGCCGTTGCAAATCTTTATCTCAATAAACAATGTCATGAACGTAACATGCTTGAACAATTCCATTTACAGGATATTCAACGCGTCGAGGTTTATCTTGATTGTCAAGACGAATATCTAAACGAGTTCCTGGACCACAATAATTGTATCCAGGTAACTGTTTTTTTTACCCTGGATATTTCGCCCATGGAAGTTCTTGTAATTTTCCCAACGAAGCAGCAATATCCCCTCCTGGTTTTATACTCGAAATAAATTTGTATTATTTTTTTTTTTGCCACACTGTTCAAACTTACCTGTCATTGCACCCTTTTTATTTTATATTTTTTAAATCCAGTGGTGGGCGTGGCTTCACTGCATCAAACACAATAAAAATTCATACTATTTATCATATGGATATGTGATTTTTCTGACACCAAAACAGGAGTCAGTAAAACACCATCCAGCGCTACCGAATTCTATCAGTGAAAATATGAGGTAAATCTGGAAGTGGAAAGATGCAATTATTGCTTAATCTGATGAGATGGCTGAAGCGAGTTTTATTTTATAGCACCATCTGTGGACTATCAGATATGCTATGATATGCTTTTAATGAAAATACAAAATCGTTAAATGAAGACAGTGATGTTATTGATTTTATTACAGATATTGATGATGCGCCATCTGTAGATGATCTGGATGGAAAGTATTAATAATTTGGTAGTATGTGATGATGTTATGCTGGACAAAATCAAATCCAGCTAGGATATTTTCCAGAGGCAGGCATAAAAATACAGACGTGATTTATGTTACACAGCGTTACACAAATTCCAAAAGTGATCAGGCAAAGTATTTATTTTACTTGGTGTTCATTCATAGGATTAAATTCAAACACTTCTTTTCAAAAGCTCAAGCTACTCCAGTTTGGTTTTATCACAATAAACTTGCATGATCCCAGATCGAGATATCGTGTAGGTATTGATCAGAGTATTTGGTCCTTGAATATAAAGGGAGAAATAACTGTCACAACTCTGAAGCAGTTATTTCAAGGATTGAGCTCAACTGCGCAAAAACCGCAACATGTACAATCAGTAATTGTATTTATGCTATGCAAGTACTTGCTCTGTTGTAAAGTGTGAATAAACAGCACTTCAGAATCTGTTTATCAAAAAATATACGTTATATTTATTTTTGAAACGTATATTTGTTAAGTGGAACCATGGAGCATTACTAGCGCATCTGGCCCTCGTACTCTTGGCCCGTTGTTTGATTCCCTGTATCGGATAAATGTCAGGGGGTGGGGTGGCGATCGATGATAATTTTTCTTAAGTTGGTGTCCGTGACCCATTAGCTCGAACTTCAACAGAAGATCACTATTCCCCACCATGTCAGCACGTAGTGGGTGCTGTTTTTCCCACTCACCCGGGTTAATTATGGGGTGGAGTGTGCGAAATCTGTTGAACGTAGAAAAGGCTCCCCATATGTTTTTGTTTGCAACCAACGAAAGAGACCGGCACGTAAACGAAACCACATAGCGATGAAATACAAAATGACTCAAAAGTAACCAATCCAAGCTAAACCTGCAGGGTTGCCCACGTGACAAAGTCGACCCGGCGGGTTAGGTGCTCTACTTTAACGCTGATGACGTTCAGATTTCACCGTCGTATGAAGCTTTCTTTTCAGACTTGCTCCAAAATGGTCTGTTCACCCTCTCTGCTGCTGCAGTTCAATTCTTCCAGGCTAATTTGGAACTTGTGCTTTTAAGAATAATATTGATAATCACGCAGACTCATCCTTGAGTACTGTCGCATCCATGTCGAATGCTGTATCAGATACACATTTGAATATCTTTATTATAATTGTCTGAAATAAAGACCAATTCCTGCTATCAGACTAACGGTTATATATTTTTCTTTATCTGATAATGGTACATCAGCCAACTTCGCCAGTTTTGATTAGCAGCTCGATTTATTTTTACTAACATTTGCAGGCATTACTTCAGTGCTAGGTAATTTTACAAGTTGAGGTTTTCGTCGTATTAATCATACTAGTCTATCTTTGAATGCTTTACTAGCAACATCACCATTGCCTTTTTCACTAAGATCAATAGCTTTCAATCCCAGTTGCTTAGCATTCAGTATTGTTTTTGGGGCTATCATTCTAAAGACCCTGAACAACATCACCTAGTCCATCTCCGTAGGTTGTTTTGTATACTGGTAATCAAGAATTTATTGCCCTGACCATAGCTGGTCCACGTTGAGTACTGTGTACTATCATTTTATTATAGTAACCGTATTTAATTACATAGTCAATCCAATCAAGCGTTGTCTTGTTATTACTCATCTATGAACAATAAAGCCATGAAGTCTTCTTTGTACTTGCCTTCAATCCATTCTGTATAGTCATTGCTCAAACAGCATTTGACATGTTTGCTCTCAAATGCACATACAACCAAGCACTAAACAATGCAGTGGTTGATAAAAAGATTTTCACCTGAATTTAAAAATCAATTTAAGTACACTTCTAATCAATGACAACTGCAGAGATAAAACTTGTTCAAATTATGGGGCAACAATTTTTAAAACATCACAAAAGCCATCAGCACATGCATATGACACGACAGTTGCTAGACTCAATTGACCAGTGAATTTCACATTTCCTAGTAAAATAGCCTCATTGTTTATAGACAATTATTGTTACTGTACTCATTCAAAATTAGGTGTAAAATGATCAGTTAGTGGCCAGTGAAAATGAATAAAGATACACAGAACTGTAAAGTTTATTGCTGTTAAAAAGATTGAAACCTTAAACAACCACAATTTTTGTAAGACCAAAGTATTATGATTTGCCAAATATTGTTTTTGATGTATAATTAAAAAATACACCATTTACTGCTCTTCGAATGTACTGAACCATAAAAACGCTTCAACTTTTGTTACATAATTAGCAAAATTTTGCTAATTTGTCACACTGAATTCAGGCACATTAAGATCCAACAAAATTACTCAACATTAAAAATCTGTGTACAAGTTTTTAATGAAATTGTATGTATTGTGATTCACTACAGGTGACAAGATTGGCAGTGTTGATACTCTGTTCATTAGACATAGATATAAATGGTATACAAGTGTGTGTGTGCGCGCGCGTATTTATGTATGTGTGTATGTATATATATATATATATATATATATATATATATATATATATATATATATATATACACACACACACAAATTTGTTGTTCTCTGAATAATGTAAATATTATATATGTAATCTGTTTTCACTGCATGTGCATTTATTTGTATGTCTGCTTTTATTACTTCACCCTACTTGCTGTTTCACTGGTACATGCACCAGTTCCTTCATCTGACTTGGTGCATAGTAGTCGGGTGTTATGGACGCTGACCTGGGTATTATAAGGGGGTACGCTTTAGTTTAGGAGGTGCAGTAATAATGAACTTGTGATAAGGGACAAACAAGTCTTTGGTCTGCAAAAGAAACCCAAAAGCCAATGGTAAGAAAATTATACCTCTTAGCCTGTTAACCAAAACATGGTACAATAAGATCTATTTTGTTAACCGTAAGTGGAACAATGATGGCTTGAAACTGGGAAAGAAATGATACAAACAAGTGTGAACTAGAATGCTTGTTTATTCATGGTAGAAAAGGAGACGGCATTGCTAACTATACAGCCCCAAGACCAACAGGCTGTAATGGCAGCATAAAAATTTGTCTTGTCCTGGTGGGGTTACAACAGCGGAGTTTACCGTCAGTCAATCTTAGTACCATTTACTACCATTCCTTCATTATTGTAAGAGCAAAAGTACAAAACTGGTATACATGCAATACAGGCATAACTGCAATGTATGCTTAAACAAATGAAAAGTGACAAAACTTTTAAGTGACATTAAGTGGATTCAACACAGAATTATAAACTGTGCTGATCAAAATTACAATAAGGATGGAATGCATTTCATACTGCAGAATGTCTTGTATGTCTCAGTTATTCCAAGTTTGTTTGGTTGACAGCACAAATTGGAACGCTTAATTGACATGCATGACTAGTATACCCACTTTCCTTTACTTCACCCTGCCAAGTTTTTCTTTACACTTTTGAGAAAAAAATATACCTGTTTAACCTTATAGAAGAAACATTAAAGATGTTAAAGTTATTCTGTGCAGACGTCTTTACAGTAAGTCAAAACATGGTTTTCCAAGTTGCATTTTTAAAATGTCCTATATTATCATTACATCCACAAAAATCGAAAATTGATAATCTAGTCTGTGAAGGAGAACTAAGGAGGCATTATTCAACATTAAAATACAGATAGTGAGTGTGCATTACAAAATACTGTGTATCCTCCTGCATTAATCCGACTGCAATCAGTTTGAAATCTAATGTATACCGAACTGGCTCTGAGTCTGCAATGTTTGATGCTTCTGGTATCTTTAAAATCTAAATCTGGAATTATCTAGAGATACGTGTACACTTTTCTCTGATTACAACAGGATCAAGTTTATTAGGATTATGTGATAACAAGCCATACATGTTCAATACCTCAAAAACATTTGTATTTCATGTTATCTGTACTGAAAATTACAGCTGCCCTTTCTGTCATAAAGCTCTACACATTTCAAGCAATAAACGTTTCTCCAAACTAGGAAATCTTACTCAAAATGTACAAATCCTTCATTTTTATTGGTCATAAGAGATTCAAGGCTTGGTGCCGAGTCAAGTTTAAACATGGTGGGTCCTAAACATGCTTTGAACTGATGATATGTTGCACGATCCGAACTTGCATTATTTGATGTCAGTTAGCCAAATGAAATGCAGTGGCACCTTGCAGCTAAGTAAATATGGATGCAACTAGAGTAATGACACAGGTTTATGTAATTTATGAAATATATTGTTCCTGTTAGTTTAAAATGAATTTTTTTTGCAGCAAACAAATTTCACTTCTCCCTTAAAGTTTGTAACAAACAAGTTCCATTGTACTGTGCACAAAAGCAAAACAAGGGCAGGTCCTATTGTTTTAAAACTGGTTTTCACCTCGGGCTGTCGTGAAAAAAGCCAGTCATTGCCTGGTGAAAAATAAATCGATAAAGAACCTGGGGAAAACAGAACTGGCTTTCCCTGCACTGTGAAACACACCCCATAAAAAAAAAAACAAAATCACAGGTCTGCATCCCCTATGACCAATGGCACAACTACATGTCAGTTAAATCGTGTTATGTTACATTTTTTCAAGTAGAGATTAGCAAGCCTAACCTGGTCCAATTTCTTTATTTTCTTTTTGGAATTTTTCACTTTCCTCACCAATGTTATTTAGTAGTATGTCAAAGTGAAAACCATAAATTTTCTTGGCTAATCAATATGCAATAATTTATACATTTAGTGACTGGTATTCAACAGTGCATCAACACCCGAAAGGTATATACTGATGAGGCTATGTCAAGTCTCTTGCCCAAACAATCTGCATGGCACCCGACCTTTTTGTTTTGCAAGTGAATGCTAATCAATTCAGTTCCCATTAACATAAAATGGTACCCAGTTAAGATGGATTTCAAAAAATATTTGCCAGGTAACCCATTGCTCAAATTTATTTGAAAATGATAAATATTTCTAAACTGCATCTACAAGGATCTACTCACAAATTGGTATTGCATTCACTGGGTTTAATTTGTATTGTTTGTAGACTTTTTCAATGATTATATTATGTACACCTTTTGTAACTGACCAGAGTCCTAAATCAAGCTAATAGTCTAACTGACCAGCAACATTCTCTAAACTTCATAAAGCAGAGCTAATATTTCTCTATGATTATAGATTAATGTTCAGACCTTTATTAATTGTAAACACATTTACTTCAGATTGAGTTAAAGATATGGTCTTGTGGCAGACATTAGCATGTTCTGGAGAGGAATGTTTCTTAAGTTTACTATTTTTAGAAATTGGAAATTGATATCTAGTCATGTGGAGCAGTAAATAAACTTGTTTATTTGAAGATTATTCTTTCTTGTCTTAATATTCAAAGAGAAATTAGTCTTCCTGTTGTGTTCAGTTTTTTATTTGGGAGGATATCATCAAACTATTTTTCACTGGATTTACAGTGCTCAATATTATTATTGACCTTAAACATTACATTTGAAATAAAAGCAAATTTAGTTAAAGGCATTTTGAATTATATTACTGTGATACATTAGAGACTCGACATATCATATTCCATGCCATTGGCACATTCTAAATTACAGGCACATCAAACACATTCACTATTGGAATTTATTTTGAACACCACTTGGGCTCAATTAGAAATGCATACATTTGGCCATGTGATAGAATATTTAAGCTTAGTGGGATTTAATTCAAAATACCAAATTCTTTTCCAATTTTAACTTTGTATTCTAGGCAAATAAATTGTATGTTGAATTTTACAAAACTTTTTGTATTTCATTCTTTTCTCAAGTAGTGGAACTGCCTTTACTAATACATCGTTTACATAATTTAGCTTCTGCCATCGGATCTTTTTGGTTGAAATTGTTGTAAAATACACAGTTTTTGTTATTTCTATCACATTAATCTATTCACTTTAGTAATTTACTAACAATTTATTGTTCATCTTCCAAATTTGCTTGTAATTTACACCTCTCTATGCGGTGTATTGTCATTTACAGCACCAGTTTACTAACTGATCCCCTAATTCATGGTTGCACCACTGGCCATTGGGAGAGCTCTGTGTATCTTACACGGGAGTATACACTTATCAAGGACGACTATGATTATTAACAACTACAACGGTTAACCATTCTTCAATCAACCTAACATGAAGATATTACAGCTGTCTTTGTTTCCTTTATACTGCAGTTGATGATGGTCAGCTAGATTCTGTGTTGATAAAAAATTCAGATCTACAGAGCAAGCATGTCCACACTGAAGGATAAAGCCCCCTCTGAAATAATACTATTCTCCAGCGCACATTAAGGTCAAAACTTGGTTCTACGACAACAATATTGTAATCAATTTGTATCCAAATTGTCTATTACACAAAATCTGTAAAAGATTTATAGAACAGCAAAACAATTAACACAACAATCAGAATAGTACATTGCTATTTTGCAAACATGTTGACCTGTGGATTTCAGCAAAATGAAGTTGGCATATAGATGTAATAGATCATCATATCAAGGAAAATTATGAAACATACTTGTACTGGACAGCAAAACTGCATATCAGAATTTATCATCACTGATCAAGACTTTGTGGCTAACTTGTTATACCTCAAACCTGCAAAATATCTTTGTAACTGAAAATTCAAGACTAGGTTGCACAGACCACAGTTGTCCTTCTAAGTCTTTTAAAAATATTTTACAAAAATTGAAAATGTCACACAAATTACACGTTTTACAGAGTCAGCTGAAAGTAAAATGCTGGTTTCAAGGATTTAACTTACAAGCCACAATAAACACCTTGATCTGCTGATATGGTGTTGAACAAGAGAACCCAATACAACTGTAAAGAACAAGGAAAATTCTTATAACCTATCAAAGCCAAGTCTTGGATAGGTTAAGTAAAAAAATACAACTACAAGTGCTAAAAGAAATATCTGCAAAAAGCATAAAATTTAACAGTCCTCACCTACTATATACGAGGTAGACACAAAAGTAAGACAAAATGTATGAATACACGTCACAACACACTGTGCAGCAAATGCAGAAATTTCTCCGGGGACCAAAACATGTTATGTGTACTCGACATGATCTTGACATTACCAAATCAACACTTGAATTCTTTTACTGCACTTTTCAAAATCAGTGATTTTTTTTATCCTCATTAGCATAACTGATGTATAAAATTATTAAACTGTGAACAGTACAGACAAGTATCTGCTCGAAGAAGACCCATGCTGTTTGATGTCTCAAATAGAGCCGACAAGAATGCAGAAAATTCTCACAAACATTTGAGGATTATTTTGCCGATCTGTTAGGTTGTTCATGAAGTTATAATGTAGCACAACACTCTAATTAAACAAGTCATTGATGTGACAGAATAAAAAAAACCTCTTCTAAAGTGTAATGAATGTGAAATCAATGTAGGAGTTGCAATGAATAAAAGGAAAATCTCCTGTTGGAACTGAATTTTTCGTCTTTATCTCAGCAAAAGATAAACTCTACAAATATGATTTTCTGGTCTCTTTGTCAACCCCAAATCAGACTAATACCATACCACATCTGCTAACATGTCAACTGTTCCAGTCTCTGCAGTTAAATGCCTATTTCACTCAAAAAGGTAAATTTACTAAACTTTACCCGCAGTTAAAGCAGAACAGAAAAATGGCCAACTGTTCAGTCAGACACATCAGATGGGTTGCAATAGTTCATTGACTGTATTACCCTGATTTCTGAAAACACTGATTTTAATAGTTCTTTATTTAGCACACAGAGGATAAAACTTTATTATTTACTATTATTGAAGTTTACAAGAACAGTTATTATGAAAATGACGATACTGCAAAATACACTGAACTAAGAGACAAAATGAATGAAATCCACGCTGACCTAAATGTTGTCGGGTTTAACGCCATTTGTCAGCACAAGATAGGTTATACATGGTCACCTGTATAAATGGTGGAAGAATCCCCATCCCACAAGAAGCTAGTGGTAAGCTTTCTCACATACCCACATCGGCTGAACCCAAGACTTTAACCCACGCAGACAAAGGTGAAATGATCCTTAACAGTGGACACTTTAGACCACTAGGGCTTAGACCTAAACATAAGAAGTTCTGTACTTTTCCTTGCATCATTTAGCAAAATATACACATACCTGCCCTGCTCAACTTAATAGTAAATCAAAAAATATATTAAAAAACATATGGGTAAGAATAACATACTAATTTGTGTTGCCATTTCCTAATAATTTTTAAAAACTTTATTAAATTAAAAATTTTGACTGAACAATTGTGAGAACTGGATGAAAGACAAGTATTAATTTGAAACCATATGCAGTATGTTGTAAAACCAGGCACCTGCAAACCTTATAGTGTCAATTTTGAAGAGCTTGTTCAAGACAACTTAAAATGCTTGGATCAGATGTTCGTACAAGAACTAAACCAGCCGTTTATTAACATTGATGAATGTAGAACGAAGAACTTTTTCAGAAATTCAACCAGCATGGGATTCATTCACCTTGTACCAAGACTTGGCTTTATTTATTGATATGAATGTCAAGTAACAAAATATCTGAAAAAATACAAGCGGTTTTTGCCAAGTTGTGAGACTGAAATTTAGCATGAATAATTGGGCTTACATTCCAAACTGGCATGATAAATTTCACACACAACATGTCAGAACTAATACAAAACTGTATGAACATTATCTGTACATTAACGAGTAAAACCCATTTACAAGGTGGTGTTATTTGTATCAATATCCATCCAATTGTGACTGAATGCGTGTCTTATCTCGGCAAAAACGTGCCTGAACATCTTGAAAGTGTCAACATTTCCAGCAGAGATGACCATAATGAAGTAGGACCATGATCTTACTGCTGAAGGAAATGGAACATCTCTAAACGCTCAATTAGATTTGTTAACCAGGTCAAACTTGGATGAATATCGACAACTCCATCATTATTTATGCAATCAAATTTAATAGAAAAAAATCCCATTATTGCTCAATTTAATCAAATATAGATGGTGTAAATATTACTCCAATATACTTAATGCGGTTCAATTGGCAGTAATGTCCCCAAAACAGAATTAAAATTTTAAATACTCGATACTTTAGGTACTCAACAATTGGAATAAAATTATGAAATGCTGGGATCCAATCTTACTTTTTTACTTTTCAAGAACAAGTGTTGATAGATAACTTGTGAAACTGAAAAAACTTTTTACGAGTCATTTTGAAGACTTCCCTAGAAATTCATGAACTTTTCACAAGAGAAATGAAATATTCATTTTTATAATTGTAGTCTTTTTACTGTTAAGACAATTGTTTGCTTCTGTTGTTTAATAAATGTTACTACTCAATAAAATTCCAACTAGAACCGCACAAAAGGTATATTAAAAATTTCTTTAATCAACTTTTTTCCATGATTTGCTTGTACATGTGATACTTTGGAAGAAACTCGGTGCATCAATTTTTACTTACTGGACAGATGTTATCAAATTTACTTTGTTTATAATTGCTCTGCTACAAATAAAGAATCTTATTTCATTGTCCCTTATCTCTGCACACGACAATGTAAAGTTCATGGAAAATTTACAAACAAAAAATTACGAACATCAAAGTTTAAATGGATCTAAATGCACCAGACTTGTCCAGTTAGCACAAATTTCATTTTATAAAAAAAGTTCCATATTGTTCAATTTCTCCACATTAAAGAACAATGTTCAAGTGAATGAAAATCTTTTATAATCGACTTGATTTCAACACAGAAACACATTAAATGTAAAGGAAATAATAAGTGTTGTCAAAAGGCATCAAAACCTTTCTTTTTAAAGCAACAGTCAGTGACCCAGCATCAATTCATCTTTGATATCATAAACTAGAATTACACTGGGTGTCTGAAACATCTGGTTTAATGCATGTCATGCAAGATGGAGATCTAACATAGAGGAAGTTTTCATATTGGTTCAAGATGAGGTAAATGTTCTTTCCTGAAACAAATTGGTTGTAAAATCTGTAATTTTAGATGTTTTATTCGATGTTTTACTTTCCCTGAAAGCACTGCAAAATTCTCAGGCACACTACTGATCCACCTTGCCAAAATCTATGACCCTACAATTACAGTACATATGGCTTGCTATCTGGATTATGAGTTTAGTTTGCTACAAGAGAAATTTTTAAATGTTTACCTCAAATTGAGTGAATACAATGAACTGCCTCCAGGTCAATATCCATATTTAATGATATAAATAAAACACCCGATGACTGTATTGTCTGCAACTAAAACTGCTGTAATGCCCATATGTAAATACAATCAAGGTTGCTTCAACAACTATCTGAACATGAAACTGGGTGGATTGAAATACGATGCAACAGTTTTCAATATCTACTTGTGCACGCAGTTCTGATCTACCTGTTAGAACTGGGACCTCAACTGGTTACTGCATCCTGCAAGAGCAGCAGGAGATAGTTTTTAATGCATCCCAAACTGCAATACAATGCATTAACACAGTCTGGGTTAACAATTTTAACAGCACCACCCAGACCTGCAGTGAACACAAGCACAAGTTGATGACAATATATAGGTTTTATCAAATGATGTTGGAGGACACCTAATTCCAACATCAGTGCTTGGGAGAAACAGAACATTTCTTGGTGTGGACTAACAAATCACCTTGTGATTAGGATCAAAATGGAAGCTTACTGATTTTGATTTACTGGATTTGACTTTGAGAAACTTTGTGGTTGGCAGTTTTTCCTTTTTCTTTCCAAGAAATAACAATGGGCCAAAAACCATGCCCTTCTACACAAGTTATAAAAAAAATTTAACAAAAAAGTTACCAACAAGTATCAAAAATAAATATTAATACAAAAAGACCTTGACATACAACTTTAACAATGGTCTACCCATGTAAAATTTGTTCAACTTGATTATAAGGTTGAAAATGCAAGTCCACAAACCATGAATACTTTCAGTTATCTTCATATAATTTTTCTATCATTAATTCATCAATAGAAAATTTTGATGCCTTTTCAAATATTAGTTTTTATCCTATAATTCCAGATTTAACAATTTTTTTAGTGCACTTATTTTATTAAAAAAAGCAACTAAGTTGACTTTTTTTAAGCATTGTTGCCAAATTAGAAAAGTTTTGGTTTTTAAAAGTCTTAACAAAATGTAAAAAAAAAAAAAAAAAACACCCCCCCCAATTGGAAGTCTGAGAAAACTAGTTGCCATTTTGCTGCTGCATTGGTCGTCTCCCTGCACCCTGTCCTTGGCCACTAGATCCTTGACCTGATTGTATTACTAACGCCCGGATGCGGCGCTGAGCCGATTGACTGGCATAGAAGTGACCTATAATTGTGACTGGAACTTCTTCTGCATCAGGGAAAGTCTTTGTGTCTGGGGTTTTTACAATTGCACCACTGACCCTCTGCATCTCTTTCACCTGCAATTCATAACAAGCAAGCAATGAAACCTGGCACAGGATATGAATATAAAATAGACTTCATGCTTCAAAGTGAGACAACATATATTGATGTGGAATGCATCCAGTGATCTTATTCAAAGAATTCTGCTGCATTTTTTTAATACTCAAGTAAATGTTTCAGTGGTGAGATGCGACACTCATTGCAATCATTTTAATTTTACCTGTTACTATTGCTTTGCAATACCTGTCTAAGACTGAGTTTACCCTCTTCCATCCAACAAGTTCCATCCATTGGACAAGTTCAAGTTCATAACTAGAAACAATACTGGTCTAGTCTACACCTCATATCATAGGCCCATGTCGAGCGGTCATCCTCTTTTGCATATACTTTAGAAAAGGGTGGATCAATATGCCAGAGCAGTGGGAGGCTGATGGCCTAAAAATTCTGGTATAAAATAGAACATACGCACAAAGAAGTACGAGTAGAAGATAATGTTTGACCACCCAAAAGAAACGTTCATAAATCTCTAATGAAGAGCGAGTTTGGTAGCCCACGAGATGGCTCAAACTTTATGGGTTTAATCTTTATGAATGGAATGTCCCTCTTGGCAACTGACTGACAATACCTCCTGAACATCGATGTGGAACATCTCTTGACCTGAACAGTGCACTCAACAACTTTGCTTGAAAACTTGTCATGGAAGACTGATCACTCAAGAAGAATCAAGCATGAATATAAATCTATAGACTATTGTGCAGAATAGAGACCTGTTGGGGTCACAGAGTAAAGCTGTGGAAAACATGACTTTGTGAAAGATTGAAAAGTGGGAAGGAAAATTGAACAGATTATCTTCTGGAAGAAAGCATCTTCAACCAAGACCTTTTTTAATTTGAGACTGGGGAACTGCAAAAGGGGAGCTTGTTTAGCTTTGTTGCAAGTGCAAAAGGATTCTGTCTTGCATAACATGGAGCAATCCACTATACTTAAGGAAATTAATCCCAATACATGAAATTCTGAGATGGCATTAGCGCAAATTCTTCTGTTTTATGAAAATGGCCAGCAGTGTCATCGTGCACAAATTCTATACAAGAAATTCCAAAACACCACTGTGGACAATCCAGTCACTGAAATACTGAAGGACAGGGATTCCCAGTGATCTACTCAAACACTGCTTTCAAAGTGCAACAATTTGTAAACTTTTTTTCATGGTTTGCACTTGTGTACCATGGCATCATCTGCATCTGTGAAGGAAAAGAACAACTCTTCCATCCCATGTTGTCTCCACACAAGCAAATCAACCCTGCTAAGAGGCCAAGGTCCTGATGGCATATCAGATTGGAATTAAGAGATTATATGAAAGGGTGTGTTGTTATCCCAACCTCTTTTTAATCAGGCACATGTATACCAACTCCCATTCGCCAAACGGCGAATCAGCAAGTCACAATACATTCCCCATTCCTGTAAAAATGAAAATATAAATTCTTGCAAAAGCACGAAAACTGATAACTATAAAATTAAATTCAGTTGCGGTCTATTTTTACATTTACTTTTGCTTGTAGCTGTAAAACTAGAAAACTGGACAATTTATTGTTGCATCACAACAATGACATTATCTGTTGTGCAAAAAATGTTAGAGGTTTATGGACACCACAGGGAGAAATGTACCTATGATGTAATGTTTAATAATACCTCTGATTTCTTTTGCATTCAGCCCTTCCTGATATGACCCACATATTCAAGGCCAGCCGTACACAAGAATGCACCGTACACAAGAATGCACCGTTTTCTTAACAAGTAGAACAGATACTTCAATATACTATTATTCTTTATCAGTTCAATCTTCACATAACCTGACATGATAGGTCTAGAGTTCGTTTGTCTCATGTAAGCAATCAACATTTATTTCCTGTACTTACAATCAAGGCTTAATATGCAACCATTAAAAGAATGTACATTTAGTAGACATCATTTCCAAATGCTAAATGTTTCTGTTATTCATTATTAGTTAAAGGACTGTCCTTCACAGGACAAGACACCAGACAATCCTGCATTCATTTATCATCAGTTCATCTGTAAGAGATTTATGGTCAAGAGTAACAAGGACAGGACAAAAATGCAATATTCATGTTTTGCAACAGATTTAAATAGAACAAAGGTGAATGAGATCAATGTTGAAAAAAAAATGTACAAACTGCTTCAATGTAGGAATTTAGCAACTAGATGAATGTCCCAATGCAGATTCTTGAAGTAGAATGGGCGGATACGACTTCCTTCATGGCATAAGCAGGTGCTCCTGGAGGTATAGCCAGCCTGAGATGATGCTCCCAGTATTCTTTAGACTTCTTAGGAAACGTCAGTGTATATACAGACTTGATTTTTTTTCTTTTATAATAATAATAATAATAATAAAATAGCAATAATACCGCATCTCCCCAAATATCACTGCAAGTGTTGGGGCAAAAATCTCGAGATTGGTCACCCTTATAATGCTTCAATATTGTTTGTGCTCAAGTGGTTACATGTGCATGTCAATAATTTGCAATTTTTGTTGCAGCAATTACAAAACAAATTTCCATTTTCACAATAAATCTGAGGCTTTTTTCCCTTTCTTGGCAGAAGAATTTAATTATACACATCAATAACATTAAGATGTTCAAATATTTAACTGCTCTGGTGGTCTAATGGTTAGAGCATCTGCCTTGGATGTGGGAAGTCGTGGATTAAAACCCCAGCAGTCAGACCAAAGACTTTAAAAATTGGTACTAACAGCTGCCTTGCTTGGTGCTTAGTATGAAGAGGTTAGTGTTAGGACTGGTTGGCCTGGTGTCAGGATAATGCAACTGGGTGGGACATCATGCCAATCTCTGGCATAATGCACCAGTGCTAGACATCACTATAAACTGTCACACTGCAGACATCGTAGCGATATGACTATAATTTTTTTGAAAACTACATTAAAAATCTAAATCACACACAAATATATTTACTTGTATTCCATGACTGTACACAATAGTTGATACTGATGTGCTATAGTATGTGCACAACCTCTATTATGTCTTACCACACACACACACACACACTGATTTTAAACAAAAAATTATCAAGGATATGAAAAATGCACAAAACCTGGTCACTTAACTCTCAATTTATAATATCTAACCTACTGGGATTCTGAACAATATCAACTTCTAAGCATTACAAACCAAATCTGGAGCTCTTTTCAAGCAGACACAGTTCACTTAAATTTTCTGGTTTCCAGAACAGTCCACTTCAGTAAAACCCGTCATCTGTGTCCAATATTTATGTCAAGTTTTAATAATAATTCAGTATTAAAAAAAGAGGATACTTCACTGGAAATAAATGAACCACAGTGTTCATGGGTAACTGGGTAACAACAAAAATGTAATTTCTTTTGCAATCACATGAAAATTCATAACTTTCTAAACTAATCTGCTGTCATTTAGGTTTACAAGATACTAAACAAACCTTAAAAATAATTATCAAAACTATGGTATTAGTTCCCAGCTGTGTAAAATATTAGAGGCTTACGAGCACAACAAACAAGCATGTGTCTGTGATGCAAATGTTTAATAAGACCTCTGATTTCTCTTGCATTCAGCCCTTCCTGATATGACCCACATATTAAAGGCCAGCCGTACACAAGAATGCATGCCTTAGTCATAATAAGCATCACAAATATTAGGTATTATCCATTATCATTATAAAATTTTACTGAACTTGGTTGGGTTCTGTCTGATGCTAGTAGTCAATACAATACTCCAATGAAAAACTATCAATCATGGATTCAACTGAGACAGCCATTTGGACATCCAGTGCAATGCCATTTTTATTTCAAGAGGCAACAACTGATGAACAAATCAATCCTCTATGAAATAAGACACAAGCTGCAGCCGATTCAAAAAAGATATTAATGTGCGATTCAAAAAAGATATTAATGTGCGTGTTGTTTTTCCCCAAATTGCTGTTCATGAAATCCATTTCAGAATCGATTATAATCATTGTCCACCCACAACTGTACTGGGTGGAGGTCATTTGTCCTTGTAATGATGGAGTGTCAGATACTACAATCATTAAAGAAGCTAGTTCATGAATTAGTAATTTCCTTATTAGTAACTACAGCCAAGACCTTGCATGAAATCAAATCATTCAACTGGTTTTATACCTACAGAACATGAATACAGTTTGTGAGCAAATATATGGAAATAATTCACAAGTACTGTCAAGAGTGGCAAAGCCATGAATGGATATACAAAAGGTTTCCAATTGCTTAACTGTTGTGAAATTTTTAACTGAAATATTACCACACATATACAGAAAAAAATGTACATTTTCTTTATTTTAAATTTTTATTACAAAATTATGAATGGCCTAAAGCAGTCTTTTAGGGATTTATCCATTTTGTGTAAATGCAATTAATTACTACATTACTAAATCAATGCAAAGTACTTCCAAAATTTTAGAACACTTTTGGAACTGTGATGTTTACAAATTTATCTTCCCCATATAATGCTTCATATTGTGTGTGGTCAAAATGATGACTGAAAATGAAGAGATTTACTTTTGTTAAACACATTTCATCCATGGGCCAATACTTCTGCGGTGGGTTGACATTGAGAAACAATTACATGAGTTAAATCTAGCAGACATAAGAGCATAACCTCTTTAAACAAAAGATACTGATGATTAAATTTAATTGCAACAATGTTTTTAGTTTTCTTAATTTCTGCCTTCAAATGTTAATTGTGTATGGCCTTGGCAAAATTGTAGTTCAGTTAACAGACACTGCATCCATTTTTTGATTGTTACTAAATTTTGGTTCATAATTAACAACCAATTTATCCATCATTTTCAAACACTAGAGTTATGCTTACCATTTTTCAAGTGGCACATAGCAAAAGAGTCAGGTAGTTCTGTCACTGACAGTAGAAACTAATTACAAAAAGTTAATGAAACCTAATTGAGTGCATAAATGTACACCAGAGGGTCTACCATTGACATTTTAATTTAGATCTGTACAATCTTATAACATTTTCAGCTTAATTTGTACCATTAAACTGGTCAGAATATTTACTGCATTATGATTTCGGAGTGTGTGACTTCCTCGACCTATGCTGCAGGCACCCATTCTAAGCATCAATCATTACATTTTTCTCACCGACACAATCTTTTATTTTTGTAAAAACAAAGTGGGAATACAGTATTTTCAATTGTTCTTTTGAAAATTTCGATCGATCTTAGTGGAAATGTTTCGTTTGATAATTTAATAAATTATTCAAATAACACAAAGTAATAATATGTATGAAAAATTATGATACATTTAAATAATTATTTTGATAACTAGATTGTGTATGAAAAATTAAAGGGTATTAAAAAGTACATAAAATATGGTATACATTTATTCCCAATTTTTTACTATCTATAATAATTTGGAGGGAAATCATACCTGATTGCATATTATAATTCATCTTGCATTGTTTTACTCCGAAATGAAAATCATGCAGGTGAATAGAAGATAAATAAGGGATAATCTGCATTTTAAACACACATTTGTAAAAAAAAAATCCTCGATGCAAAGTTAAAACTACATCAAAATGCCAATTAAATTTGGTGAAGTGAAAGTGTGTGCATGCATTAATATCGTGTGAAATGGGTGTTATACATATCCAATTACTTTCTATGGATTATGATAATGGTGGAATCCTTTAATGACCGACAAACTCTGGACTCGAATGGTTGCAAAAATAAAAATAAAAGGCTTTTTGTAGATTTTCAGATTTGTTTTCAATTTTTCCAGATATTTTCAAGACCTGGAAAAGCAATTTTCAAATTGAGACCTGGATTAAGAATTTCAGACCTGTTCGGGAACCCTAAAAGAAGCTTCTGAAAACTCCATTAGCTAAAGGCAG
Organism: Potamilus streckersoni; assembly: GCA_016746295.1. Classification (NCBI taxonomy): domain Eukaryota; kingdom Metazoa; phylum Mollusca; class Bivalvia; order Unionida; family Unionidae; genus Potamilus; species Potamilus streckersoni. The sequence continues at coordinate 8,341,338 of JAEAOA010000745.1, read as the reverse complement.
GAAAACTTGTATTATCAGGAAAAGATCTCTTCAGAATTCATTGCAGCAACATACAAAAGTCCCATTCTTACTGAACTATGCAACATCCAGCGAACAACTTACATTTTGGCCTCCTTTGCCTATAATACGTCCTATTAATGTTTTTGGCACCATAATTTCTGAACGTAAATGGACATCTTCCATGGCAGCAAAACCACCTTCTGTCTTTATTTTTTCTACAATGTAGAACTGAGCCTGCAAAATAAAAAGAATGTTAAATGAAAGTAAGTGTGCATGAATACATATAAAACTGGTTTCTTGTTTTAAAACATCTACAGCTTTCATTACTGGTAATTCTGTACACAGCTTTCATCACTGGTAATTCTGTGCACAGCTTTCATCACTGGTAATTCTATGCACAGCTTTCATCACTGGTAATTCTGTGCACAGCTTTCATTATTGGTAATTCTGTGCACAGCTATCATTATTGATAATTCTATACACAGCTTTCATCACTGGTAATTCTGTACACAGCTTTCATTATTGGTAATTCTGTACACAGCTTTCATCACTGGTAATTCTGTACACAGCTTTCATCACTGGTAATTTTGTACACAGCTTTCATCACTGGTAATTCTGTACACAGCTTTCATTATTGGTAATTCTGTACACAGCTTTCATTATTGGTAATTCTGTACACAGCTTTCATCACTGGTAATTCTGTACACAACTTTCATTATTGGTAATTCTGTACACAGCTTTCATCACTGGTAATTCTGTACACAACTTTCATTATTGGCAATTCTATACACAGCTTTCATTACAATGCTGAAGAGCGTGTGCTATACATATCCTTATATGCATTATTCAGATAATGCATATAATACAACAAGGTCAGATGCCAAACTACAAGTTAATTGGGAATAGAAGTATTAATTTATCTGAATAAGGCAGCCTGTCTAGAATACATTTCTTAAAAAAAACCAGTTCCAATTTAATTAAACTGCATCTGTCACCAGCAGTAATCATCTAGGTCCACTTCATCTTACCATATTTCACATATTTGCAGTTTGATCTACTTGTTCCATGTAAAGTTTAAGAACACCATAATACCCAGTACCCCAAATACTTTTCTTACCCAGTCCAAACAGAAAACTGTTCAAATTTTATCCCATAAAATTTGGATCTTTCTTTCTTTTTTTTTATATAAAAAAAACCAATTCAAAATTATGAATTTAAAAAATGAAATGCTGACAAATCTAGAGTGGCTGACATCTCTGGTGATTTCCCCTCACAAGAGTAGTCTTGAAGAGTAGTCTTGAAACTTCTCAATTAAGATTAGTTTGGCGATACAAAAAACAATTTGCAGAATTCCTGCCACAAATTAAAAAACAAATTTTTTCCGGGCCAATACATTAGGATTAACTCTGAAAAAAAACACCAACCTATGTGCAAGCTTTCTCACATACCCATTCCAGCCAAGCTCAATATGAGATGTCTGTGATCATAAGTTCTTTTGACCACTAACATATTTAAAAGTTTAGAAAGACCCCTCACATGCAACATTTTTACATCATACAACATCCTGAGTTACAAAGATAATGTCAGTTTCAAATAAAATCGGGAACTATTCTTGTTCAAGTCGAGACTGGTTTACTACCTAAATACAAATTTTAAAATATAACGAATTTGTTAGAAATTTTTCAAACTGATCAAACCGGTTTTCATGGAAATGTGTCATATACAGCTGTTATAAATAGAAAAAAGGAAACTATATGAAGGTCTTCAATACACAACTGAACTTACAATGCAATTCTTACACAGCAGCCTTTTTATTTTTTAAAAATATTCTCAAAATTGAAGAGACTGAAAAGATGACAATACAAACTGGTTTTAAATTTACTGATAAGGCATAATCCAAATACTGGCAAGCACAAGACACAACTGGGTGAAGAAAGCCTAATAATTATGCCAAAAACGTGAAGGTTGGCATGTTTGAAATCTTATAACAAATATGAAATTTAGAGTGGTGATTGCTAACATATAAATGATCAATGATGCAAAATGGACACAGGACCATACCATAATTGCTTTTAACTTTATGGCCTGGTAAATTAAAGATCCTTGTTTCACCGTATACCCTGTATTCTATACGAATTTACTGTCTGTTAAAGCAAAATTTAACCAATGATTTCATAGCCTCTGCAAAGCTTTTGCCAGCAAGCTTTATAAATATTAACTATCATACAGAAAATTTAAAAGGACAAGTTAAAATGTGGTCCCCTTTCGCAAGTAAAGGCATGGCTAGTAAATTTTAAGCTTCAGTGTCAACACTTCTTTTTCGAGAACAAATTTTGTATCAGCACAATTTGTATAGGGAGTCAGCTATAGTTTAAGCATCAACCCTCCTTATACAGGCTTTAACACATAGCAGTGATCACTTAACAATTGCTCCTGATAATTCTTTTAGCAGATATTTTATTTCCTTCAACTTAAAGATATTTACTTTTTTTTAAAAATATGATAGTAACATTATGTTGTTGGATTGCTTTCAAGTAAAGCAAGATATTTTTCCATCTTGATGATAGTGGAAAATGTTGGAAAGTGTCCTGCTGCAGAGAAGGAAATTGTTAGTCCATAATTTGTTATACCATGTTACATATTGCAGTATGTAAAAAAAATCTTTTACAGCAGTATACCATGGTACACATTTCTAATAGCCAATATTGTACAAACATGCTATTAAACCATATACATACATTTATACATATGAATATACGTTCAGACAGAATAATGGTGGACACCATACAATATGTTTTTTTAAGAGTATGGTCAAGAGGACAAACTACATCTGTGAACCCAGAGCTTCCATCACTCCATCCAACCTACCTTCCATTGTGCCTCTGGAGTCCCTGTAATGATGACCTTCCTTTCTTCTGTACGACCAGATGGTCCTCTCTTCTCTCCATTTGTCTCACCATTCTTATTCTGGGCTAAAATCTAAAATTGAATGATTACTGCTTCAACTGCATTTCTAACAATACCAGTACAGTTCTAGCAAAATTCATATGGAAATTTCACATTTCTTCCAATTAATGACTAAAGGTGGACAAAATTTAATGACCAAAGTCTAGGTTGAAACTAAACTATTTCTTTTGCAGAAGGCATATATAATGTACCAGCATAAACAAAGTTCAAGCTCTTGTTGAATTCCTGCAATAATTTACATACAAGAACATCCATAACAGTTGCATATGTTGATACTGACCCATCAACTCTGACTAAAGAGATACTACATACATGCCAACCTCTGGTGAGGAAAAAATTTAATCCAAGTGGACAAAAGTAGTAATCTGAGCAGAAAAAGTGCAATTCACATATAACATTTAATGTGCATATGTACAAAACATATTTTTGCGTCAGGAAGCTAAAATTTGTTTCCATAATTTAGTTCTGCTGTAAATAAAAAGTTACCTCAGTATTGGAGTTAGTAAAATGATCTAATTCAAGGTGTCTGTTTTACTATAAGACCAATATTAAAATCCTTTTCACAAAGGCTGCAAAGGGCATGAAGCTGCCCTAGAAAGGCACTGTATTGTTATTCATGTATTCATCTCCCGAGTCGTTTTTTTCCATTTTTTCCCCTTTCTAATCCATCTGTGAAATTATTTAACATTTTTGCTGTAACTTGCGCATCGACTAAAATATATAGAAAAATTTCACAGCCAAATTCATAGAGAATGGTTCTGTACCTCACATTATTTTTAACAAAGAACATGCTAGCAAAGATTAAAAGTTAGAAAACCAGTCTGTCCTGTCCTAAGCAAAACAGCCGTTATAAATAGAAACATATGTCTTCTTGGAAATAGGGCAGCTGCTATAAATAGAACATAACACAGGAAGGTCACTGCTAGTCGACAGAAAAGTGTACTTTTATGTCTTTTCTAGAATATGTTCTGTGCGATTATAGTGGGATGTTAATAAAAAGGAGAAAGCAATTTTTTTGTGGTGTGGGGACATATATCGTAAAGCATAATCCAAATATATTTATGCATAAGGTGTAATTTAGTGGGGGGGGAGCATAATGATTACGCCAAAAGTGTAATGGTTTGCATACATGATACTACCATCTTGAGCCAATTTCTTTCATGAATGGCTTTGTCTGAAGTTTAGTTTCTTGCAGTTGTTCCTCCTGTCAGCAACCTGTTTTGCATTACAAGATTTTCATCCTTTATTAGTTTGTTAGTGCTCTCAAATAAACATAAAAGGATGCATTAAAAAAGCCATTACCTTGAGTGCTTTTAAATAAATCTAAACATTAAACAAGCCCTTACCTTGATTCTAGCATTGGACAACCTCATGATATTTTTTATATTTGACCCTTTGCTGCCAATGACAGCACCAACTGTTGACTCTGGGATGTAGAGGTAGGTGATTTCAAGCTGCTGAGGGGGTTGTTGTGTGGGTCCACTAAAAAGACCTGGATAGAAAGTATTTCCCTGAAATGTACAATTCAAATGTTTGAATCATTTTGAAACAACAATGGAGAATAACATCCATTATTTAATCTACAGCATCCATGGCAATGAAAAACAAAAGATAATACAACTATGCCTTCTTATAGTAACAATGCCAATGAAACAAAATTTTGTGCAGGCAATCCTAAACCAAACTTGAAACAAAAACTTGAAATGAATAATGGAAGAACAGAAAGCGATAGAGTGAAATTCCCAGCTAGATGCTTTGACATCTAATCAGACTGGAACAGAAACAGGAGTAAAAATTACTGGCAAATAAGTCATGAATTTATTAAATTCTGAAATAAATATTCACTTTTCCAGCATTATACATTTTTTCATCATTGTTGAGTATGTCTACAACAGCTCGTTAAAACTTTCTCTTCAACTAAAATAACCATGATCCGACTTGTAGATGTAGTCATTTCAGTACAACAGTAAATTGGCAATAACTGTAAGCCAATTTTACCATGGTCTTGTGTCGCAAATTACCAGAAAGATGGGAAAGCAGTGACAAAGCTCAGGATATGTGTTGAAAACTTGTAAGACATTACAATTTAACAGAAAAGTCTTGAAAGAACAGAAAATACTCTCATATGGCTTCTTCTTCACAAGTTTTCTTCTAGTTTATTCTTTGGGAAAAATTCAGATTATTGTTTGTGGTGATATGATTCGTGAAGAGGCTCAGCAATGTAGGAAATTCCTGCAAAATTTGGGATGATGGGCATCTGTGTAATGATCAATTTTCCAGAATGGTGCTTGCTCATATATGGTAGGTTAGATTTGTGATTCCAATGGAACACTTTACACAAGCCTCACATACTATGCACAATTCAATTGCCTTATAAATCTTCCCATCCACTCTTTCTCCAAACAAATTGAGTCCATATGACCAACTGTGCTTTCAAAATTTTCACCATTTCATACTCAGCCACGCTTGAAATACTTGTTACCCAAGGTAAATGTTAACTGTCAGTATCAGCAATATGCCGATTTCTGAACTAAAAAGTTGAAGCTTCATGAACGAACATCGAAATAAACGAGATTCAACTTCCCAGGGAAACAAAATATAATGTTACTGAAGCAAATTACTGAAGGTTGTGGTATGGAATTAAATAGGCCACTGTCAATCAGAAACTATTTAACCCTTTCATCACTAAGTGACTATGTAGGCATAGAGTCCTCAACACTAAGTAACTTTGGAGTTGTAAAGCAAAATGACTTGTGGACTTTGAAACAACATAACTTTGCCAATGTTAAAGATATCTGGCTAGATTAGGTGTCAAAATCAAGGTTAAAAATCAAATTTTATGACTAATTCAATAAAATGTGCATATCTATTACAACTGTTAAAATGCAAGTACAAACAGGTAAAATATAATTATTTTATTACCTCTTAGAAAACTTAGAATGTTCTCAAAACTTGTTCAATTGACCCTAGATGTACTAGTGAATAATCATAGTAACAACACAAGTCTTTCTTTCATGGTGTCCATAATATATAAAATTCTATAAAATGAACCAAAATGATCTCCAAGGTGAGATCTGTCCACACACCTAAGTGACCTATATCGCTTCTGCCACGTTTGATCGTCGCATTGAAGTTCGTTAAACGGACAATTTTTCCAAAAACTTCATCTGAATAGAATATTTGAAAATAATCCGAAGCTTTCCTGGAGCCATGTAACTCTCGGGTGTGCCCAACTCTGTCAGAAAACTGAAACAAATCTCTTTGGTTTTCGGACTTCGTCCAAAAAAAACCCCACGTGGAGCGTACAATTCCTCTGGTTCAAAACCTTCAAAGTCATCTTCATCACTGTCACCCACAAGTGCATTCCATTGTCTCTCCATACGTCTTCCCTCATTGTCAAACAAATTTATCAGGTCAAAATTATTTAAATCCTCCGAAAACTCTTCTCTAAAAAAAATCCATCAAACGCCGCCATTTTGGATACAAATTTCAGCATTCGGAAAACACGTTAAAAGTTCCTACTTTGTTCGTTATTTCTAGTTGTATACAAGCTAAACTCACGAGATAATCCAAATATAACATCTACATTACCAGATGGAAGTTATTAGAGGTATTCCGAAAGATATTTAGTCGGGTACTATAACGTTAACGAAGAACACTGCCCCAGACCGAAAACTCGGTCCATAGTGTTTACAGATTACTTCCCCTGGACCGCATATGCGGTTTGCTGTGATGAAAGGGTTAAACTTACGAGATATTGCTAATATTTATAAGAGTTCCAATGCAACTTTTTATTAAAATTTACCTCAATACTGTCTTGTACTAGAATTTGCCAGTTTGATATCAAAAGATCTTGATAACACCTATTTGCATTGTAGTAACATGCAAAAGCAGTTGGCCAAGAAATCTTTCAGTAAGATATTTTCTGTTAAACTTCCCTGAATGCATTTGATAAAAAGGATCACGATTTACAGGCGTTACAACTTATTACAAGTTACATAATTTTATGATTGCTCATATTTTTTTTAAATCTTCATCGATACCCTCCTGCATGTTGCAACAGTCGACTAGTAATGGTAGCCACCAACAATTCTGTCCTCATTTGCAACATGTAAATTCTGTTGTCTTGAAAGTCTTAAAAAGATTTTCCAATTTTAGTTCTGGCCAACATTTTATCGTGAAAATCAACATCTGTATAAATCTAAGGCGTAAATAGCAAAATTTTTTCCACTAAATTGGGTTAAGCAGTTATTTAGGTGTTACAGGTCAGTCTATTTTTATTACCAGCAGTGATATTTAAAATCAACCTTGCATTATCCAGTTTTGCTTTGAAGATGTCGTTTAAAAGATTTACCATTTTGTACAGTCATATTTGATGGTAGATTGACATCATTTGCATTTCAAGATCCACATACCAGGATGCTTTGTGTATAATTTTTAATTTGTCTAATTTCATTCAGCTTTGTTGAAGTCATTAAGAAGAAATTTCCATTACAGAAGCAGTCTTTAATGACAAATTGACTTTATAGATGTTACATATAGACAAATTGACTTTATAGAAATTTCCATTATGGAAGCAGTCATTTAATGACAAATTGACTTTATAGATGTTACATATATGCTTGATGTTTGGTTTGCTTAAATTTAGCAAACTTACCATTTGGGCCTGTTGAGAATACTGGAAAGGACTTCTTGGACTAGGGTAGTTGCCACCTGCAAAGTTAGGCATGACACTAGGACCTCCATAATTACCAAACATATTCATCTGGTTCTAGGAAAGGGAAAAAAAAAAAGAACAAAAGAACAAGAGATCACTACAACTGCATTACTCGGCTGCAGCCTGAAATAAATGGGATATTGTAAATTGGCATGATATATATCTTGTACAATAAAGTGAGTTGCAATTGACAGGACCCCTGTAATTAATCGTCTTGGTTTCTCAACGTGGGTTTGACAAAAACGGCCAACTTTAATCTTTAGAAAAAGTGAATCCATGTACATCAGTTGATATGGTTTGGTAACACATTTTAATGACTTTGGAAGCAATCCAAACAATCGATGATAAAACTAGTGGTCCCTTGCATTAACATTGAAATGCAGCTATTCATGAAACAGATTTTGTAAATATGCTGATAACATTTTATGATCAACTGTTCTTCCTAGCCTGAAACATTTTAACTGAAGTACATAAAACCATTTTCAGACTCATTATGAATGTAGTTTTCTCAATAAATTTCAAGAAATATATGAAACCCCTGAATTGCTCACCTAGTCCAGGTACTCTTGAAATACCAATCCAAAAAGCAGTCCAAGACATTGTTTTCTGCACATCTATATTACATTAGAAGCCATCGGAGATGCACAAATCAATAGTGAAGGTAAGGCCAAAAATGCCATACATTATTTTCAAACTTACACTATAGTTTTGCATGTCCTGCTCAAAGCATTTCCTCATTTTCTCACTAACAAGAGTCTCGGCTTTGGTTGCGTTTTCTAAAGAACCAGTAATGGTGATTACTCTGTCTACATAGAAGTTACTGGCATCTGTTGTGCTGTTGGAAGAAACAAGGTCAATATGTAATGTAATAAAATAATATATCTCAACCATCTATTGATCTAAAGACTGATTATATATATATATATATATATATATATATATATATATATATATATATATATATATATATATATATATATATACATACATACATATACACACACACACACACACATTTGAGACCCACACAGGAGAAAATTGACACACAGAACAGAATTTTTGCCATTTTTATGAAATGGATTTGCAAAACACAATCAGAATTTATTTAATATCAATGCTTTGCATTAGAGATGGCATTGTGTATACTTCAATTATACATCATTAGGGATGGCATCATGTATACTTTTGGTTTCCTGTTTGGTATGGTCTGGTGTTGCACATTGCTATACTGAGCATAAAAAGCAGAGAACCAGACTACCATTAGCCAATATTATACGAGTAGCTTCCCCTGATCTCGCAAGCTCTTACGTGATTCTATAGAGTTCAGCAAGATGTTGTCTAGATGTTTAACCTCAATTCTCACTGCACTAAAATGTGATCTTGAGATGAAAACAGCATGCACTAAGAATCATAAGCGATGAAAGCAAAAGAAGCAGAACAAGAAAGAGTAAATGTGGATCTGACTAATGAAAAATGGAGAAAATATTCCTTTGACTAGAATACAGCACATCCAAGACATAGGGATTACCGGTGTGACTTTGTGATTGCAAAGACTACACAAGTGAATAATCCTTTTGTGACTGAGTTTTAAAAAATCTGCTATTGATCACAAGATATCTTTTGAACCCATTATTACCTAAAACATTCTTTAGAACAAAGAAATAAGTAAACGCAGAGACAAATTCCATTTTTTGGATTACAAATTCAGGGGGTCATTGCAGATTTTGCTAACTTTGCTGCAACGATAGAAAGATCTAAAAGTTCAAGCGTAACTTGTTAAAGAGAAGATGAATCATTAGTCTCTGATTTTTGGATAAATGCGTTTTAGGACTAAGTACAATGAAACCGATAATAGTATAAATTTAATGACAGCAAATTAACTGTTGTTTTGTTTAAAAAGATTTATATCGAGTTTTGTATTGGCTTAAGTGTAATGTGTTGGTCTATATTATTGCTGCAAAAAATTATAAAGAGCTTTAAAAGTACGACTTTAAACTAAAAGGAAAATTAATAAAAGTATCCTTTGAATGGATAATGCATTTGTGTGTTAATTCTGCATGTTTTTTTGTATTTATGAGAGAGAGAGAGAGAGAGAGAGAGAGAGAGAGAGAGAGAGAGAGAGAGAGAGAGAGAGAGAGAGAGAGAGAGAGAGAGAGTGTTGTGAGAATTGCAATATCCTATTCCAGCTGAAAAATTATGAATTTGAGGAAAATTTTGTCAGCGCATTTTTGACACCCAGTTCCGCCACCAAGGTTGTTCCCCCCCCCCTCAGTTTTACATTCCTGGGGGAAACAATGATTTATACACTATGGATGGAACTACTGCCATTCAGCAATCATTTCCAATAAATTACTCTTTCCTTGGGCGGTACGAAATTTCATCACAATTTCATAGAAAGCATTTCTGGCTATTTCTGTGATCATCCAATTAGCACCAAAGCGGTCCAATGATCATAAAATTCAATTTTATGACGCAAACTTCATCTTTGATTGGAAAATTTAAAAAATACTGGCTATTTTACTCCAATTATTAACAAATAACAATAATAAAAAGGAAATGGGTGTGGACAAGAAAACTGAATCTCACTGGGCCTGTTCAAGTGAAATGACATGGTCTGACACAAGTGAATTGCACACAAGCACTCACCCTATAAATATTCAAATTCTCCATGTCCACTATTGAAAAACTAGCCAGCTGATAGTTCTCTGTTTTCATAGCATAAGTGTAATCTCCATTATAATTTATTTTATTTGGTAGCAGTTTGGACTGTTCACAATGTACACTGGTAAAGACTGACACATATTTAGTGCTTTTTAGAACTAGAATTCAACATGAATCTCAAAATTTGCCACACAGTCTAATGTGAAGTGCCAGCATATTTTACATTACGCCTACTGAACCAAATCACATTTTTTCAAAGGACATTTCAGGCTTTTCTTCATTGTAAAGGGAATAATGTTTAATGCTGATTAGTATTCTAAATGGCAGACCTCTATCTTCTCAGTTAAATGTTTTTGGTTTCATATGCTGCACAGATGATTCAATCTGACGTGAAACTATTTGATCACCCATGTCACAGGACACCTTTATTCTGACAGCACATGAAAGTAATCAACAAAATTATAATGAAGCCTAAATTTGCTTTCAATGCTGAAAATATCAGACTGTTATTCTCGTCTTTGCAAGCCATTCATAAGGCACAGTATATTGTGAAGAACTAGAGTTGTGGTGCAAAAACCATTTCTTCTTTTATAAATGATCTTGACCATTGTGCTTAGACCCAGATACTGATAGGTTCTAGCACAAGCCGTACATAAAATATGGTAAATGTACCTGACGGAAACCAGAGTTACTTTGTGGAAACTATTTTTCTTTTTGTCATTGACCACGACCGTAAAACCCAAAACCTACACGGTTCTCTCGTATTCCAAGTACAAGCCATCCACAAAGTTTGGTAACTTTTGACACAGAGAATCAAACTCTAGTACAGAAACCAGTTTTCAGTGACCTCGACATTTAATCTTTTGATCCTGAAACCTACAGGGCTCTTTCATCATCCCATGTGCAAGCCATCTACAAAATATGGTTGCTATAGATGGTAAACGAACGTTATGTGGATACACAAAACGATCAAGAACAAATGACTTACCTTGATACTACAATGTGAGAGCCAGACTCCTCCATAAATGACTTGATGACTGATCCTCCCTTCCCAATTATCCTGCCACAGAGGTTGTTAGGACACAGCAGTTTAATTGGGTATTCTCTGTATGGAAAGAAATAAAAAAAATTTCTAATTTTGTTCATTTAATGTATGTAATACATACATCTGCATAATCCTAAATAGTTTCAACAGTTTACAAAGGCAATGAGCCCAGTTGTTGTAACAAGTCAATTTCATGTCTTTGGTACAACTCTGCCAAGGTTCAAACCCTGACCTAGCCCATCCATGGCGGATGCTTTAACCACATGTCATCAGAGTCATATACAGTTGAATGTGAAGTCAAAACAGAAGCATGGTTGATACAGAACTAGTTATTGTATTTCATTAAAAAATATGTAGATAAGCATTCAGAATAAGTTACTTACTGAAGGTGACTTGCTCCACTGGCTGAAAAGAATTTCCAAGAATTCAAGACCAGACCATTTCCTGCTTCAAGCAAGGATAAAACCATTCTCAATATTTTTCAGCCATAACAATTATTTTAGACTTCACAAGAAGTCTTTTAATGAAACCTGATGTTGATATGATTATCCATCCAATGAAGATAGGCAAAAGCAATGTGACTTCAAGGTTAACATCATGGGAATCTGGATACTATTACATGTGAGACAACCCCCCCCCTTCCCACAAGTCTTTTAATCTGTGAAAAACAATATTCCTCTAATTAATCTCTGGCTTGAAATTATGGGCAAATACTAGATTAAAATACGATCACACATGCTACAATCCATGTCTTATTGTTTGAAGGATAAGACAATTTTCTTTGTAAACACAACTTACCCTTTGTTCAGTGATTGTGCTTCTTGTTGGACTACTTTCATGATTTCTTTACATGCTCCTGTGCAACTTTCTGGGCTTCCTTTGATGGTTATGACCTTAAATTAACCGCAATTCTCATTAAATTAGACAGAAAATTCTGGAACTTGAGTTTATTGCAAGATTTTTATTGAAGCAGATTGGTTAAAACTGCACACCAAAATATGAACCTTTGCAAAAAGTCTAAAGTGTAAAGTTTTTGAACTTGGAGTAAATTGAAACCAGAACACATTATTGTGAGTCTAATATATACATATAAACAAAACTTAAAAATACATTTGCTGGGCAAAATAGTCAATGAAAAACATTCAAATGTCTGGCAAAGTAAAAATCTCTGTAAACAGACTTGGATTTAATGATTTACTATAAAATCTTTCATATACACAATTCAAACATAAACAGTAAACAAGTTATGCAGTGTTTCAGTCAAGTTTGAACAACATAAAAAAAAAATTGGCCAATGGTATGGCTACAATGTACCAACCTCATACTAAAACCAGAGGTTCTATTTTCTAATGTACATGTTTTCATGAAAAACCAAACAAATAAACATCTTTACTTTGGGGTTTATCTCTCTGATACTTCAAACTATTCCAACCGTGTTGAAGTCCAAGACTGTAAATAGTTGTCAGAAGTGAAAAATTCCAAGGATGTGATTTTTAACTTCCATCGTTCCTCTATTGTGGAATCAAGTTATTCACTGTACATTTTGCCTATTTTATTTTATTAAAAGAGGATATGCTCTCAAAAGATATTGTTACTAAAATTTTATTTTTCATTATTAACCAATTAGGGACCACCAAACCTGTATATAATATTTTATTTGTTCACCCATTTCTAAACTGGTTCACAGTTCTTCCATATAATTAGTACAGTGTGTCCTACAACACTTTTTGGGGCCCCGAGTGGCTGAGTGGTCTAAAGCACTGTCCGTTACGGATCACTGCCATCTCACCTCTGTCTGCGTGGGTTCGAGTCTAGGTAGGATTCGGTGAATGTAAATGTGAGAAAGCTTGCCAGTAGCTTCTCGTGGGTCGGTGGTTCTTTCCAGTGATTTCTCGGTTTCTTCCTCCACCATTAATACTGGCCGCCATGAATAGCCTATCGTGTGCTGAAAAATGGTGTTAAGCACAAGAACACTGTACATTTGACTTGTGTCTTAGTTCTTGTGGGTTTTACTCAGGAATCCGCATATTCAAGGCAACTAGTTTAAATTGCTTTAACAACATAAGCATGATGCTGGGATAAAAAAATCATGTGAATCACAAACTACAAATTTTTCTCTTAGCTGAAAATATATATATAAAAAAACCAATCTTAAAATTTTTTTTTAAATTCTTAGTTTTTATTTATCATAACTTTGCTAAAATTTGTATACTGCTATCCAGAGTACATTTGTATATTGCTCAAAACTTAAATTTGCACAAATTCTCTCACATCACTGATTTCCAATTTGTATACATATTTTGCTTAAATTCCTGGGAATCAAGAGTAGCATACATTATAAAACTTAACATATAAATTTGTATGTTAAATTAGCATGATATAGCTAAAAATCAAAACTGGCCTGATCGTTGGGTTGTTGCTCCAATATGAAATTGGCTGGCTTCAGAGTGATGGGAATTTTCCATGATGCATGGGATGAAGGATAACAAAATTTGATAAAACGAAAAGCACTTACTGTTTCTGAAGATGCCAAATTATCCCTGCGATGGATATCAACTCTGAAATAATTTAAATTTTAGAAAAATCAGATATGCATCTTCCCTCACAGTAGTAAACTGTAATATGAAAACATGATATAAATTTAATCAGTGTACTGGGTATAAAAAAGGCTTAATATTGATTTTCTAAATATATTTTTAAAAATACAAAATTTTCATGGTTCTTTCTGTGACATGTAAAACACGTACTGGAAATCTGCAGAAATAATTTCACAATTGTTTGAACTCCCATTATTGGGGATTCACAGTGCCTAATTGGCAATTGTGCTGGACCCATGACAAAAGCTTTAATCCTACCATAATAATCTGTCATATTGCCACTGAACTTTCAGGTCATTAAATGCCTAACCAAATTAACTCCCCTTGGAAGAACAGCAAATTTTATATCCATCATGCACATTCATGTATCATTTTGTCCATAGGTTCTATCTTAAAGGGTGAAGTAATGATTTAACATCACAACAATATCTGCAGATTAATGCAAATGGACTGTCCCAAAGACAATGGGCATGGCACCAAAATTGCCCAATTTTCTTTGACAAGTGTTTAGGGTGCGGGGAACAATTATCCAAGTTATCCACATAACCCCAACTCCATTTATTATTTAAACACTTGCTGCCTATCATTCATCGACTTCCCTGAAACATTACACAACTCTGTTCCATTAACGCTGATCAAGTGCAAGTTAAAAAACCCAATACAGTGCGACCCCACTATAGCTCTCTCCGTTATAACACAAATTTGGATATAACAAGGTCGTGGTGTGGCTTCCAAAATTTCATATACTTGTAATTTTCTCATACATAAAAATTTTTTTTTTAAAAGTATTTAAAAAAACCCCAATCATTTATTATCATTTTAGAGAAGAGATCACAAAGGAATACAAGACGCTCATAGTGCGACTCCTTAAATGTTATATGCATTTGTCTCACACAAGAAAAACAAGAAAAGTGTTTTCTTCTTAAAAGTACAAAAAATAATGTGTAAAAAGTTTTATTCAGGAATAGTGCATGGCTTCGCCAATGTTAGAAATTGTGTCTCCCCTCTTATTGGGGGCAAAATATACCATCTGATATTTTTCTTATTCACGACATTGTTGGCCTGTTTTAAACTTGTATACACAACAATTGGTTTGGAGTGGAGAAATTAAGAGGCCCCATGAAAGTTAGCCGCAAAGTTGATATAAAATGCACTGTTCATATTGACAAGATATCTTAACAGTGCATTGGTTGTATCATAATCAGCTTATGTTGACATCAAGCACGAGTACATTTTGAGAAATCCACTTTTTTCAAATTTAGATTTCTGGTAGAGATCAACCGACGAAGCATTATCTCATAATATATCCTTTGTCAGATTGTCGGCAGCTTGCTATTAGTTAATATATTCACATAAACTGACATTTGTATATAGATGGTAAGTAAAATTATTCTTTTCACTCAGAATTAAATCCTGCAGAACATTCATATATTCTGCAGTAATCCGTCATCAAACCAAAACAATTGTGTCTATCGTGGATTGACCCTTACTTTAAATTTCTGATGCATGTGTGGAAGGCAGCATCACTTGAGTGCCACAAATGTTAAAAGTAAAAAAATGAAACCAAGCTCTCACTCGTCTTAAGTAGGCAGCGCGGAACAGTAGTTACAATTAACCATATGATGGGCATTAAAAAAAAAAGTACCTAGATAAAACAGTAGCTGAAATTTCAAAGAGAACATTACTTTTGAAGCATTTATTTTTATGAAAATATACTCAGCGAGGGAGAAAAAAAAATCTGTCTCAATTATGCAATACAATTGTTTGCTGTTGCTGCCAAGAAACAGGCATTTGTTTGGTTCTCCAAAACTGTCCTTTAGCAGTGACTTCAATAACGCATGCACCCTTCAAAGAAAGCTGCCTACAGTCTTCAATAAAACAAAGAACCTTTCTTCAAAGGAAGTCGGTACTGAACTTGTCCTGTTCTAAATCAGCATTACTATTAGAATGCACCCAAAATAAAAAGCAAAAGTTAAAATATAACACAATATTTATAATGGTACATGTGAGACATCTTTAAGATTTTTGGAGTAATGTTTTTACTGTTCTTCCAAAGATTGATCTTGAAAATGCCAAGAACCTAGTTTGGTCTGAGAATGCAATGAAGTTAATGTATGGAATCCATTTTTTTTAGTCTGATAAACTAATCCTCTGAGTGGACTTATGATTATGATTAAGCTGTCATATTAAAAACAAAAACTTTGTAATTCTATTCTAGTTGGGCTTTTGATGGTGATGGAAATGTGTTGAAAATACTGAAATTAAAAAGGCACACTGATAGTTTAATGTGCGACTTTAAATAGATCCATAAACTGGTCATGGTATTTTCATCCATAAAGGGATAATGATCAGATGGATAGACCAACAGAACTTTTTAAAAAGGTCTTGACAGAGCATTTCTTTAAATTTATTATTACACTTACAAGTTAGCCTGTACCCACCCTCCAAGGTCACAAGATATATATATATATATATATATATATATATATATATATATATACACACATACACATATGTGAGAGAGAGAGAGAGAGAGAGAGAGAGAGAGAGTGAGAGAGTGAGTGAGTCCACGTTTCATGGATATCTTTAACAGTGTTTGGAGTGTGCACTGGAAACATAAGGGGGATTAATGGAACCAATTTCTTTATTTTCCAAGGCATCTTCACAAGGCAGGGACAAGTGATGAATAGAATCTGTCAGGTTTTTTTTAAATGTATACTTAAGATGCTGACTTACCTGGCTCTGGTGTCCGATGTTATCTTCTGGATTGTCTGACCTTGTCTTCCAATAATAGCACCAACAAATTCACTACCAACCAGAATTCTGAAGGAAAACAGTCAAACTGTTCCATAAACATTCCAAACTTCTGGCCTCGTTCTTAATGGTTACATTACATTTTCACTGACCTTGATGTGGCATTGAAATCACATCATGTTCACTTTTTTTCTGGTATAAATAATCAGCCAAGATCAAAGTCGATATTTTTTAATTAAATGTTTCCTCCAAGGGAAAAATGAAATGTGTTGTGAAATTTATGGCACCTTGCCAAAGTTGTGATTATTTCATGTACTTTCATTTTCTCCTTCCCTTCTTTAACCCTTTAACTACGACTACCGCATCTGAGCGTCACCTGTAAATAGCTCCTGAACCCCACTGACGCATATATGCAGTGTCGATAAGCCTTGTTTAAAACCCCAGTGTCGCTTATGAGCACGTAGTTCTGCTGTACTCAAAACCCCAGTGTCGCATCTATGCGGACGTAACTGCTATGTTAAGTAAACGTTGATTGGTTGAAAGTACAGATATTTACTTATTTTTCATTATCATAACCAATGAGAAGACTGTTTACTGAACATTTTGATAACAGTTGGAAAGCCGAGGTTAAATTTAGACACGTGGGAAGGAAATTTTCGGCAATGTACAAAACATGTGTAGTTGAGATAAAAATGGATTCCTAATCAGATATTTGTGACTTTAAAGGGTTCAGTGCAAGCAATATCAAAGAGTTTAATGGATCATTCTTAGTAAATGGATCAGATAATGATGTTAGTCCCCTTTCAACACTAGATGTATGTGATTTTGAATCAAATGACGATTTATTTTGTGCGATTCAAAACGGTTTACACTATGGGGATTTCTTGTCTGATTGTTGTAGGAGTAAATAAAATGGAAATATATGAATAACAGACACTATACAAGTTAAGCTGCTTTTAATTTCACTGAAATCCAACAAAAACTAATGAAATAATGAATATAAATGTAACCATGTTTTTATTGTCAGTTTCCGTAGTCAGCCATGATGATGCTCTAGTATTCAGCCTAGCAAACAGTATCAGTAGTCTCAGTAACTGATACACTATCACTCAGCAGTAGTGAAAATGCAGAGCAGCTGTAGTAGTTAAAGGGTTTAACATGCATTCAAGGAGGCTGTTTGTGCAATAAAATGACTAAATACAATTTTTAACTTTAAAACGGAGACCAATCATAACTCATGACAGCACATTTTGCCAAGTTCAATTACTCTACCAAAACCTCATTATAATCACGAATAAAATTGGTCTCTTTTCCCTCATTTCCAACAAATCCAAAATACACAAACATAATGAATTCCTTAATATTCAAACATGAAAACATGTTAAGGTCACAAACAAGGATTTTTTCAGGATAACTTCACTTCAACTCTGAACACTGGCAACTACTTTGCTGACAATATCCTGTTTATTTTACGCATTGTATAAATTCTTAAATTCTTGCAATATCACATCTGCCAACCCTTACATCTCATTGTGACAGATTTTTCTTCTGCAAGTATGACCAGTTTTCAGCAGATTGCAACAAAATATACTCTGCTTTTGTTAAGTTGGAAACGTGTAATTAAGAAGTGCAGCATTTGAAACATGCAGCAACAGTAAAGATTATATTCAACTGAAAGTTTGTATGTAGACGCAGCCATTTATGTTTAGTACAGCTGCATGAATTTCAGTTCTTCAAACCCTGTGCAGCTCAATAGCTGCTTGCAATCTCTTATTCTTTGAATATTTTTTCATTTGACATGAAGGCAATCATATATCCTGCCATGAGAAACTCAAACTGACACATGCATAATTGTGTCTCTTCCTGCTTTTATTCCCAAAAGTCTAAATACTCTTTCATTCTTCTGTGCTGATTATTAACATTTAAGAGGCTTATTTTCCATTTTATATTCAACATGCATGATGCCTTTATTTTAAAATTCTGTAAAAAAGTTTGATGCCACATATGCTTTCCAATGTACTAACTTAGCCTGGTTCCCTAATTCCACTAAATCTAACATGAAACCAGATCCAAACAAGGATGAGCCAGTTATTCCGATTTTACCACAAAGATCATTTCTGTAGTTGTTGCTTCATTCAATAAGAACGTATTTTAAGGGTCATTTTATTCAAGACATGTGGCAAAAAGTTAAGGATTGGCAGGTCTGTAATTTGATAGTTTATTTACCATCTCAATTTACATTTACTTAAGATGCCCATGATGATTAATAAAAAGGGTACAAATTGCAAATTTGTGCACAAATCTCTGCCTATTATTTAAAGTACAGTGCCTAGTGCAGCTATATTTCATTTACCTCAGTGGCAGCTCTTGTCGGTTTGATAAATTATTGTTGTTTGGACCCCGTTGAACTCTATTGCGTGGGCCTCCACGAGAATTAGAAAAATCGCCTCCACGTGAGTTTCCATAGTCACCTCCACGTGAGTTTCCATAGTCACCACCACGATTGTTGGCATAGTCAACCTATTGAAAAGAAAATATGATGGATCACATAAAACATACCATTCTTTAACAAAAGTCAAACAATGAGACTGATTCTCTACTGACTCAAAAGAAAATTTGTAGGAATTCACATTCTACTCAACTTTCACCTTTACTTTCTTTATATTAAAGTGGATTGAAATCATTTTAGATATTTTTGAAAAATTCCAACAAACCAAAATTTGGTAACAAATATTTTCTTGCATGTAGGCATTGACATGGATTCCCAAATATATCTTTGGTGTCACTGAACTTGTCACAATGTCAAGAAATATTTTTAAGGTATTTTGCAGGCATATCCACAAACTGGATTTTGTTAAAAATCCATTCATACCTTTTGCAAACATGCATATGCTTTCTATATTGATTGCACAAGAAACGAAACTTTTAATTCCAAACTATATTTTACAAAGAGTGTTACTGAAAATCCAAAATCATCAGCATCTGTAAAGATACCAATGGGTAACCGCCTATTAATAATAACAAGGGTAATACAACAAGCAAATGGGTACCTGTGAAAAAAAAAAAAGGATTTCAAGTTCAGATCGAGACACAGAAATGATTACAGTTCGAGACTCATGTCATGTGTGCATTTATTCATCATCACAGGGTCTTGCATACAATGTACTTGTCATACATGTACCATATAATAATACAAGGTACTACACTTTTCTCCTTTCTCACTTGACCCATTTAAAAATATATGCTGATATTAAAAGCTAGACTGTCCAAAACTTCATGCCTATCCAGGGTTCATGCGCCATTTTCCTCGCCACTTAAAACACGTTTGTTCTGAGATCCACGTGACATTAATTAGTCAGCGACACCAAAGTACTGATCAAAAAATATTTGATAAAATAAAATTAAAATATAAATAAAATTCAAATAAAAGCAAGACGATAAATGTCCAGTTTAACTAATGCCATTTTTGCCTAAAGTTAGTTGCCCTGGAGCGAGCATTATTTGTCAGGGCCACTGCTCACGTTCGTTTACTGAACTCTTTATTAGCAGGAAACCCAAGACAGATATTTATGTAAAAGGAAAGGCAACACAAAAATTTGGTTACAGTAACATGCACCTCTTAGGAAAAATGATGGAAATGGGCAACTATACAGAACCCAAAATTTTCATTTAAATATTTAAATACAAAAGAAATCTTCGCCATTTAATGACGCTGAAAAAAAATTCAATAAAAAGTAACATTTAAATGTTAGTTTTGCAACAATTTTACTTGAAATAGATAGGATTTTTAAATCTGAAACCACTTGTCAGTCATTCTATTTTATTACTACATAAATAGTGCCAGATATAAAAACAACGGGCTGTATCATTGTTACTGTTAAATATTATATGACAAAAAAATGTTCAAGAGGGATTTTGTTAAACACTGGACCATCATTGTGGGATGAATCATAGTAGGCCGAGGTTACTACAACAGTCATCAGTTGTGGACTTCCCGAGTTCACGAAAGTTACTGAAGACATGTATTTAAAACAAAAAACTAGTAAAGACTAGTTATAATGAGTGTTCTGCAGAATAATTTATCCATTTAAGTCAATACTCCTTATGAACTATTAATCCACATGAATTTAGCTGATTTGTGATGAAAATTTAAAAGCAGATCTAGGTAAGATACAAAAGTCAATGTACAATAATATAAACATTTTTCTGTAATTATGGCAAGAAACATAAATTGCTCTTTTTATGCTCAGATTACACTTTTTGCCAGTTATATCAGTAATAAATTATGCGTATACCTCTCTTGCAGGTTGGTAGGTCTGAACCTACAACAAAGCAGTTCAGGTCCATAATACAATATCCTTTTGATTTGATCATTACAATTGACAGGTACCCAGTAGAAATTTCCGAAAATTTTGGCATCTCTAATCTGTAGAAAATGAAATACCCATCAGAGTATGACACTTGGATCAAATTCTGTTATCATTTTTTCCCCAAGTTTCTTTGCAGTAAAATTTCACACGTTATGGTTTATGTGCCCTTCTTGGTCAAGACACTACTTTGACCACATGGCTTCCAATGCATATAGCTGAAAGTATACATTTTAATCAATCTCAACTGATGAGGACTTATATTATTGCAATTACAAATAGGTAAAAAAAAAATTAATTAATCTAGACTCGTACAAATACATCAATTATAATGAAAGAAAAAATACAATCAATCATCTGCCAGGAGTACCTGAATTACAATAAAAATTTAACACAACCCTTACAAATGTACGAAAGGGCATGGACAGGTGCCTTCACACCATTTTATCCATCTATTCAGAAGAGAGTGGTCACTAATGTTGTGGATCTAAAACAAACTCTACAACTACAGGTTTTGGATAGAGTCAAAACACACACTACTAAAAACACAACACAATTTCTTTTAGAGACAGTCAGGTAACTATTAAACATTTCTACCTATTTATAACTATAACAATGTAACCTACGATTAAGAATTACAAGAATTTCTGATGAGCTGTTTAGAAGTCAACTGAGCAAAACAGTGTTATGATTAAGATTGGCAAAAATCATACTAATCAGTTGTTAGTCATATTAGATGGTTGATCTGCAAGATTTGTTCAATTGTTCAATTTTCAAGCTCTCTTTTCCACCTATGCTTCAAGTCACATTTAGTCAAATACTATCAAATAAACATTCAAAGGTTTAAGTCTATAGCAATGGTTGACCAGATTTTATGGCAAAATAACATCTGTACAAAATCTGAAGACCTTTATGCCAGGGCCATTTCTGCCAAATTAATTAAAAACCTGGTTTTAGTACCAGAAATCAGATCAGTACCTTTTAACAAATTATGGCTCTGACAATCCATGTAAAATGTGCACGTCTGTTAAAAGTATTTTGATCTTTGGATAATTAGCAACTATAAATGGATGATGCTAAATGAAAGGGACCAAACCATAAGCTCATTTGTCCTTGCAGTCAGATGAGCCGAAATGGACAAAGTTGAAATGGACAAAGTTGACAATGACGTTTGGAATTGGCACAAGTCCCCCCCCCATTTTCATGTTTTTAAAAGTGAAGTGAGGCATACAATGGCAATGATTACTATCATCACATATTTGTTTGCACATCAGATGTAGAACAGTTTTACTACTAAATACTAAAATCGCGTCCACCCCCATGCTTGCTTTTTATTGAGTTAAAGCTGGAATGTTAGTTGCAATTAAAAAAATCTTAACAGACTAATAAATAAAAAAAATGTATGTTGAAAGAGGATGAGGATTGTGCTATGTATGTGTTGGTGATGCAGATGTGGAGGTCTGAGTAAGAGTATATAGCAGACCTCCGGCCGCCTATCTGGAAGTCGCTTTCTTCTTAGGCCTTTGTCAGCTAAGTCAACCTAATGGGAAAGAGAGAAAAAGTTTCCATAATTACTTACAGCCCAAAGTGTATTGTAGTTGTTGCATTGATCAACAGCAAATGATGCAAAGCTTTATGGTTCTGATTTGTTATATTCTTGCATTTAATTAGTGATTGCAGACCTAAGTATACAAAACACCAAGTTAACATATCTAGTTAGCCTCCTAGTAAATATTTAACAATCATTAGACAATAGTGCATTTTAGGTTCTTTTATTATGTAACCCATTAATCTTTTCATATCCACACACACACACACACACACGTACACTTCGTGAATCAACTTGTGAGGAAAGAATATTCTTTCACTTAAAACTTGATATATTTTCCTAAATTAGGAAAAGCCAAATTTTTCAGTCACAGAAAATAAAATAAAAAGCCCAGTTAAAGAATAACTAGAACTTCACACTTAACCAGTCTTAATGTAGGTGATGCGGAGTGTACTGGATAAAGCAACATTGCAACAACAAAACTGACAGTCAATACACTTTGTGCTTACTAGCCCCCCCCATGTTTTAGTCTATTAGAACTGTTCAGTTTTCATATTATGATCTATCAAACAACCTTTTTCCTCTTAAGATATATTCTGAATAGGCAAGATTCACCCCATTGCACCATACATCACTGATCCCTCCCTGCCCTGTATGAGACAGTTGACTTAGCTGAGGAAAAGAGAAGAGAAGTACAGCCAAGTGCAAATCTTAATTCTGAAAATGCAGTGTAATTTGAACTAAAGCGTTTTTAAAACATGTTATGAAGTATGTGTATAGCCCTGCCAACCCCAACAAGATATTCCCAGTATGGTTACAAATATTGTTCGAAGCAATACTCAGTAACTGATACGCTATCACTCAGCAGTAGCGAAACTGCAGAACAGCTGTAATAGTTAAAGGGTTAAATAAATTTATGCTGCCAGTCTACTTGTTCAAACAGGTATTTTGACCAAATAAATGGTCTTAATTTTTAATTTCATTGCCACATTCTTCTTTAATAGATTTATTGCAAATCTTCTGCTAGGACTTTATTGTTTTGTAGCACATGATCCCACATGGTTACATTGTAACCAGTATAGAAACTAAAAGTGCAATCTACTTTTAACTTATTTTAATTTAATTTTAATTTTTCTACATTCGATTTTGAAATAAACGAGGCTAAGACTGTCATACCATCTGTTTTTTGTTCATCCAGCATGTACATTGTACTCTTATTTAATGCCATTTTTAGGGTTAAAAATTACTGGTATCAATTAACACTTTCCCAGTTTCAATACCCTCGTATACTTTGCAACTTTACTAATAAGTTGCCTTCACCACACTGAACAGCCATTATTTGATGAACAATTATGCATCTGACCAAACACACTGGGACTGCCATTTTGAGTCCTCTACATAGCCCATTATAAATATGCATTTGCAAAATTTCCTTGATGCTTGATTCAAACTACAACATATTGCTTGTTATGTGGCCCAATATACCACCAAATTTAGTTTTACAACTAGTTTTAAATACCAGTTCAAACATTCATCTTCTGTACCTTACAAAGTCAATACCCTTAACCTCCTGTATGAATTTCACTTAACTTGGTTTTCAAGGCTCATTACATGACTTTTTTTGAAACCCTATAATACATATTATATAAAGGATGTTTTCTTTGTGAATAATTTCAATGCAATTTCTATTATGGATACCACAAGATCAAACTATGTTGACAATTTTCTGATACACGTGTATGTACTAACAAATGATTCATTGCCCACCCACCTCAGTTAACTGCAACAAATAATGAAGCTGGGAACATCTTCATTGGATCTCACAAGTATTCAAGAAAATCTTGACGTCCAAATCAAAAGCAATGTAAATTAAAAGTTGTCAAGCCAAGATGACCAGTAGGGATCGATTTCGGATTAACCAACATGGTGGTCATCCTAAAAACTTCAATTTTTTTACCAGTTTTTAAGACACTTGTGCAAACATTTTAGAAATGTGATTAAAAAAAATTATCGGAGTTTTTATGAAACATGTTATAATAGCTCCTGGAGACAATCACCTACCTTTAAGATGCAACCCTGGTAATCCATGCCATTCAGCCGGCTGACAGCTCTGCAATAAAATCAATTTTATCCTAAAATACAAAAACTATAAGCGAGATGAATTTTGATGTTTTGTTAGGTTAACTGCATGATACATTAACCTGCATATATCTACAAAAATTTCAGGTATAGAAAAAACTTGGTTGGGGTTCAAACCCACGATGTCCCATATCAAATGTGGGCACTCTAACCACTTAGACAACAGGAGTGATCATAGTGGAAGTAGAAACATGAATTTTCAGGCTGGTTTTTGTCTAAACAGCACCATGTAATTCCATATTAACAAGTCCTTCATGGCAATCCTTACTGCAGGCCATCCCATAAGGTCTTCTTGTTTGTGACCATTGGAGCTTAAAATCGCCTTCTGAAGTACTAACAAGACGAGTGTACGCTTCAGATTACATCTGCCTCACTAGGCACTAAGCAGTAAGGTAAGTGGTGTGATTTGGGTTTTTAACATGGCTTTAACAATTTCAGTCATATCGCTATGATGTCTGCTGTGTGGCAGTTTATAGCAAAATCTAGCACTGGAGCTTCATCACCCGGTCACATTATCCTGATACCAGGCTAACCAGTCCTAACACTAACCTCTTAATGCTGAACGCCAAGCAAGGCAGCTGTTGATACCATTTTTATAAGTTTTTGAACGTCAGGGTGGGACATCATGCTACATGTCTAAGGCATGAAACCCAGTACTACATTACTATAAACTGTCACAGCAGACATCATAACAATGTGACTGAAAAATCGCAAAAGCTTCTTTAAAAAATCTACATCACACACACTGACAAGATGAATCATTTACTGACTGGAACAGTTAAAAATGTTATGTTTTTTTTAGTTCAAGCTATTTTTCTTTGTGAGCAGCATAGAACAGGCTTGCCTAAAAAATGACCTCTACATTCTTTACGTAACCAGAATTAAACAAGTAATGTGTTTAATCCTACATTTAGCATGCAGGCTATTACATGCTGCTGATTTAGAAAGTAATAGAGCCAGGGCTGAGCAAATTTTTGTTAACCACTAGTCCAGGAAAGGTCATTTCAGAAAATTCACTAGTTCCACCTTTCTCTTCACTGGTCCCAAAATGGTAATCACTTGCAGAGATTTGATGAAATGCATATACTTAATCCATAGAGAAAACAAAATAATGTACAACATAATTATTTCTTAAAGAATTTAATTTTTCAAAAACATTGGTTGTTATACATTTGCCTTCTTCAGATTCATGGATGATAGATTTGAAAATATGTCAATGGTTATGTCTGCCACCTGCACCAGCACTAAGCCAGCTCCAGCAGTTGTTAGCTGTGTCTGGGTTAGAGTACTCAAGCTCTGGTCCATTTGCAGTAATGTTCATTTGGGCGAATTTTCTACATGTGCCAGTTTTGGATATTGTTTGCAACTGCAAAACATCTTTCAAGTTAATATATTCAAGCCAGGTATAACAAGCAACCCAATGCGGATGAAAGTTTCTGTCCCTTAGTAGTGTCATATTTGACATTTTATGCCATCACGGATTGTTGCTTATGTCTCTTTCTCTTTGGAGAAATAGCTACCGAACACTCAGTATCTGTCATACATTTTATCCCTCCATTTTCAAACATATTTACCTTCTCCAAATCACCAAAATTAACTTACTTACAAAGAGTAGACATGAAGATGGGCTAGAATCAAGTATTAAGTACCTGGAGGTCATGATTGGCCAAATAAAGGTAGATATAGTGATTAAAGCACATAAGTAAGGACTAGCCTAAATTTTATTAAAAGCGCTTGTCCCAGACTAGCGACTTGGAAAATTTTACTTGCCAGACTTAAAAAATTACTGGTCTGGAACGTCAGGCTATGGGATATGCTCAGCCCTGAGAGCTATATTTTCAGGACACTTTTCAATTAGGATTAGCAACAAGGTTTTCAAGACAACTGATGTGATGGCCATATTGGTGGTCAAGATCACATCACAAAATGTCTTCTCGTGAAAACCATACACCAACATTTTTAAGAGCTAGGACAAGATTTTTAAGATGGCTGCCATGGCAGTTATACTGGATGCCAGATTGTTAAAATTTTATTCAGGACGTGCTCGACATCATAATTAGTCTTTTAGTGGAAATCCCAAACTGAAATTAATTCAACAGGAGTAGTAATAAATTTTCAAGATGGCTGCTGCAATGGCCATTTCAGATATGCACCATTTTCACTTAGATCCAACTAGACACGCTTAGATTTCTTTTAGTGAACACCTCACCTTGGAGAAATAGTGATATTTTAAAGACAATCATCATACAAAACCAGCTATTTTAAAAATGTAGAAGTTGATGTTTGCAACCTAGATTGTGTGAAAGATTGTTTTCCAAAACTTGTTTTGTGACCTAACATCAGTCACCAAGACCAGTTTGCTATCCCCGATTGTAAAATGTCCACTCCTGCTCACAAATACGAGTAATGCACTTTTATAAGCTTGCCTGTAGCCA
Organism: Potamilus streckersoni; assembly: GCA_016746295.1. Taxonomy (NCBI): domain Eukaryota; kingdom Metazoa; phylum Mollusca; class Bivalvia; order Unionida; family Unionidae; genus Potamilus; species Potamilus streckersoni. The sequence goes on along the minus strand of JAEAOA010000745.1, from coordinate 8,314,107 downwards.
TCGTTCCCCCACTTTTCTAAATAAAACTTTGGAGGTCATTTTCAGGGTTATTCCAGGATAAAATTAATTTACATTTTAGATGATAAAATATTCCAAAGCAAACAAGTCAGAAAAGAGGATCATGTACAAAACCAAAAACAAGTTAGACTATATGCCTATAATTTAGCATGCAAAGTCATTTCAATGTACAGAATACAATTTCTGACTTACAGACCTGCATTATTTTGCAATGTACATATGAACATAAATTGTTTCCTTTAATTGTAAACAATTTTCTAGCAATATATATATATATATATGCATATTATATAAACTAAACATTTCCTATCACATCTAGCAAAGGAATCCTCCAATCCCATTAAAAGCAGAGTATTAGAATCTAGTCACATAACAAAAAAAGTTTAAACCCTGAATTTATGTGCCAATAAAATCCCAAACAAGAATTTTTAAACAACCTCCACTTCTCAAGACAAGCTGAAGAAAAAAAAACATCAAATAAAATTTTTTACAAATGGGTCTTTTTAAATTTTGACAAAAAGACCTTCAAAATTATATACTTAGCAACCCCAGTCAGCGCCTATTCCGTACAGGTAAACTGGATGAAAATCGGCTTTTTCTTATACTGTGTGCACAAAATTTGCATTAAAATCAATATTGATAAAAACATTTTTATGAAATAAACTTTATTTAAAAGGTCTTTGAATTATCTACAAATGCATCTAACATTCATTAATATATACATGTTGTTATTTAACCATATGGCCATGTAATCATCGATCAGTTAACAAAATTGTCGGCATTCAGTTAAGTGCCATTTCCTGTGCGCGCGAGTTGATAGCAGTGTTTGTTTTGCAAATGCGGGTCATTAGATCCTCATGAATATTAATGAGAATTTGAACTATGAATGGCGAATGAATAACGTTTCCAATGGTGTTTTGAAAATTTGCATATGACCCTGTGCTGAGAAAATAGTCCCTAAAGTCTAGCTAATTTTTTTCAACTCACGAACATTATATTTACATTTTCAATATACCATTAGAAAGTACACATTCTAAGCTTTCTTTTGATACCAAATTTGTTTTTTCAGAACGTATATTTAAGTACCCGCATTTATTTTGAAAGTACGGAATTTACAAGTTGACCTCTATAAAACACATGCGCTAGGTCGCCATATTGGATCCATGAGGATAAACATAAACATTCAATGTGAATAATCTGCGATCACAAGACAAATGCTATGATATATATACACTGAGTGTTCTGTATCGGTAAGTAATTATTTTGTTATTTATTAATTATTTTTGTGAAATAGTGTAAATTGTATCACATAAATGATCGTCCTGATATTGACATATATCAGACCTGTTTACCCATAAATTTTCCTGTCAGTATTTTAAGCAATGCCTGTCAGTATTTTCAGACCGCAGTCAGTATTTTCAGCACACAAATAGTAAATACTATCAATATACTATAATTATCATTATGTAGTATTACACGACATAATGACTATACAATATTGTGTAAATAACTCTTAGTTTGCAAAGACGCTGGTATTCAGTTAATTCTGTGTTTCAAGACACAAATATGCAGAAATTGAACACCACTTACTTAAACATCCTGTTCATATTATAGTGACAAAAACCACAAAAAAATACATAACCAAATTTATTGTTGTTTACCTCCGTTACTTTCTCTAGAAATTCTGTTTTCTCGGCTTCACACATATCCATAACATTTTAATTAAAGCCAATTCTGTTTTACATAGTTAAGGACGACTTGATATAAAACATTATGACAGACATTGTTACCACCCATCCACTTAGAAAAAAATAAGTTTATCTAGATAGGTGAAGGCAATCTTATTTATCTGATAAAATCTAGTATCATCTTTGTCAATATTTACTAGAATGGAAGTTAATAAATTATTTTTCATTGCTTCCGTTAACTTGTCAGCTGTACTCAATGACAAATTCATATTTGCGATCAACTCACATAGAATCGATCAACTCACATAGAATCGCCTCAGCACATGTTTTTTGTTTTTGAAGTATGTTTTGATCACTGACTTCCTTTCCTTTCATCATTGACAAAATGTTTCTATTTCCATTCACTAATGATTTCAATTTTGTATGATTTTTCAATTCCACATGCCGTGAACAGTCATTTCTTCCACCATGTGCACAGGAAAAGTCTAAGTTACAAACAGTGCAATGCACAAAATGTTTTCCTTTTGACGATGGTTTAAGGCATAGCCACAGAGTAGAATAAACTGGTAGAAAATGCTGCTTTCTGTGTTAGACTTTCCATTTTCATCATCAGTTTCGAGCTGAAACTTTCTTGTCGGTGGCATTTTCCTTTGTTTAAACAACCGGATGTTGAGAATGTCAAAATAAGTGACATGGCACAAAATGCGGACCGAAGGTACAATACGAAAAAAAAAAAACGGCTTAAAAAAAATTAATTTTAAAAAGTAATAAAAAAATGCAACCTCAAATCGTATTTTCAGTTCAATGACCGTATGGATGGGCTTTATTCCATACAAATACGGTCAAATACGGTTGGGTAAACAGGTCTGGTATATGTAGATTTAACAGGTTTACTCTTGAATTATTTTAAGTTTTTTTTCTTCTTTAAAACTTTTATCTAAATACAAATGTCAAATTGTATGCAAATTATTTTTTAACATTTAAAAACAAAATTGCATATCTGTAAATGAAATTTAAACAAATTACTTGGAAATATAGGTAGAATGAATAGAGAATGAAAACGTGTTTTACAGATCTACATTTCGTACCATGATAAAGTACTGCACAGCAATTTTATATGATGAACCACAGGAGTCTGCAGTTTTATCAATAAAGCTCGACGAAATTTCTAACAACATGAGATCACCTTTACGTTATTTAATAAATATTTAATAATACTGTAAAGGTAATTTCATGTTTTTTCAGAAATTTTGTTGTGCTTTATTGATAAAACTGCAGGCTCCTGTGGATGACCTATATATCTTTTTAAATATATATAGTTTTTTTTAACTGTCCCTAAAACATTTTTTTGTTCATTTTCAGTGCAGAAATATGAGAGTATCCTGGACCTTACTGCCAAAATGCAGGCATCAGTGTTGATACAATATCATCAAAATCTTATATAATTATTCAGTCAAATGGAATTGTGATATAAATTTTCAACTTGTATAAGAAAAATAATCGTACATTTGCAGAATTTTGCTGATTCTGGACATCAGGAGACATTCTGAGCATAGAAAATTTGATGAACTGTTTACAATGTATGCCAATGTTTTCTTCTGAATTAAATGATGTGTTAACAAACAGTATCTCACTTGTCTGGTAGAAAAAATTTTTTTAAAACACCTTATATTCTTCCCTATACTGAAATCATGTGGACATTGTTTAATTTACTGCAGATATTTGAATTCTACAGGCAAAATTCTATAAGACTGCCAAATTTCATGGATATATCTTGCTTAGATCAAAAGTTATGATAGAAATACTTATTTTATTAAATGTGTCAGGTCCATGACTCAGAAGAATTAAACATACATTTATATAAGGCAAAAATTCACCGAAAAGCCAGTTTTTGCAAGTATTCAAATAGTCATAACGTTTTAACTAATCATCATATTTAAAAACTTAAAACTGTTCTGAAAAGGTCTGAATGAGCTCTATAAGAATCAACCATTAAAATGCAAATATATTGACTTTGTAATTTTGACTGGGGTTGCTAATATACTGCAGTATAAACAAGGACTGAATTTTCTGTAAAATCATCTTGACTTGTGGTGATTCGATAAACCAGTCACAAAACTGGAATTGATACAGGGGCTCCTATTGTTTTTTTTTAAAAAAATATAAAACAAGGAAGGACAATTTCTCATTTCTCCTGCATTCTATTCAAGATGTGAAAACAATGTTTCAAACTACATCTCACTGAGTAATAAGTTACCACCACAGTTCAGATCAGATTCAAATTTTTGGACACCAGACTTGGCTCAAACAAATAGCAGTCTGTTTTCGAATACGGGTTACCTCTGAATATTCTACCCCATTTTTCACATTTGGACATTTAGCTTGGGGTGTGGAGTCTGAGAAAGTGCATATTAAAAATTAAGATTTTTCTGCCACCGTGCGGTAGCAGTATATGGTCGTTTCCTACTAGCAGGCCTAGCAAATTTAAATGTTATACCTGCATGACATTGATTTTCTGAGAAATGGCAAGTTCTATATTCTTTATGTCTTTAATCCTCTGACAGACCAGACTCAACTACAGCATAGATGAAACCTGACCCTGCACTCACCCTTTGTATTACTAGCCACTTGACTCCCAAACAACTACAGTGAAAGTTCAATAGTCACGTGATAACACACTCAATTTAATGCCATTGTACAAACATTAAATTATATTAAATGAAAATCAGATACCTTCTATAAAAACCAGAGAGAACATAATTCCCAAAAGTATTTCGAGAACAACAAGAAACATGTCACTATCACAGCAATCTAGCCAGTAAGAGTCATCAACCTTTCACGTGATCACCAATCACATTCATCAATCACCAATCACATTCATCAATCATGTTATACTACAAAACCCTGGTAGTTGTTCACGAAATAAATGTGTATTTTGTGTATTTTGTGTTCTTTCGTTGTTTTTTTGTGGGTTTTGAGAATTGTATACTTGACTAGCAATGCAAATCCAAGTATCAGGTCAAATTTCATGGATGTGGCAGTTTTGTCCAGTTTTTCAGCAGATCAAGGACATAAGGATTTTAAAACTCTTAATTTTCTAAGAAAATAATTTTCAGATTGATTTCATGCAGGTATGACTTGATTGAATAAAGAATTTAACACAGGCCATCTGATAAGCAGCTAAGCTTTACCACCACTGTGTGCCTCCTGTGATGCTAGACTGGCTTTCATACTGTCAAAGTAAAGAAATATGGATATTGAGCAGTGTTAAATAAAATCTGTTAGACGAATCTAGTGCACTGATTCTTTGGATTGACTCTACAAGCGTGCGGCAAAAGATCCATACTGCAACCTCCAAATAATCTGGTCAGAATTAAAAAAAATTTTTTAACTCTGGATCAGTTCAGTAACGACTTAACTGTTTCGGGCATAAACTGGTGGCTGAAATTCATGGGTTTTGCCAGACTTTCATTGTCGGGAAAAACATTTTCATTTCTCCCGACTTTTTCCCCAATAGAATGGAGAACCCCATTTAACAAATGGAAAACAAACATCCAGTTGAAAGAATGGACTTTCAATGAACAAAGCTGGCAATATTCTCAAAAGAATGTTTCAGTGATGAGAAACAATGGTCAGCCCTGAATCACGTACCAGTTAAGAGTTGGAAAATAAGAATTTTTAATGCCATATCTGGGTATCTTGTTGGTGTGCATATGTACTTACTCGTGAGCATGATCTGGATTCTCAAAGGTTGCATAAACAACACCCTCAGCACCTGCTGAAATAAAGTAGAACAAATATCAGTTAATACTCTGCTAGGTCGAAGTGGAACCAGATTTTTTTTCAACACCTGAATACACTATCCTAATGCCTTTTTTAAAACATAAAAAAGCCTGAAGCTAGAGATTACTCCGTTTAGAACCCACAAGCAACAGCATATCACCAAGCATATCCTGCAGACTTAATAAAAACAAATTCCATGACTTTTCCAAGGCCATTTTATAAAACTCAAGGACCGCACTATCTCGCATTGTCAAGTAAATGAACATAAAGAATGACATCTTTCAATCTAAAATAACAAAAAAGTTAACAAATATTTTTCATATGTACTTTTTTAATTTACCTGGGCTAGCATACTTTGACTTTATGTAGTAATTCATGTCATAATCCAATGTTCAATGTAATTTGTATTCAAAATAAAAAAGATAACAATCCTATGTAGTCTTTGTATGTGTTCCTATTTACAATATTAACCATTTCATCACTAAGTGATTTGTAGGCATAGAGTCCTCAACACTAAGTAACTTTGGAGTTGTAAAGCAAAATGACTTGTGGACTTTGAAACAACATAACTTTGCCAATGTTAAAGATATCTGGCTGGATTAGGTGTCAAAATTAAGGTTAAAAAACAAATTTTATGACTAATTCAATAAAATGTGCATATCTATTACAACTGTTAAAATGCAGGTACAAACAGGTAACAACAGGTAAAATACAAATATTTTATTACCTCTTGGAAAACTTAGAATGTTCTCAAAACGTGTTCAATTGACCCTAGATGTACTAGTGAATAATCATAGTAGCAACACAAGTCTTTCTTTCGTGGTGTCCATAATATATAAAATTCTATAAAATTAACCAAAATGATCTCCAAGGTGAGATCTGTCCACACACCTAAGTGACCTATATCGCCTCTGCCACGTTTGATCGTCGCATTGAAGTTCGTTAAACAGACAATTTTTCCAAAAACTTCATTTGAATAGAATATCTGAAAATAATCCGAAGCTTCCTGGAGCCATATAACTCTCGGGTGTGCCCAACTCTGTCAGAAAACTGAAACAAATCTCTTTGGTTTTTGGGCTTCGTCCAAAAAAAAAAAACCACGTGGAGCGTACAATTCCTCTGGTTCAAAACCTTCAAAGTCATCTTTATCGTCATCACTGTCACCCACAACTGCATTCCATTGTCTCTCCATACGTCTTCCCTCATTGTCAAACAAATTTATCAGGTCAAAATTATTTAAATCCTCCGAAAACTCTCCTCTAAAAAAATCCTTCAAACGCCGCCATTTTGGATACAAATTTCAGCATTCAGAAAACACGTTAAAAGTTCCTACTTTGTTCGTTATTTCTAGTTGTATACAAGCTAAACTCATGAGATAATCCAAATATAACATCTACATTACCAGATGGAAGTTATTTGAGGTATTCCGAAAGATATTTAGTCGGGTACTATAACGTTAACAAAGAACACTGCCCCAGACCGAAAACTCGGTCCATAGTGTTGACGGATTATTTCCCCTGGACCGCATATGCGGTTTGCCGTGATGAAAGGGTTAACAAAACATTACTTTCCAGTTGTTTTTTTTATTTAGTATACTACACTGGAAATCATTTGATACTTCCATTAAGGGAACTTACTCTTGTTATATGATTTGAAAACATCGATTGTAATTTTATCATTTTATTTAATTGGTTATCGATGCTCTATGAAATTTGAAGTAATCAATTTCTTTAACTCCATTGTCACAAATTCAATGACTTTTCCAAAACTTTGCAAGGTTTTGACAAATTCCATAACTTTTCAAGGCCCTTGAAATTTATTTTTTAAATTCCAAAACTTGTCCAGGATTTCATGACCTGCAGGAACCCTGTTTATTTGTTTTGAAACTTTATCCACAGTTGATCGCACTTAATTCATCCAATATTGAGAGACCTTGATAAGATGCATTGTCAAATTTGGTCAAAATTACCTGTGCTTTATGAATTTAATTTAAAGTGGTTTTAAGTTTACCAAAAGTGGCCATATCCAATAAAGAATTTGCATTATTTGTACAAATTAAAATCGTCAAATCTGCATACTTGTCAAATTTAATCGATTTCTGGTCAGCAGTTAAATACAGCAAAAGTCAATTTTCAGTGCTGCATTAAGAATTCAGTAAATTTGTCCCTCTATGGCTAAAAAGGATTTTGAGGAATTCAAGACCTGCCAAGTTTCAATCATTTTCTGATTTTCTCCAGATTGCCATTGTGACAGCCATAAGTCTGATTGGCACCATTTTCTCAAGTCTTTCAGTAAAAACCTCATGATGATATTATCCTTTCATTCAGGAAATATAATGACATGGCCAATGGCGTTCATGATGAAGTGTCTCAATGGCACCATCTTAATTTAGGTCCAAAGTTTTGTAGTGAAACCCCCCTTGTTGATATTGCCATCCATTCTGTAGTAGAAGCAACGTTTTCAAAATGGCTACAATGGACAAAAGTTTTACCTTTACTATTTATGACCAGCTAGACACCAGATGAAAAAAAGCCCATGCTGACATGTTAATCCATTTCAAGACTTGGTTTGGTTGTTTATGGCACAGCAACACACTCAACTTATTTAGTGACCAGGAGTTGCATACTTTGCCCAAAGACTCCACAGTAGCGAACTAAAGATGATCCGAAGATGGGATTCAAACCAGCGACATTTATATCACACGTCCATCATGTTGGCTCCCATTCTGGAGGTACAGCAAGATTTTCAAGATGTGATAGCCATATATAACATCAGATCAACATAGCTTCCATTTATGACCAACAGTAGGTCTGCCCTCCTCCCACCCTTCCCAGTCATCATACTTTCCATTCTGTAGTAACCACTGTTAAGGCTATACTTGTCACTATTTTCAACCTGTAACCAACCTAACATCACAAGAACTGTTTAGCATAAACCTTGATATAGCCATCAAATCAGGAGTAGCAATGGTAAGATTTTTAGACCTATGTGATGGGCACCTATTATCGGGGTCCAACTAGATCTCTGTATTTTGATGTCTTTCCTTTCCGCAACATGATCAACAAGATAACCAAATTAGTTATCAGATTGGAGCCATTATTTCTTGTTTGTCCATTTCATTGTGCTGTCAAGTTTCCACCAAAGCAAGCTTTAAGATGTAATAATGAAAAGTCGTGCAGCTGCTAATGCCTGTGTGTGTGTGTGTGTGAGAGCAATACTGTAAAGTTCATTCAAATATCTGCAAAGGTTACAAGAATTGCAGACGCATTTCAATAATATACATGTAATATTTTCAAAATCATTCTCCTGTGTCCTGCAGAGTTTGATGTCCTGCGGAGTTTGATGAATAACATTTTAGTGAAAACTCTAACAGATACTTTTCAGATGTTATATTTTACTAAATATTATGACAGTAGATCTCAAGACAAGTTCAAAGGAAATAAAATGCAAGTTGGTTTTTAACAAGATTTGTAAAAAAAAAAAAAATGGGTTCAAGTGCCTTTCACAAAACGAACTGTGGCATCCATCCTAGGTTGCCTAAGTCAGGTATCAAACCTGTGATCATTGGATTACAAGTCAGTTGCTCCACCCAACCTTGATACTGCAGTTCTTAAAGTATATAGAATTTCACATACCCAGTTCACACTTCTGTACTGGTCCCAGAGTGGAAACAAGCTGCTGAATTTCTTCACTGCTAACATGTGGTGACAAATTGCGGATCTGGATTTTGTTCACCCTCCTGTTTAAACAGAAAATATAAACGGTGTGTGGTGTTTCATCACAATAATAATAAACATCGTGGTATGCAGAAACAAACAAGTTCCTATATAGGACTAATACAAAAATCCACCTACTGTATTGCAAATTTATGTTTTATTATATAAGTATGCAGTAACATCACATATTAGTCAATGGAATGTTGCAACAAATCTATCAAGTTGAGATGTTATACGAGAAAATCCATCTTTCAACAAATAGATAGATGCAGTCACATGTCATGCATGAAGATGTACATGTTCTTGGTCTATGTTGAAAAGAAGGGTCTAGTTTCTTCATATATTGACCATAATCCTTCAGTGTGTTATCTACAAACAGCAATGTTTAATCAGCAACAATGAAATTAGGATAAATAGCATGTATGAAGTTAATTGTGCCTGTACTAAACATGCATGCTACAGGGTTATTTATATATATATATATATATATATATATATATATATATATATATATATATATATATATATATATATTCTTGCTTTGCTCCCACTCCTCCCCTTCTATCCAAAACAACAAGTCACTTTTCCTCAAGATTCAAGTCGAGCTTGAACTCTGCATCTTGCAAGGATAGCGTGGATTTTGGTCTAATACCACTAGCCACATCCAGATTGTTTCCATAGAGGGTTGTTAGCTGTGTCATCAACTTGAAAATATTTTAATATCTTGTAGCATTCTACAAATATAACATCCTCAAGCTACTACCCTGGAACAAGGCAATGTTGAACTTAAAGGTTAAAAAAATTGTACTCAAAGCTGCATAGTGCAGTGTGCAATAAAAAGAACACATTACCTATCTGACTCCATACACATAGGCATGCCTATTGACTGTTTAGCAGTGTAGTACAGGAATCTTGGAAATGCTTAATTAAGCATATTTGGAACACATAAAATTTGCTGACAAGGGAGTCCTCTGTGTGCACGTTTCTTTTGCAAACTTTTGTGGTAGAATAAATATGTTCTAATTACTATGAACACTATAGCAATGCTTTATTTAATTTGTTGCCGACATATTTGATCAAAGGTTGCCAGCTTGTTTTGATGAAGGTGCATGTGTTATTGAATGCGCCCCTGAAGGCTACCTTTGAGCTTCACAAACAAATACCTATTTGTTATTGCTGCAGCAACATCAAATAATTGTAGAACATGGAGACCATTTTTTAAAAAATTCCTTAGCATATATCTGTGCTTTAGAGGTAATCAGTTTTCATTGAAGTTGCAGCAAAACTATTTACTGGGTACTTTTATTTATTAAATTGCCATTGTGTGGTTGAGTAGCCATTTCACATTTCCACCCTCAAACGTGGATGAGTCTACTTACCCTCTACTTACCCGTTCGTTTGTACCCCTCTACGATTTCAATAACGGAAACATTTAATTTGATTTTAAAAAAATTAGTGCAAACTTAAGTCAGTTCTATCATTGATTTATATTTTTTAACCAGACTGTGAGTAGAATGGTCATTAACACCACCACTGTCTGCACATTTCATGCTTAACGAAGTTTTCATTATTATAGATGGACATACCTGGAAAAGGCCCATTTTCAGCAAAGGGTTCTATTGGTGACTAAAGATGTACATATATTGGTCTGCTTCCAGATATTTAAAGTGTTGAATCAAGCAAAGGAAAAGAATGACCCCCCAAAAATTAAATTTGCCTTTCACATGAATTTAACAAGTGGTTTCATTAATATGTTCATGTGTGCAAAGGAATAATTTTCAAACTTTATGTTATGGTAATTTACGAATTATCCAATTATCTGGCAGTTACTGAATAGGATGAATGACATCATTATGTTGTTAGATGGAAATAAATTACTCCATGGTGTTCAGAACATGGCGCAGTCTAATTATAGAAAAGTCCATTAAGAGCGTGAAAGGTTCAAGGGGATGCCAGTATTAGTGCCATTCTGGTCACATGTTAGAAATTATAAATCAATAATTCAATTGACTTAGTTCTGTGTACTTTTTATTAAAATTTACAGCTTCCTGTCATTGGTGCCTTTGAATTTCTCCACTCCAAACCAAAGACTATATATACTGTTTTTGTTAACCAAAAATGTTATCAAAAATATCGAAAGACTATATTTTGTCACCAATACATAAAACAAAATCGCAATTTGCAACATCGGTGAAGCCCATAGCGATCACTTAAATTTCATTTCAGGTTGTTGACTATATAAATATTGGCGGCTGCGAACTCGGCTGCGGGCTGCGAACTCTGCGAACTCGAAATCAAGAGGCTTGGGAAAAAAAAAAAAGCTGTTTGCAAACTTATACAAGTATTTGGGGGTTAAACAGAAAAATGATAAGGATTTCATTAAGATTCAGAACTGTGATAAAGTTGCTAGAACATAGTTTAAATGGACAGTAGTGAAGTGTAAGAAAGTAAGTGAAGTCAGGCTTAGTGTGGACTGCAACTTTTCCTAGTGAGACCTCTGTAGTACATGACACGTTTAAAATCAATTTCTATTTTTCTGGTACAGACACATCTATTATGTGTGGAAAGATTTAAGTATAAAATACAATCAGTATAGAGGAATAATAATTTTTTTCATAGACTTCTGAAGGTGCATTGAATGAATTACCAAATATATAAAACATAAACAAAAGTTATCAGCTCTTTTTGTTACAATTATCTCTGAAGTTGGGAAATACAAAGGAGCAAGTGGAGCTAGCACTTTTCCAAAAGGTGCACATCTGGAGTAAGGCCAAGCTGTATACTTAAGGTATATGACACCCATCAATCATGCACCAGAAAGGCAATTAAAGGTTCACTGAACAATACCAAAGATATTCAGTTTTTTTTTTTTTTACCGGAGAGGTAAAGGGTTAAGTTATGACCGATGAAATATCATTCTCAATGCTTTTTACACCTTCCCGTATTGGATATTGTTTTACACAAAGTTGGTACCCATTCTAGTATCTTCTCCCAGAATTCAGTAGATTATCTCTCTGTTGGATGTATATTTTCAAAATATTAATCCTTATGTGGGGTGTTGAGGGTAGGTAATGAATGTCATTTACATTTACGACTGGATCTTATCCTTCTTAAATGAAATTTATTGCATTGTAAATTTTTAATTTTTACAATGGGCACCATCACTTAATCCTTATCCCATTTTTGCACACCACACAATGTGCAAAGGTTTATGTTAAAATTACATTACTTTTCTTTAAATTCAACAGATATAGTAATGACCAGCTCTCGGAAACAAACTTTTTAATATGCCACCAAAATCTGATTTCTCCTGTACTGCTTGCCTTGTTTCTGTATCAGGACTGGCTCATTTTGCCACAGGACCATTTGATGTAGTCTTGTGTAATTTATAAACATTACATGTGATTTAAATTTGTAGATAATTACATACATAAAAGGACAATTTTTTATTTCTGGTCTCCTCTAATATTCAATGCATACATATCCCTTAGGGGTTTCCTAATTACCAATTTTTGAGAAATTAATGTAAACAAATAGCAATAAAGCAACAAACAAAAATATCCAATACATGATGTTATTACTAGTAAACAGATATATTAAAGCCACAAACTTGCAATCCTATGTATGAATTGTTGAAATGAAGTTAGTAAGCTAAAACAAAATTTCTTTTAAAAAGACATGCACCTGATTACCATGACACCATGTTTGTGTCTGGTTATGTGCCAGTTCAGTTGAATACAAGGACCATGTGCATTCATATACAATTTTTTGTCAGTAATGCATAGTTAAGGTAGTTACCAAAACAAAAACTTTGGATTTTATTATGTACCCTTCTTGGTTTCTTCATCATGTATTGTGGTCTAATGATGTCACATGAGTGTATCATTATAAACTACAGTATCTAATTCTAACTTGTAAATACAGTCGAACCCAACCCACTTAACCCACTTATATCAACCTCAGTTACCTCACTACCTCACGAGGTCACCTTGCCAACCCTATTAAGTCTATTTTTTTAAAAGTGGAACCTCAAATTCTCTCTTTGTCATAGCATTTTCTCATCAGTTATGTCTCTTTTATGTAGCACCTAACAACTGGAGCACAAAAGAGGGCCAAATTTGCCAATTAACGTAGGTTATCTCTATCCCCATGACCAATCGACACCCCCTTATTGGTGACAAAAAATGTCTTTTTTGTTATTTAATTTGTACAGACACTTGTGGCTTTTGACTGGATAAATAAATGGGAGAACTGAAGGAAGCTACAAACTTAACTAAGTAATGCATTGGAATCAATCAGTACACAAATGATCCTTTGTATCACAACCCCATCTTAGCAGTGCATTGTTACATCATAATCTGCTTATGCTGACATAGGTAGGAGTACTGTACTGTATGTTTTAATAGTCAAGTATGAAGAGAATACAACAGATAAAATTAATGGAATGGCTAATCCTTTGTTTTGTTGTTACAGACACTTAAACTCAGCAAGAAGAAATAGCAAACAACAAAAAACTTTTGCATAATTAAAAATAATTGTTTATTTCTCAAAATACAGAAGTGAAAGAATCCATATATTGGGTGTTAACTTATGCTACAGTAATATATATGGTTCAATATTGCCAGGTGTTGAGGGTGCAAGATTCATGGAAATGAAGATACTTTTTAGCAAGAATAAGGTCTTTCAATTTTTCAATTTACATGTACTTGGTTAACTGCGAGAATGTGCTGAGGTGATCACTGTGCTGAGGTGATCACGTCCCTATGGTCATTCACTCCAATGACAGTTCACTCACTCTTACTGATCTTGTCTTAAGGATAACATGCTGTAGCTATTCTGTTTACGATACTTTTCAGAGCTGCCAGAATGAAATAACTAGGGAATTTTGACACTGGATAGCTTTTTGTTAAAACGAACTACACCCTGCTCATTTTTTTTTGTGATTTTGTGAGCTATCTTTGTGTTTGCAATGTTGGAGAATATAATAAAGGTTTGTAGCGAGAATTGATGGTGATTTGTATTGTATACTGGTAAATCTCTGCTGTTAGTTGGTGCACGTATGCCTTTTGTTGTTAACAAAGGGATATTTTTTATAGCATGCTGATTGCTTCATCAAATTGTGGAAGTTGTGTATAAAAAAAAAAAAAATACATGCATGTACATCCTCATTTATTAATGCACATAATGAAATTTTCAAGCACTTATTATATTGACACCATATTGATTTTGTTTATCTCAATCATCAATTATCTCCATTAGTTTTGGCAAACCCCATAGGCCAGGATGGGTTTGACTGTACCTAGATTACATCATTGCAATTACAAATAGGAGTATTAGGTGATCACAATTTTTAATGTAGCTTTAACAATTTTTCAGTCATATCAATACTATGTCTACAGTGTGGCCATCTCAGGCTGTCTGCGTGGGTTTGAGTCTAAGTGGGTTTGAGTCTAAGATTCGGTGAATGTGGATATGTGAGAAAGCTTCTCGTGGGTCGGTGGTTCTTTCTGGTGATTTTCCGGTTTCTTCCTCCACCATTAATACCTGCCGCCATGTATAGCCTATTGTGTGCTGAAAAAATGACGTTAAGCCCCACAACAACAACACCAGTTTATAGTGATGTCTAGCACTGGGACATCATGCCTCAGACATGTAGCATGATGTCCCACCCAGTCACATTATCCTGACACCAGGCCGACCAGTCATAACACTAACCTCTTAATGCGGAGCGTCAAGTGAGGCAGCCGTTAGTACCATTTTTGTAAGCCTTTGGTATGACTTAATCGGGGATCAAACCCACGACCTCCCACATCTGATGCAGACGCTTTAACCACTAGGCCAACGGAGCGATTACAAGTATTTTGTAGTTAAACTGAAAAATATAGATTTCATTGAGATTCATAACTGTGCTAAGTTGCTATAACTGATAGTTCGGATGTGACTGTAGCCAAGTGTAAGAAAGTACGTGATTTTCTGTCTTAGTGGGGACTGAAATTTTTGCTGGTGGGACTACTATTTTTACCAAATAAGGATTCCTAGTTTTAAAATCCTATCGAGATCTACCTTGTTTAAAAAATTAGTAATTTCCAGCTGCTTTCTGACTACAGCAATAAACAAGGTGGTTATATTTGTATGGAATAGACCACATTATTCACTAGTAAACTGATTGCATAAAACACTGCTAAGCCACCAGCACGTGTTGACGCCTTGTGTGTTTGATTTTTATAAATCATAATTCGAACAAGCTTAGCCTTGCAAATGACTGATGATGAGCAATGTACTTAAATTGATTTTTAAATTCAGGTGAGAATCTTATTAACAGCCACATTGTTTATTACTTAGTTGTGAATGCAACTTGTAGAACAGGTCAGATATTGTTTGAACAATGATTGTATAGGGCATGCATTGTAGACAAACACAAAGTAGATTTGATGGCTTCATTGCTCAGGAACCAGTAATAAGAACATTAACACTTATGAGTTGTCATCTTTAAACAATAAACAAAGACCAAAGTTCTCAAAACGCCTAGAAATGGGTTCAGATACTCATATTTTTAATGTTTTTTTCGGCATTAATCTGTAAGAAATTTGTTGAATTAAAATTTTTAGGAGCTATGCCACGATCGTTTTATATTAGAATTCATACACGATATCCTTCCTATAAGGATAATAAACTTTCTACACGTTATTTTTTGCACTTTTAAGAAATGTTTTCTGTTTACGAGAATAATGTGATATTTCTGGAGCAACGCAACAAACGTCTTATATCAAAAATGTTACATATTTACTTTTCGAACTTATTTTTTCTATGAGAAAAATAATGGTTATAATGTAAATAAATTGTTGGGAACAATGCCACGATCATTTTATATTAGAAATCCATGTGATTTCCTTCACAAAATGATAAGCTTTCTAAACATTATTTTTTTGCACTTTTAAGAATTTTTTCCAGTGTACAAGTACAAGCCAGGCCACAAACGTCTTATATTCATATTTATAAGCAATCTCTTTTTCAACATGATAAAAAAACTTTCCATAATTTACTTTACGCACTTAAGATTTTTTGTTTATGAGAAAAATATCAGTAACAAGGGGTGAATGAAATTTCGGGAGCCATGCCATGACTGTGTTATATTTGAATTGTGTCATAACAGCGCGTTATAGCAGGGTCATTGTATTGAGAATGTTATAAAATACGATTCACTGTGCAAAATATACACGGAAAAGATCAAGTAGCTCTTTCTGAAGTTTTTGTTTCATTTTAACACTTTACCTAATATAAGAGCCTTTTAGCAATTACGCTATGTCATGCGAAGCGTCTTTTGGCAACGCTGTAAACAGCTATATTGAGCAGGTTATCGTAGGGCCACCTTCGGGGCTGTTAGATACTACATTCATTGGTGAGAATGACCATTACCTCAGATCACTGTTGATGTAAGTAGGTCGTAACTGGGACGTATTCTCCATTTGACAAAACTTGGGGAATGGTTCTGAGACTGAGGTAGAAAGACTTTAGTTTTTATAAATAATAAATTTTAATTATTTTGTGATGTAGACACAAAGAACTTGTAAATTTTGAGTATGGAAATTCGCCATGCAGTTAATCATGCGGCTTCACAGATTTAATATTAAACTAGTTCTCAAGATTTTAAAGTACATACAAAATTCTTTTGTTAAAAATAATTATACAGCTATAAGGACCTTATTTATTCTTAACCCTTTCATCACTATGGACCGAAAAATCGGTCCAGGGGCAGTGTTCTTTAAGGTTATAGTACCCGACTAAATAACTTTCGGGGTATTTCTAACTTCCATCTTGCAATGTAGATGTTATATTTGGATGATCTTGTGAGTTTAGCTTGTATACAACTAGAAATATCAAACAAAGTACAAACTTTTAATGTGTTTTCCAAATGCTGAAATTTGTATCCAAAATGGCGGAGTTTGAACAAATTTCAGAGGAGGTTATCGGAGGATTTGAATAATTTAGACCTGGTAAATTTAAATGAGAGAAGACGTCTGGAGAGAATGGAATGCACTTGTGGATGACAGTGATTACGATGAAGAAAACTTTGAAGGTTTTGAACCAGAGGAATTGTACGCTCCACATGATTTTGTTTGGACGAAGATGGAAAACCAAAGAGATTTGTTCCAGTTTTCTGACAGAGTTGGGCACAACCAAGTGTTAGATAGCTCCAGAAAAGCTTCGGAATATTTTCAAATATTCTATTCAGATGAAGTTTTTGAAAAAATTGTTTAACGAACTTCATTGCGATGATCAAACGTGGCAGAGGCGATATAGGTGTGTGGACACATCTCGCCTTGAAGATCATTTTGGTTCATTTTATATATTATGGACACCATGAAAGAAAGACTTTTGTTGCTACTGTGATTATTCACTATTACATCTAGGGTCAATTGAACACGTTTTGAGAACTTTCTAAGTTTTCTAAGCGGTAATAAAAAAATTACGTGTATTTTACCTGTTGTGTTACCTGTTTGTATCTGCATTTTAACAGTTGTAATAGATATGCACATTTTAATGAATTAGTTATAAAATTTGATTTTTAACCTTGGTTTTGACACCTAATCCAGCCAGATATCTTTAACATTGGCAAAATTTTGTTGTTTCAAAGTCCACAAGTCATTTTGCTTTACAACTCCAAAGTTGCTTAGTTTTGAGGACTCTATGCCTACAAAGTTACTTAGTGATGAAAGGGTTAAATCTTTCCATACATAATATATGGATACGAAAAACAAAATGGTTAAAATTGCTGTTAAACGTAACATACAATTCACTGCTTAACAGGCCTATGCATAGCGGACTGACTTGTGTAACTTCGCTACATGTGTATCGAAGGGCTAAAAAGCAATACACTATTAGGTAAAGGGATAAGTAGTGGATTCCATAACATACAATAGAAACCAATCTGAGATATGCATAGAGACCAAACTACTGATACTGATAAGTCACTGCATCTTGATAGAGAAATGTTCATTTAACAGCTATCATTTTAGTGATCAAGAGAGATGAGGATTCAATCCAGTCTTTAGTTTTATCAGCCGAACAGAATACCAAATACAGACACCAACTATATACAATAAAAAATACTGATCTGCAGGTTTTATTTTTTTCTTAATAGCCATGCCCTCCAACAGTCACAAACTGCATTGAAATAATTAAAGGTACTAGAGCTATATTACAATTAGGTTTGTGAAATATCATTTCCATCTGACTTATCATTTTTTCTGTCAAGATAAAAACCTTTTCTTTCCCCTTAGAAGAACAAATAGGACAGGTGGATACAAAAACACAGAATGCCTTAAAATTATTGAACATGAAAAATCTGAACATTTTCCCTCTTCATATGGTCACAATGTGTTTAGGTCAGAACAATGAGGAATAATGGACAGACTATCGATGACACGCCATACCACAAGCTCTTCTAGTTCATGTGTGATTTTGATTTTTAAAGCAACTTTAACAATTTTAGTCATTTTGCTACAATGTCTGCAGTGTGGCATTTTATAGTGATGTCCAGCACTGGGGTATCATCTCCAACACAGTCACATTATCCAAACATAAGGCAGACCAGCCATAACACTAACAACTTAATGCTAAGCGCCATGGCAAAGCAACTATTAGCAACATTTATGCAAGTCTCTGGTATGACTTGGTAAATTAGTTTGAACCTGTGCCCCCACCCCACCCCACCCCAATCCAAGTTGGATGCTCTAACCCATAGGCCACTGGAGTGGTCTTTTCATCTATGACCAGACCTAAAAATTACAGCACAGCATTAGAAAAAACTATTAACGGAACATTTTTCATAATATTTTTATGATAAATATATTAAAGTACAAGAGAAAAAAACATGTCAAATGAGCAATGTTTTCCACAGCAACAAGTACTTGTAAAGGTGGTAGCACGTTTCATCAAATATGCCAATTTACTCTGAGCTGTGAATCTTTTTTTAATTCACCACGTAAACTGGTGGCAGCAGAAATCCAGCTATAGTTTATTCTTTAATACATGTTACTGATTCATAGTCAACATTTACAAGTTTATTGTTGAAATTTAATTATTTAATGTTAATGAACAAGTACATATTTCTATGATTAACTGAAAATTATTTTCTGGACTTCTCCCCTATAATTGCTTTCCAAAAGTGTAAATTCTTAAATCGACCTTGATCCATGCACTGGTGCACCCTGGCACCCATTCCAGAAAGCTTGACAGTCTAATTATAGCCTTAATGCAACAGGACAGATATCATTAACCTATAAGCCAGAATCACTCTACAATCCACAAACCATAACACCCTGCACACATAGGAAATTTATTTTTTATTTGCACTCTCAGAGGCATGTGGGTTATATCAAGGAAAGAAAACCTTTATACTTTAATTCATTTTGGTGGAAAAGTCCACTTTGCAAATTTGTATGTTACCTTCATTACAAGCCAGCTGCAAACATAGACGGGCAAGAAATTGAACAGTTTGCCTGAAGATACATGGGATGTTGGCTCTAAGGAGGATTCCAAGAAGTCTAACAAGTACTCCATCCAGACTTTGTACTATCAGTTTCATGGCTGGCAAATTAACTTTTTGAGCTGATATTGAACTATTATGCAATATGCCTACCCTTCTTTTTTCCTTGTCCTGATGCAAAGGATAAATATTTTCCATTTACCTGCTTGATTGGGCAGGTGCCAATTCTGTGATGACTAGTGTAGAGTACAGAATATTGCCATACTTTCTACCATAAGTTTTTTTTTTGTTGCAAACACCCCCATTTCAATGCAAACTAACATTTATCAGCTTGACAGTAGACTGATCTAAAATTACAATTACTTGCAATTGGAGGTCACTGTTTCAGAAAAACATCTTTACACATTATATTCTGGTTTCAACTTCTGTAATGATATAATATCTGATTATGTACAAGATCATTCAGGGCATGTTCAAAGTCCTTGTCAAAATACTTGTGTTATATCCTT
The DNA here is from genome assembly GCA_016746295.1 of Potamilus streckersoni. Lineage (NCBI taxonomy): Eukaryota > Metazoa > Mollusca > Bivalvia > Unionida > Unionidae > Potamilus > Potamilus streckersoni. The sequence goes on along the minus strand of JAEAOA010000745.1, from coordinate 8,293,904 downwards.
ATGACCATTCTGGCATAAAAGTTAAATCCAACATAAAGTATCCTACCTCCGCCTGGATATCGCTGGTTCAACCTGCATGACAGAGTCTTGAATCTGGTACCCTAAAATTAAGAACAAAATTCACAATCATTTCTTTACACAAACAACTATGACCATCCTGTATTAATTACTGCAACTGAATCACTACAAAACAATACTTGCTCTATACAAGTCACATTAATCTTCACCAGTAATGAATAATTAGTCATTTGCTTTCAATTCTTTAAAATGTGCTATAGTAGGCACATGCATGTTATGTCCATAATAAAGAAAAACCATGGACAATATCCACTTGCCTTGGACAAATTAGCTAACAAAGTAAACAACTTTCATGGTTTGAAACTCACCCAATCACATACACTGCCACAAACAACACATCTACATAAAGACATCACTAGTTTTTTCATACTATGTGTTTGCATTTTTTTGGGGTTTAACACACTTTAAAGCACATGCTAGGCTATACTCAGTGGACATTGCAAGTGGCCAAGGAAGAATCAGGGAAGACCCTATCCAAGTACCTCCAAACCACAAGAAGCCAGCAGCAAGCTTTCCCAAATGCTCACATTTGCCAAGTCTGTGACTTGAACCTCGAGATAAAAAGTGGTTCACCATTCATGATTTAAGTACTTTATTGGTGATTTAATGATTGCTTGTGTGAAGGTTTACTATTGCTTCACATATTTTCCAATCTGTCCTCTATACAAGGGCAATGCTCTGACAAGAAATGACCCCACACAAATGTAAACTCTCGGTACAGTGTAATGTTAGATGTTTACTTCTGCAAGTTTTAGTGGGATTGGAGATGCTATTACACTTGTTGAGAAAACTACACAGCATTCTAGGTGATCATTTTTCGGGCATGAAACAATCATCAACAATTTTATTCTTGTAGTTTACTTTTCGTTTTTATTACTGTTGTAGATGAAAAACTTTATAAATTTACGTCTACATATTTTTCTTAATGTTATTAATGGAAAAGAATTAAATATGTCATTATCAAGAACTATGCTTTTTCTTTGTATCATTCTGAATAATTGGGGTCTTCATATATGGCATGGACTTGCAGATAGACTGATGACTAACTCCTGGTGTGAATAGTACAAGACTCATGCTGAGATATGTTGAGAGCCCTGCACTGATCAGAAGTAATGAACTTTTCATTGAAACACCAAAAGAATTTCCCTTTAAAACTCAATCTTAATAGACACAGCTATCATGCAAAAGTGGTATTAAATAATCAAGCAAAATCAGACACCTGTATTATTTAAAATTAATTAACATAAATGACACTGAAACAATTTAATAATCAGGCAAGTTAGTTACATTTTATTAACCCTTCGGCAGCTGGAAACGACTCCAGTCGTATGTTCAGAGCATTCTACAAAACGGTGGATTAAACAGTGTACTAGATTATTTTAAGCATACCCTTTTAAAAAGAAGGAAATGATGGTTGAAGGTAAACAATTGCTTAGTCATCAAATGACCACAATGTTAAATTTTTGAAAAAAAATTTTTGAAAATTTAATTTTAATGTTTAGCGTGCGAAGTTCAACATGGCAGCTGCATTTCATGAGGTGAGTTGAGGCCGATTTTGATGAAAATATTAACAATTTTGAAGGTAAGTTGACGTTTTAGGTGGTGGTAATCATGATGCTAATTTTCGTGAAGTGGGTCGTTGGTCAAGTAGATCACTGGTTAGCTGTTTTTCTACTCTAACGATGACAATGACTTTAAGGGCCTTCAAACTAATTGGACTGAATATTTTACTCGTGGTAATGTTCGTCCGTATACCAAGATCGGAGGGACAGAAATTCAACACCAAGAGAAGCATTGGCATGCAACTATTTTGAATTAGAGTTGAAAAATTTTGGCAACATTTTGTCAAAGAAACAATCATTTATGCGGAACAAGACTGCAGAAAAAAAAACCTCCACCGTTTGCAGCAAAATGGATGCAAGTTGATGTTCCGACAATAAAGGCATTTTTTTGGTTTATGCTTGTGCATGAGTGTTTTATTCTATCTAGAAATGACTACTGGAGACAAAGAAAAAGGATGTTCATGACCAATTTTAATACTATGATGTCCAGGGATCATTTCATTCAGATATGGCATTACATCCATGAGCATAAGAATAAAGCTGCACCACAAACAAAACCACACAGGCTCCAGAAAGTACGCTGGATAATAAATTATTTGAATGTGAAGTTTATGCCCTTGTATATGCTTAATGGAGATTTGACTTGATGAAAGTATGGTGAAACAGAAAGACTTTCATTCGGGCAATATTTACCTTCAAAGCCTATAAAGTGGAGAATCAAGGTTTGGTCTCCGGTTATATGCACAGATTTCTGGTGTACACAGTAAAGGGAGTACAATACTGGAAGGGACTCTCAGAGTGGTTACAGATTTATTGAGGTGACTAGAGCAGAGAACATCAGGGTATACATGGATAATTTTTATACAAGCCCTACCTTATTTACTTAACTGTATAGAGGTATAAATGCATGTGGAACAGTTAAATCCAATAGTAAAGGTCTTCCAGAACTTTTGTCGAAAAACATAAAACTGCAAAAATAAGTTTCGTGTTGCACATAAAGATGAACTGTCATATTGTATATAGACATAAAACATGTCTTATTGCTGTCCAATTTCCATGATCCAAACAACATTGGTTCTGTCGATCATAGAAATGCTGGTGATCAGAAAGAACCCATGCAAGTTGCCTGAATATTTCAGGATTATCAAACACATATGGGGGTGTGGATATTTGTGACCAGATGCTAGGTTACAACATGATTCAGGTGAGATCCAAAAATTAGTGGAGAAATAAATTTTTCTACCTTCTGATGGCAATTGTGTATAATGCGTATGGTATTGTTAAGGATTCCAATTCCAGTTTTATAAATGACGAGTATCCATCATTTCAAGATTTTACTGAAGATCTAGCTGAAAGTCTCATTGGTGATGTCAGAGCAAGAATGCCACAGTTGTGAATGAACTTAGACCAACTGCTCGCCATGATGTGATTATGTATGAAAAGAAGTATGCATCAAATGAAGCAAAAGCAGGGCCAGGTCTGGTTCCAAGTTTGGTTGTGTGCAATGTAATGTACCTATGTATTTAGGCTGTTTGACATTTCACACTGTCAGAGAAAATCATATGTGATATGGTACTGTGTTGCAAAAGTGACAACTACACACCTTGTAAAACATCTTCACTTCTGTATATGATGTTACTGCTGCGTTTTCAAAACAATTTCATTAAGTATAAATATTAAGTTACTTGTCATCTTCAAACAATTCAGTTGTGAAAGTATAAATGTGTGCAAATTATTAAATTGTACAGAAATCCTGGAAATAACAATGATAACAAAACATTAGCATTTTTAATGCAGCAGAATTTATTATGAAATGAAAATACAGAAGCAAAATGATCAGCATTGTCAACATTCCAAGCGAGTATCTGTCTGATGCAAACTCCCAAAATTTCATGTGATTAATTAAATTTTATAATAACTTTTGATATTCTTGATGGATTTTTTGTTTAATTTTTAGACCAATATAAACAGCATAAAAATCTTCACATTTTATACAGTTGCATACTGGATATAAAATGATCCTTTCAAATAGAAAAATTTCATTGAAATTAAGTTTTAATTTTTTAAAACTATTTTTAATAGTTTGCTTCTCTTTAAATATGAATATTTTAAATATGAATATTTTCAATTAAAAAAGATGAAGCTTTGTAGAGAATTTTATACAGTTTAAAATGGTATATAATGTTGAAATATTATTTGAGAAAGTTGTCCTGTACAGTTAGGTTGACAAACGTCACAACATTAACTTCTGATGGTATTTCACTGACTGAAAAAATATTTAGTTCTACACAACTGCCTGTCTGTTTGGGCTTCAGTATGAAAAGGGTTAATCAGTACTGTACAATTTCTATTTGTTGTAGCAGGGAATACAAACTTGTTCTTGCGTACAATGTTATGTATATTCTAAGACCTGACATTTTTTTTTTAAGTTCAAAGAACAAAGATATGGTACAATAGATTTTTCTTTCACAAAATTCTGCTCTGCCCTTCCGAAATTGAAAATTTGCCTACATGCCAACCCCTGGTGAGGTAAAAGTAGAATCCAAGCGGACAAAAAGAGTACTTTGAGCAGAAAAAGAGTAATCTGCAGATCTACATATAACAATATAAAATTCAATGAGCATATGTCAAAAATGATTTATTTACCCCTTTAGTCTTTACCATCAGTAATTGTTTGAAGTTTTCATATGTAGCACTTTTAGCATTACAAAGCAACAGACTCCTAATGCATTTCAAAACAATTTGTACCAACTAAGAATGAATATTCCGCACAAAGTAGATCACTAAGTGCTGGTCACAGAGCCTGGACCTAAATTTGGTTTTATTTTTGTTAATGATAGTAAACAATCTCTCAAAGTCAGCATTAGAATGGTAAAAAACCAATAATCCTTTCTTAACCCTTTCATCACTACAGACCGAAAAATCAGTCCAGGGGAAGAAAATCCGCAAACACTATGGACAGAGTTTTCAGTCTAGGGCAGTGTTCTTCCTTAACGTTGTAGTACCCATCTAAATAACTTTCTGGGTACCTCTAATAACTTCCTTCTTGTAATGTAGATGTTATATTTGGATGATCTCATGAGTTTAGCTTGTATACAACTACTAATATTGAACAAAGTACGAACTTTTAACACGTTTTCCAAATGCGGAAATTTGTATCCATATGGCAGAGTTTGAACAAATTTCAGAGGAGGTTATCGGAGGATTTGAATAATTTAGACCTGGTAAATTTGGATGAAAATGAGAGAAGATGTCCTGAGAGACAATGGAATGCACTTGTGGGTGACAGTGATTACGATGAAGAAAACTTTGAAGGTTTTGAACCAGAGGAATTGTGCGCACCACATAGATTTGTTTGGACGAAGCCGGGAAACCAAAGAGATTTGTTTTAAGTTTTCTGACAGGATTGGGCATACCCGAGTGTTAGATGATTCCAGGAAAGCTTCAGAATATTTTCAAATATTCTATTCAGATGAAGTTTTTGGAAAAAATTGTCCGTTTAACGAACTTCAATGCTACGATCAAACGTGGCAGAGCATTATAGGTGTATGGACAGATCTCACCTTGGAGATCATTTTGGCCCATTTTATAGAATTTTATATATTATGGACACCATGAAAGAAAGACTTGTATTGTTATTGTGATTATTCACTAGTACATCTAGGGTCAATTGAACACATTTTTTAGAACTTTCTAAGTTTTCTAAAAGGTAATAAAATAATTACTTGTATTTTACCTGTTGTGTTACCTGTTTGTACCTGCATTTTAACAGTTGTAATAGATATGCACATTTTAATGAATTAGTCATAAAATTTGATTTTTAACCTTGGTTTTGACACCTAATCCAGCCAGATATCTTTAACATTGACAAAAATATGTTGTTTCAAAGTCCACAAGTCATTTTGCTTTACAATTCCAAAGTTACTTAGTGTTGAGGACTCTATGCCTACAAAGATACTTAGCGATGAAAGGGTTAACCTGAAAGAGAAGAGAAAATTTATATATTCCAGTTATTGGGTCTTTATCTGGGAAATAAGGTGCCATTACAGATCAACTCTATCCACAGGAAGTACATTGTCAGGTAGAATGCCTGTCAGGTAGAATGCCAACTCGATTCTTCAGAAGTTCTCCTTTTGATTTATCGGCAGCCTTTCCTGCAGTAAAGTGCATCAAATGACAGGAAAAACCCAATATGTACATTGATGGAGACATTTTTCAAAATATAGAATGCAACTCCTTTATGAATTCAAGTTGTCACTGATGCTTTATCAGCTGAAAAACCCATTCAACTCTACAAACTTGTGTTTATTCAAAGCATTTTCAAGCAAATAAAATCTGTTTTCTTCAGTGGAATCTAATGTTAATTCTGGTAATGAAAGAAGAGCACCCTGACTTTGCCCCTTTCGATGCAAGTCTTCTAAACAAACCAAGAACAATCATAATCACTACTCCTGTGTGTGGCAATACCAAACAGCCCAATTTTCATTGAATCTTCAAATTTAAGCAATTCAGTATCTCCTTCTAAATACCTAACAATATTTGATATTTTCTTCTTGTAGATGCATATGTTTGGCAATTTTGGAATCGGGAAACATGTTTGGACAAATGACCATCTCGATCTTCTACTGCTAGGGGTAGTACATGTTTTGTTAAGAACTCTGTCAATAATGTCTCTGCATTTATAAAATTTGTGTCCACAATTAATACTGCTATAAAAAGGTTACCTTAGTGTGGGAGTTAGTAATTAAAGGTTTTTTTTTGTTTTACTACCAAGACCAATATTAAAATCCTTTCCACACAGCTTGTAATGGGCATGAAGCTGCATTAGAATGGAAAGCTGTATTATGTAATTCATGTATTCAGCTCTGAATTTGTTTTTAATCTTTTTCTAATCCATCTGTGAAATTATTCCAAAAAACAGTTTTGCTCCAAAAACACACAGCGACTTAAATAAATCTGACTTTACTTTTAGCGCAAGATCCCAACAGACTGCTTCTGTACCAAATTAACAAACCAGTCTGTTCTCTCCTAATTAAGCTATGTAATTGCAATAAACAGAAGCCTAAGTCAGAAGTTTGAAATTATGTTTCTTGGAAATAGGACAGCTGCTATAAATAGAACACAGGAGAGTGCATGCCTTATCTTGTAGTCTTTTATAGATTACAGACCGTGGGATTATTGGGATGTCAATAAAAATGAGAAAACAATTGAATTGTGTTGGGAGAGGGATATTCCAAAAAAGAGTAATGATTACACGAAAACGTACTGGTTAGCATGTATGTATTTGGCAATACAAAATACCACTAAAATTTAATTCCCAACAGTAAAATTTGAAACTGCTGTCATGTCCTATTGAATACTTCTGGGCATTCACTTTTTGAGATGTGAATTTGGAATGCTGGTTTTAATACACCGCTAAACAGTTTCAAAGTGTGCATGCATACACTCAAGAGTTATGCAAGAGTTGTTCTTGAATTGCCTGTAAAAAAAATGGGTGTAATGTGTGCTGTGAAGCTTTAACTGTAGGAAGTCAAGTCATATATTTGATTAGGCAAATAAAAAAATACATTTATTTTTCCAGTTGGTGGAATGTCCATTTCTCACTGCCGACCCTAGACTTTTTTTTGCAATGGCCTAATTCTTTTTCTTCAAAAGATCTCATTGCTTAAATTGATTTCTGTATCTAATTGAGCTGGTATTGCCCAATACATCTAAGTGCTTGAAATATTTGTTTATAAATCATTTTTTTAAAAAAGCACATAATTTTAAAACCAGTGAAATAAGAAACACTTTTTTTTGTTTATATGTTGATGTTACAAGGACATATGACTTCCTATTGCTATGGTTAAATATAAACAATGCCTAATAATGCATAATTACATGTTTGCAAGGTTTGAAATACATATTTGTTGCACATATAAACTTGCATAAAAATACTTTGTACATATTTTAATGTCAATGACATGTATATGTACTTTATTAATATACAAACATCATTTGTAATAGACATAAAAAAGGTCATTGACCAACCTAAAATGGTGGGGTGGGTAAAAATAGTGTGGGATGGAAACAAAACAGTATGGCACAACACCATCCTAAAATGGCCTGTGTGAAACACTATGTCAAAGCCTTTTTATTTTTATAATGTGTATCTAAATAGCTTTTCTTATTTGTATTTAAAACCTAATTAAAAGTTACTTTCATACATCATGAAGTTGTTTGTTGTCATTTATAACTGCAAGATCACAAGTTAACAACTTATGGTTTACTGGCATTTTATACAAAATGCCTGGGAAGGTTACTCACACATCCAGGCTCTAGTAAGCAAAATGGCAGCAATGATGGAACTGTTTAGCTGATGAAACTGTTTATCAGTAAGTATGTGCCATTACATGAAGCCATATCAACAAACCACTTTCTCTAACCAGTGACTTGTGTGTCATTAGCAGGTATCAAAATGAAATCCTTTGAAATGGCTGGTCAAGTTGTTTATTCACCCCATATATATATATATATATATATATATATATATATATATATATATATATATATATATATATATATATAAACACAGTAAACCTTCCCATCAAAAGCAGACAATGCAGACATGGAATTAAAAGTCAACACTTGAATTAAAAGTACATGTTTATAAAAGTATATGTTTATCAACCAAAACATGGGGAACAAATTAGAAATTGTCCTGAGTGATCATCCAAGAACACTCCAATACAATATCCTTACAAATTTAAACATTTTTTTCATGCTATATGGATACTGGAATTAAAAGAAAATTAAACGGGGAAAAGGAGAAGAAAAGTAGCCGGCGTGCCCGTTTCAAAATGTGGCAACAATAGATTATGCACCAATAACAATGTTTAAACGGCAACAATCAACTGGCAGTAATTGCTGGTCCTCCCACGATTGATCGTTATATGTTCGGTTCTATATTCCACTAATATACCCGATCAATGAAAAATTTGGGCCTTAAACTATATGTATACTGATCAATCTCTTGTTCCTACTTTGAACACTATATTTCAACAAGCAACAAGTGAAATCTGGACGACTAAAATACAACTCTCGCATAATTTTTTGAAGAACGGTTCCTCCATGACAAGAGAGCCGGTCGAGCTTTGTGTGGCAAGCTCGGGGCGGATTTGTACCGACCTGCTCTCTGCAATGAGAAAATTGCATCAAGCCACGAGATGCTAAATTCATACAATTAATATCCATATAGTATGCAAGAAAAATGCTTTTAAATTCTAGTTTACAATTAAAGTACACATTATGTTCTCTACAATTATTGAAATTCGCAAGAAATTCTGCACCCACGTGCGGCTCACATGCTTTCAACAACGTGGGTTTCGGCCATTTTGGAAGCTTTGTACCATAAATACGCGTTTTAAAAATCTATATTAATGATTGTATTATCATAAAAGATGAATATGCACATGTATTTCTTATTTCTTCATGCAGGCACTTACCGTTTAGTTTGTCAATGGCTCTGTCAACGTTGGCCTGGTCAGGACAGTCTACAAAAGCAAAGCCCCTTTTCACCACAACGTTGTCTACGACAATACCCTCCTCTTCAAATACACCACGCAGCGTCTCTTTGTCAACTTTCGGATCAAGATTGCCGACGTACACTTTAAACATGTTTGCGTTATCTGCAAATAAAAGTCAAGTTACGATTCAGTTATGACATGCAAATATAAAAAATATACCCGACAGCTTCCAAAAATATCAAGGCACTATTTACTTGGTGGATTAATATGACCAGCAATCGTGAGTCATTTGTGGCGAATGAATTTGACCTTGGATAGTCTACAACATTGAAAGGGGGTGAAGATTGTTAAGTCAAGCAAATGTACGACAAAACATAATTCAGCACTTCCCTATTATGAACTTGATTTTGCTAATATTACAACAAACCTATTTTATTACGTTGAAGAACATTTTGATTATGTATTGTGTTTCTTAATTAAACAAACTCAAAAAGCTTACACAGCCTTGTCAATGGTGGGTTCTACCGGCTCGTGCTTTGCCAAAATCAGTTAGTTACTCAAGTAAGTTACTCACGTGGTCCAACATTCCGCCAAAACTGTCGTCATTCGCAGTTAGGGTGAACATCTTTACCTCATCAATGAATTTTTTTTTTTAAGTGACGACTACAAGGTTGATCCCACACCCACCGACCCTCTCTCTCTCTCTCTCTCTCTCTCTCTCTCTCTCTCTCTCTCTCTCTCTCTCTCATTTAAATTATTTAGTAAAAAAAAAAAAAAAAAAAAGATCAAACAAACGGCGGCGAACAGGAATTGTGGGCTCTATGAAAATTTCTCCAGCAGGTTCCTATGCATGATAAAACTAGGACAGCGGTGGTCCCCCCCCCCCGACCGTTGTAGTCCCCGGAATTGTTCTAGTCGTACCCTGTCTGCAGCTTTGCACACAAACAATGCTTAAAGAGATTGCACACTGATCAATCGTACTGTGTCTGTAACAATGCAGATACGCACTGGTAAGGAAAAGGTAATAAATAAGTTAGCGATTAGCAGAGGCGTTGAACAGCCCATTTGTTTAAATCGTCATTTGTCTAAGAACAAAAAATAATAATAAGGTTACTACGAAGGCTGAAAAATAATGTCGATAACGCTAAACCAAACCCTCCAACAGACCGAGAGTTTCTCTAATTGGCTTAGCTTATCTTGTTACTTTATATCAGACTCTTTCTTCGTGCTTCGTTTCCTCGCCGGGTCCCTCCATATTGGTCGTTCACCTCCTCTGCTGCTATAGTAATTAACCAAAGATTTTATCCAGACCTATACGATACCTCGATCTTGGGTCATGTAGATTTATTGTTATAAATCCGAATGAAACAGCTTGTGCTTTTGAAAAAGTTTTTAAACTACAATGTCACAGTACAACAATATTGTACAAACGTATGCTATTATTATAGTCATAAACAAAACGCATGTGTTATGTATGCACACCATAAAAAATTCTTAATCAGACTTAAAAATCCACTTTTGCAAATGAAAAAAAAAATTATTGGTAATCTCCTTAAAGAATCGGTAGTTTTAGCTTTCCAATCACGGATATGACGTACATTAATCGCTTCTATTCAACCCAGCCATTTAAGTGTTTAATTTCCCGACGTAATTGTCTATGTGATATAATCACAATCGTGCTTTTGTACAGCAAATATAATGCACGATTGGCTGTAACCAAAAAAGTGATGATGGGAAAAATGATTCTTTTTTCCCGAAAGACCCTGTTTACCAGTAAAAAAAGTGAGTTCAAGCAGTGAGATAAAATAGCGTGAGGGGATGGGGAAGTTGTATCAATAATGCCAGATTATAGTCAATTTGACCAAGACAATTCGACCAAACTCAAAAGGCACTTCGGGTCAACTTTTGAAGAACTTCTTTTTCTTAAAACAAGAAGTAGATACTATGTAAAATACGTTTTAGGAGTAGGTTTTAAGAAATAAAGACTAAATTTAAACGAAATTGATATTCTTTCGGAAAAACTAATCATACTTTACAAAATACATATATATGAGAGAAAACACAAGCAGACTTCTTGCTTGTTCTAATTAAAATATTTATATACATTTTTTACATTAAAAATATATGCATCTGCACAACGACTTTCTCAATTTAAGTCTTCCCGTCAAATTATCAATATTCATTTATTAAACAATAAAACTTACCAGATCATATTTTACAGAATATGTTTACATTTTTCTAAAGGTAGTCTGCATGAGATATTAAAACAAATATATTTTATTTTAGACTTTGCGTTGTAACACTGCCGCATATATTACATACTCTGTTACTCAAGAGAGGGAGAGAATAATGTTGAGTATTTTGTCAATGTTTCTGCAATATGAAGCTCTTACCAGTTAATTTTATTGTTTGATTTATTTTTCAAGTTGTCTTAGTGTATGCACGTAAATTAAAAGCTTGTCATTACTAGTCACAATCGTCAATCATATTTGCTCCATTATTCCATACAAATAAGAAAAGAAATTAATTTTGTGTTGAATTTGTGCCTTTCCCCACAAGGTGTACAAAAATACGATAAATATACACTTAAGCTAACGTTGCAATGTCATCATTTATTCTTTCTTTTTTTCATCATGAGAGATTTTATTTTTAAAAAATATACGATCGAACTCCGTGTAAATAGTGTGGATGCCTGTTTACTGTAGGGTGTATCGCTTATGTCAAATAACAAAATCACAAAAGAGACGAAAATATCACTGGATTGCTTGCAGGCAACTGCCATTCACGCATGACCTTACAAGGTGCAAACTGACCAAGATTGTATTGTATCCAGGTTAACGCTACGACTGTATCATAAACAAAAATCATTATTTTACAATACATCCACTGTGAGTGCAAATGATAATCTTTTCGCTAGCACGGGTTACAAAAGTGTTATGAAAGCACGTTTTTTGAGTATACTATTTGCCCTGCAAATATCAAGATATCAAATTTTCAGCAGGCGAGTTCACTTGCTATACTGATTTCACAGCATGTTTTAATGGAATTCATCAATCAAATTGAACGATCGTATCTATCGATTACATATGTTATTCCAGAACGCCAAGGAATCCGCATCATTGTTTATATATTTTATAGCAACACGTATATACTGCGCTACATACCATAGTTGTCCAGATGACATTCAAGACGTATCAATTATTTCTAGTTTAATGAAAGCATCACGAATAAACATTATACAGTTACTTGGTTTACAAGAGATCATACTGCATTATGCCACACATTTTAGTTATCTTCCTAAATTAAAATATTAGTTGTCTCATATATGAAATAATATATTGGGAAGTCATAATTCACATCCTATTAATAAGGAGTATCACTTCAATATTATGAACACGCCGTTCTATTGAGCGCATGATCCTAGGTCAATGACATATGACGGAAATATAATTGTTCAGATAAATTAATAGAAGTTACTGACTTCAGCGACTAACCTAGCACTTACACAGCAATTTTAATTATGTTCTGCTGAATTTATTTAGAATGAAATAGAAATAATAATAAAATAATAACAAAAAGAGTAAACTAACGTATAAAAACAAAAAAAATACAAAGACAAGAACTGCATGCTGATATCAAACCGTCTAACGTAACTAGTTGTAAAGTAAATTATGTAGAATTTAAAAAAACAACATAAATAATAATGACATAAAAGAAACATATTTTGTTTTTTACTGCAGATTCTCACTATTGTACTTGAACTTCATTGAATGTGTCAATTGTGTTTTCGTAAGATTGCCTTGAATAAACTCTTTCTTTACCATACAGATGTCACATTACGTATTATCCTGTCACATTGCATATTTTAATGTTTTCTTAATATATTGTTTTTCTTCATTCCTCATCGAGGTACTACACGTTAAATTGTTGTCTTTTCCTATTTCTTAACTTTTGTTAGTGCATTGTATTTTGTTCTTTTTAATATTTTTACTTCCTTGTGTAATTGTAATCACTTTTTCAATTTATGTTGGCTCCTTATTACACATTTTATGGTACATTTTTCTATGTATCTTTTATCATATCTATTTTGGTGCATTGTCAACGTACCTTACAGTTTATTGATTATTACACATTTTATTGTATTCTTTTTTGAATTTCACAATATGTACTGCAATAAACATTGTTCTCATTGCCTTTTTGCAATTTATCAACTTATCAATGCATTGTAATTTTTTCATCTACCTAAGCATTGTAATTTTTATTTTTAATATTTTTTTTCTTTATTCTTTCTCGTATACTTATCAATTTTTTTTTACTAGCCTCGAGGTCTCGGCTAATTTAACCAAGAGGTATTATCAAGAAATCAATTTTAAAAGAAAGAAACGAAAATATTAATTTGTGTACAACATATTGAAATCTCTAGTTACTGGAAGACAAAAACATCCAAATTTAAGTTAGTGCTTTGATATCGATTTGGATTGTAGGAGAAGCGTGACCCAATCAATAATTCATATCCTGAATATAATAAGGACATTGAATTTAGATTAAGCATTTATTATTGTTCAGCTTTCACTTGGTAATGGAAAAATCTAATTAATAGTCGAGTTGATAGTTCAAACAACAGATAAAGCCACGAGTGGCATGCTATTTCGCAGTTCGGTCGATAAAACCTTATTAAATTGCGTTGCGATATTGGGAACAAAGTAATTGATAATCACCCTAGGGAATTAATTAAATTAATTAAGTTCACAATGTGAATGACCACTTGCTACTGGAGGGTTATGGACAATGTATGACCCAAAAGGTCGCTAATTCGGAAAAATACTGTCCTCACACTCTATCTCCCCCCCCTAAAACTTGACATAAAGTTAAAGCTGTCCTTGACTAGCACACAAGAAGCACGCGTGATTTTTAGACAGACATCTTTTGAGACTGGATGAAACACTCGTGATAGGGCAGCCTCTAGAATATAAAAAAGGCTTTGAGCTGCTTTATTCTCAGTGTGATTCCAGGCTTATAAGAGTGTCATGTCTATTTCTTACAGGTAAGAAAATTATGCTTTATACTCGCTTTTGGAAGTTAAAGATTTTATAGTGAGTTGTGGTATTCTTCTGAATTATTTTTATTTCATCAATATAATGTAATAGTGAGTTCTCTTTTCTACTATGAAATATTTTACTGATTTAATATTTTACTGAATTGATGTTCATTGTATTTATAATATAATATTATTGAGTTCCCTTCTTCCACAATCATAATGTAATGAAATATTTTACAGCTTCGATGTTCATTAGTATTTGTTTGAAATAATTACTAGCTTCATGTTATAATTTAATTGAGAATAAATATATATTCTTTAAATAATAAGTATAACATTTACAGATCTTTTTCAGGTCGTTACTTTACAATAAATAAAATAAAATACATTTATTACAGTTATTGAATTTTAGGCTCTTTGAATATTTAAATCACTTGTATTCAAAAATGCAGAAAAATGAATGGACAAATGAAATACTAGATTGTGGAAGAACTATTTAATAAGTATTGTAATATGTATTGTATGTATTTTCAACATAAATAAATTTACATGTTGTATCTTTAGAATATATATATATATATATATATATATATATATATATATATATATATATATATATATATATATATATATATATGTCAATAAAGTGTGATTCCAGGCTTAAAAGAGTGTCATGTCTATTTCTTACAGATTCTTGGTACCTTCTCGTAGCCAAGCTTCACCACAAAAAGATGTTACCGTATCTACACCATCATAAGTGACACCTTATTCTTATGAATGCTGAACTTTCTACCTTCTCGTAACTAGACACGAGAAGAAGGTTATGATAGAAAACGTCTAAACAACAACAACATATTTTTCTGATCATAATATAGTGGCGCAGAATCCAATCTTTTCTATCATAATACAAACATAAATTATGGTCACATCTGGGAAACAAATAGAAGCCTTGGTAATGGATAAACACAATTGGAGCGAGCAACAAACTCTTTCCTTAAACTTTCCGACAGGATATAAAATACAAAGGTTTTTTTTATTACAAAGCAAACAACCCCGAAAACTGACTTTGTTATCTATTAAGTGTGCCGATTTTTTTTTTATGAAGTCGACCGACATAAGGAAGTCAAGTTTGGTTCCTTTGGAATCTTTTTAGTGTGCCGAATTTATTTTTTTTTAAAATAAAGTCAGCCGACATAGAGAAGCCAACATTAATTCTTTTTTTACATGTATTCACGGGAACTTTAAAAAATTGAAACGATTGAACAGTTTTGAAAGCGACACAAATCTAGTGCGTCGCGCACGCATATCGATATAAGGCTGAACAGTAAATTAGTTTTCAGTAGTGTCAGCTAAATGCTCTTTATCCATGGTTTATAATATGTTATTTTTCGATAACAAGAAGCATTTACTTCGTCTTGTGGGGATAAATGTGCGTCATTTCCAGCTGGGAAATTGTAGGAAAGATGCATACTGCGATGCATACTTCTTTCTCGAACAATTAAATTATTATTTCTTTTTTTATTTGATCATTTTTTTTGTGGTTCTTTTTGTGCGAGTATAACCAATTTTAATCATGTAATGCAAATATGATGTAAACAGAAAAATGTTGGATTTTTCTGGTGACCTTTAATCATTTATATCCTCTGAACACCGGGTATAAAAAATATTATGTAAGGTATAATTATATACTCCATTAAACACAAATAAAATATTGCAGTTATCTCTGATCACGTTATGTATTTGTGTATATAGCTGAGTAACATAAATCAGTCAGTATTTTTATGTCTGCCTCTGGAAAATATCCGAGCTGGATTTGATTTTGTCCAGCATGACATCATCGCATACTACCAAATTATTAATAAGTCCATCTATGTCATTTAAAGATGGGGCTTCATCAATATCGGTGATAAAATCAATAATATCGTTTTTGTATTTGCCCAATAATTTCGCATTTTTATTAAAATCTTTAAGTACTTCATAACATTGTTGATCATCTACAAATGGTGCTACTAAATATAATTTATTCCACTTAAGCCATCGCATCATCAGATTAAGTAATAACTGTGCCTTGCCAAATCCAGGTTGGCCTATTATTATCATTCTAATAGAATTTGGTAGTGCTGGATGGTGCCTTACTGGTTCTTGTTTTCGTGTCGCTGAGAAGTCAATTGTATTCATGTAATAAATAATATGAGTTTATATTTTGTTAGATGCAGAACACCGACCCATACCAGTGGATTTACAACGATAATAACAAAAAAGTTGTCCAAATACAAGCAAATGTGTTAAATGTGGCACAATTTTTTTTATTCCTCTTAAATTGTCAGTCAAAGGAACAGATATCGCTGCTTCATTTGGGAAATTACCAGGCGCTCCATGGGATAAATACCCTGTTGAGGAATATTTTCCTGGATATGATTATTGTAGTCATAAAACTCGACTTGATATCCGACTTGACCATCAAGATACACCAAGACTTGGATAGTATCCAAAAAATAAGATTGATCAATCGTGTCATGTTCATGATGTTGCATATAAAAGTAAAGATCTACAACAACGGCATCTCGTAGATTTGAAATTGATTCACGCATTAAATTCTATACCCAATAAATCTCTCAGAGAAAAACTCGCTAGCTATCTAGTACAATCTGATATGAGAGCTAAATAATGTTAAGGTATGTTATTTAATTATATAACTATTCTAATGGAATCTGTTTACTATTGCCCAAGAGGATATTGGAGGGGCAGAGCAGCGATTACTGAACTTGCTGAAGCAGCAGAAGTCTCACTTTCTGGTACTGCAAATTGGTTAGCACGACAGGCAATATGGCAAATGTATTTAAAACCACCTAAAAAAAATCAGTACGCACATTTTGATGTCAGAACCCCTAATGAAGTTCATCAAGCAGATGTTTTATTTTTACCACATGACACCATTGAAATTGCAAGACGTCAATTACGCATATATAATTACGCATTGATCGTTGTTGACTTTGCAAATAGATATGAAGAAGCAGAACGACTATCAACAAGAACAGCAACTCTAGTTGCATCTGCGTTTGAACAAACTGATCGACGAGAACCCTTGCGATGGCCACAGCTATTACAGGTTGATCCTGGTAAAGAATTTCTTGGTGCAGTATTATCGTTGATGAAAAAAAAAAACCATAACGTTAAAATCAAGACTGGGACACTGAAATTCATCGTGGTAAGGCAATCGTTGAACGATATAATCGAACACTTGCTGAACGGTTATTTGTATATTAATATGCAAAGGAAATATCCACTGACTTTAAGACCGGGGAGAGATTTCGTGAATGAGTTGCAAGATTACCAAGTATGATAACTGCGTTGAATAGTGAAATTCCTCGTGCATTTTCTATGAAGCCTGCTAATGCAATTACAATATACATCAATACAACCACGTGAATCTTCCTCTCAACCAGTATTAAGTAATGTAACTGTAGGATATTTTTATGAATCCGGTGAACTTGCAGGTGGTAAAAAGATAGAAAATGATCCTATCTGGAGTGTGACTACACATAATTTTTTTTAGCGTGGTAAGATCCACAGGTAGACCTGCAATCTACAGATTAGATTCGACGGCTCCCCAACGTGAACAATTACAAGGAATTCCTAAAGACACACAATTACCACCACCTTCTCTTATCTAAACTTGCTTCTCTATGTCGATTACATTCAAGACACGTTATCATCATATTTTCACGTATGTGAGCCAGTCGGTAGTATTAATAAATTGGTATTAATAAACTTGGTTATTTTAGATTTAATGCCGGTGGAAATAAAATTATTTATCACATCAACGAATGTTTTTATAGGGTCATTAAAGATGGACTTGTAATTGATCATACTGATGGAAATACAAACACATAATCATTTATATAACCTGCAAGTTATTACACAGGCTTAATTCTGAACGTGGAAATACTGCAAAATGTAAAGTATTTGGAAAGAGAGCTATTAAAGCCGTAAATGCAAAAACAGGTCAAGAAATAACTTTTCCATCAATAAATGCAGCTGCCACATATTTTTGGCATATACCTAAAATCAGTACAATTTGTACCAAATAAAACATACAAATCTACATATCCTCTTAACATAAAACATAAAAACCAGAATAAAAAAATATTTTTACTGTATATAGTTCGACTCTGTCAATTTTGCCAAGGGTTTGGTTTGGCCATCACCTGAGCCTAAGGTCCACCTTCATTGTCGCTGCTCTCAGTGTCACATGTTTCACGTTTGACAGAATCACATATTTCTCAATTGCATTAAAAGATTATTCGCAAATCTTTTTTTTTCTTTCATACTCGTTAGACAATTCGGTTCTTATTTTTTCGATTGAACGTGCAGGATGTATAATTATCTTCACCTGTGTGACATTTACCATTGCCAAAGATTCTAACATAGGCTGATAGATTAATCTATCATTGGATGGTAATGTGAATTTATTCAAAAATTTTCGTTGTTATAATGATTCAAAATCAGACATATTTTTTGAGGATCAAGATTATTAGATGTCTTTATTCCGTCTTGTTGTATGTTTTCAATAACAGAAATAATATCATTAATATTTCATAGCTCATTATATAAAAAATATTTAATAAAAATAAAAATAATAATCAGTTTCTGAATAATAATATATTTTGAATCAGACTATAATAAGAATAATAAAATAATAGTGCCCATAACCCAATGTGAATCCCTAGATTGCTAAACAACATTCTAGCAAGCTCAAAAGTGCAAACGTACAAACACCACGTTGTGGTACGGTGGGAGGGTATTTTGTCTGTTATGGATTTTGAGGAAAATTGGTATTGAAATCGTCTCCGCCGACAACGTGTCAGTCACGAGAATCGATCCACGGACCTTGAGTACGGGAATCAAACGCTATATCACTGCACCACATTCCGATTCATACAAATATACGTTTTAAAAATATTACGAAGTTACCCCAATACCTAATAAGCAGGCAAATCATGAACGAGCAGTATACTGAATAAAATCACAGTTATTATGGAGCTGTGGTGTCGATTTATTTCAGAAACTGAAACATTTTAATTCTACATAGTTAGTTCGAAGGTTGATGACTGTACATACAGATCAATATAGCTGTTACCTGAAATATCTAATAATTTACATAATTATAAGCAGGAAGAGTGAATATAATCAATCATTATAAACTATATTTCACTTTCCAAGCACACTTCATAAAATATACTGTATGATATATATTACATTTTCTGCATAAGTAAGCGCGATAATAATACATGTAAACACAGGTAAACAGCTAAAAATAAGTCTGATTTGTAATTCAACGCACTTACAAGCAGACGTGATTTAAATTCAAAAGGTGCATAAAAATCCCTCTATGTTACAAATTGCTGCTTCACTAACAATTTATTGCTTACAGAGAATAATTAAATCGTTACATAAGGACTGTTGCAATGGAAATAGTTTCGTGGTCTTATTAATCAATGTAGTAACAAGGTAGATAATCGTTTAATCGTTTACAAAGAGAGTTTTTGCTCGGCAGAGTTATCTCGCTTCATTATAAGTGCTAATGCCTCACACATATAGGAAAATCAGTATAAAAAAATAAATTTCAGAATCAGATTATTTTTTCCCTATGATTATATCGGAATATTTACTCAGACCTTCTATGAACGCAGATTAATAACCAGAGATTCTTGTCTTAAATCCAAATAGTATCCAGTCTGGTCACTATGTTTGAAATGTATCCTTGATAATAACAGATTATATACACGTAGATAAACAGGGTTATTTGGGTCGGCTATAATTAAAAACCAGGAGGTACATAGAGTCCTAAATGAATATAATATATAACCTTGATAGGTCTGGCTAGCCCTTGAAAAACAACTTGATAGTTGCCATCAATTACATCACATACTAGATTAACTACGATTTTTGTTATATTATCAACAATAGAATATATATGGTGCCCTCCACTGTGTGGATCATTATTATATTCAAGAATGGTTAGCGTCGGGATTGATTTTCTCTATGAATCACACTCTTTTAAAGTGTTCATCAATAAGATCATTAATTGATTTATTCATTTCCTTATGATTCTATCATGGAATTGTAAATTTTGGTAATTGTTCTTCTGTAATTCCTTAATATTTAAGAAATACTGTTTATCAGGCAAAAACTGAACTGGCTCGTCTTCATTAACTATATAGCCTCCAAAATATGTAATGACACTTGAATCCATTAATCTTTTCTCTCTCAGTAAAAACCTTATTTGTATATTCTCTGTCTGATATAACTTGATTTAAATGTATTATATCATTATCGTAATAATTGTTGATGTTAGAAAATACATTTTGTAGATTATTAAGTATACGTTCAGATTTAATTGGATTAACAACTTCATTAATTTGCTCAACACTAATTGTTATCAAATATTCTCTTTTAATATTTTTAGTTACAGATATATCCAAAAATGTTGTATAAACTGATCTGCATGTCTTTCAAGTCATTCTTTGTAAATGACTATTTACCACTTTTTCGATATTCTGGAAGATTTATAAATATTCTTTCATCTGCAACGAAATAAAGATCGTTGCGGTGAAAATTATAGGCATTCGAATACTGATCTAATCGAAGTTTGATAAATATCTACAGAATAATCAGGGTAATTTATTTCAGTCATCGCTGATAATGTTGGTTCATAAGCAGTAATTGCTATTTTTATTGTTTTCCTCTAATGGATAATTTCTGCGCTGGAATTTATCATTTATTTCTTCTATTTGATAACTGCCCGTTGGAATAGTAACTACGAGCCAAACAGGAGATCCATCAGGTTTATTCTCATTTTCAAACACTAATGAATTAGTTGGTTGGAGTCCACCGATTGGACTTTATCTAATATTTGGCCAAATATAATAATCCCGTAATTGTGCTAATGCTATTTCATTTGCTGTATTGCGGTTGGAAAGTTAACGCTAAAATCAGGATTTGTCGAACTAAATGATAACGTAGAAGTTTTTGACGATGCTGTATTAGTGACTATCTGTTGAATTAATTATCGTGACTCAATCAAGGACGCTGACATTATTATTATTATTATTATTATTATTATTATTATTATTATTATTATTATTATTATTATTATTATTATTATTATTATTATTATTATTATTGTTATCATTTTAAATCGCTAATTTGTGATCCTCCGCTTTTTCGCCTTGGCTGTTTTTAAGGAATACTTTATCGTAGGTTTTCATTATCGTTGTGAACTCCTCATCATATGTTTTACCATCGCTGAGGTACGACGAAATATATGACGCCAGTTTATTGTATGCCGTTGCTGCTATAATTTTATTCTATATTCGTGTAATTTAGCATTTGTACATGTAGCTAAATTATTAGCGATAATACAGAGAATACTTGTGATAGTCGTTGAAGCAGAAATGACAATTGTTACTACAAAAGGCGCTGTTATTGTTATTGTTGATAATAAAAATCCGACTTCAGCAATAATAACAGAAACAGTAGAAACAATTGTTTCAATAACAACCATACCTCTGCGATATTTTTTTTACTTTGGTTGTATAATCGTCAACGATATTTTTTTAGTTTGTTAAGACATTCACATACTTAATTGCATCTGTGACGTTGAACGTCGATGAGGGACTGGGGTTTGATTCATTATTATTTAATGACGTTAAGTAATCAATTATAGTGTTTCAGCGACAAATTCCAGTCCCCACCAATAAGACGCCGCGGTTATTATTTTATTAGTTGGATCTAGTATAAATGTTTCTTTGTTATTTTTATTTAACGCTATAAATACAACTCCAGAAAATTATCGGTTGTATGACACCATGGAAATAGAGTGAAAAAAAAACCCCACTAAATTTTGCAGGACTAATACACACCGGTAACCTCAGAGATATCATTGGTAGTGATATTTTTTAATGTGACCATGCTGCTAATTATGATGCTACTGTGTATATTATATTGATCATTTGATTGTGAGGAATTTCAATCAGATTCGTTTTATTAACAACATTAGAAATTCCACTGACAATATCGTTAGACGTTGAAAGTATTCCCTCAAGTGATTCTCGACGTCTTGTGTTTCGGAGACCAGATTTCCTCGAAGGAAGATACTTTCAAGTGTTTCATCAAATAATAAGCATTGTGATATCATTACTAGTATAAAAGAATGTCCTGGATACTCTTAGGTTCGCGAGAAATGTGATCAATGCTTATATGCCACTTGGGAAGAACACATTCATTGCAGAGAGATGTTGTGGATGTTTAGTAAATGGCTAAAGCGTTGGGATTGACAGAAATGGACAAAAGTTATATTCCACACTATTTCATTTCTTACTACTCAGTCATACACTAAAGTAACAGGAAGAAGAAAAACCAACAAGTTTTGTAAATTGAACAAAGAATTTAGTTTTTAAAGTCACAAGTGAAAATGTAAGAGGAACCTACAGTATTATGAAGTGAATGCAAAACAACCCTGATTAAGTTCTATCAAAGTAATAACTGATTGAAAAGTTTTGTATCCATTTAAAAACCGGAAATATACTGGTCTCACAAGAAGCAAAAGCAACAAGTTTTTTTTAATAATTAACAACAAATCTAATAACAAAGTAAGAAAAGAAAAAGAGAGAGGAACGTATAGTATTATGAAGTGAATCCAGAAAAATCCTGGTTAAATTCTTTATAAATCCTAAATAAATGAAACGTTTTGTATAAATTTCACAACAGGAAACATACTGCTCCGCTAAGAATCGTGGCGTTGTCAATATGGCGCCATCCAAAACTCCTTTGAATGATTCACAGCAGTTTCAAAATAATATTATAGTCCAAATAATTAGAACATTCTGTCTCCACTGAACGGTCAAATCAAATGCATTTTGCTCTCAATAATATCTAAATTCAACATAAAATACGTCTTCTAAGGAAATTACATTAGTCAGTCATACAACTATAGGCACAGAAGAGAAAATATGCTATTTATTCTATCACTAATTTGTTGATGGCGAAACGTAGAGATTATATTTTTTAACCTAAGCTCCACCCAAATATGCTATACCCTT
Source organism: Potamilus streckersoni (assembly GCA_016746295.1). Classification (NCBI taxonomy): domain Eukaryota; kingdom Metazoa; phylum Mollusca; class Bivalvia; order Unionida; family Unionidae; genus Potamilus; species Potamilus streckersoni. The sequence goes on along the minus strand of JAEAOA010000745.1, from coordinate 8,270,617 downwards.
TGTAACTATTGGTTACTACTGCTCATTATTTGTTGCTCAATTTCAGTAGAAAAAAAACGTTGAGTAAAGAATATTATTATAGACGTCATTTAGTTTCAAGATGTTTATTGTTAACTTCAAATAACTTTATCCTCTCACATGAAAATTACATTTTAATAATTAAATAATTTTGTAACTTTTATAGAAAGAAAAAACACACCTATCTGTACACTCTCTCCAGATTTAGATGGGATGTCAATGGGCTGATAGTTTTATAGCGTTATTATTTTTATTGCATATTCGGAAGGAATTGTGTTTGTAAATCCTTCCTATAGAAACATTACGTATATAGGGCTAGCACAATAAGCAAAAAGCCCATGATTACCAGTCAAAAATACAATAAGCGAATGATTACCAGTCAAATGCACAACAGACCAATGATTGCCAGTCAAATGTATAATAGGACAATACGTAAGAGTCAACAACATAAAATATGCCAATGATTACCAGTCAAAAACATACAACAGAGCAATGATTACCAGTCAAGTTACCAATAGACCAATACTTAAGAGTCAAAAACATAAAATAGGCCAATGATTACCAGTCAAAACATACAACAGACCAATGATTACCAGTCAAGTTACCAATAGACCAATACTTAAGTCAAAAACATAAAATAGGCCAATGACTACCAGTCAAAACATACAACAGACCAATGATTACCAGTCAAGTTACCAATAGACCAATACTTAAGAGTCAAAAACATACAACAGACCAAAGATTACCAGTCAAAACATACAACAGACCAATGATTACCAGTCAAAAACATACAACAGACCAATGATTGCCAGTCAAAACATAAAATAGGCCAATGATTACCAGTCAAAACATACAACAGACCAATCATTACCAGTCAAATGTACAATAGGGCAATGCTTAAGAATCAAAAACATAAATTAGGTTTCCAGTTGGAAAAATGTCTTCATAAGGATTCTAGACTTTTTTCAGTTCAAGTCTGGACACGAGATCAAAATATCAAGAGAACATAAATGTTGGAAATCATATGGCGGATATAACAAAATTATAAAACATGTATTGGGTATAAAAAAATGAATTGTAGATGGGTTGTTTTAACACGTATTGCAAATGTCATCCATCGCCTTATTACTATGCCACTACAAACACGTATTGCATATGTCATCCTTCGCCTTATTACTATGCCACTACAACACGTATTGCATATGTCATCCTCCGCCTTATCACTATGCCACTACAAACACGTATTGCATATGTCATCCCTCGCCTTATCACTATGCCACTACAACACGTATTGCATATGTCATCCTTCGCCTTATTACTATGCCACTACAACACGTATTGCATATGTCATTCCTCGCCTTATCACTATGCCACTACAACACGTATTGCATATGGCATCCTTCGCCTTATTACTATGCCACTACAACATGTATTGCATGTCATCCTTCGCCTTATTACTATGCCACTACAAAACGTATTGAATATGTCATCCTTCGCCTTACTACTATGCTACTACAACACGTATTGCATATGTCATTCATCGCCTTATTACTATGCCACTACAACACATATTGCATATGTCATCCTTCGATTTATTACTATGCCACTACAACACGTATTGCATATGTCATCCTTCGCCTTGTTACTATGCCACTACAACACGTATTGCATATATCATCCTTCGCCTTGTTACTATGCCACTACAACACGTATTGCATAAGTCATCCTTCGCCTTGTTACTATGCCACTACAACACGTATTGCATATGGCATCCTTCGCCTTATTACTATGCCACTACAACATGTATTGCATGTCATCCTTCGCCTTATTACTATGCCCCTACAAAACGTATTGAATATGTCATCCTTCGCCTTACTACTATGCTACTACAACACGTATTGCATATGTCATCCATCGCCTTATTACTATGCCACTACAACACATATTACATATGTCATCCTTCGATTTATTACTATGCCACTACAACACGTATTGCATATGTCATCCTTCGCCTTGTTACTATGCCACTACAACACGTATTGCATATGTCATCCTTCGCCTTGTTACTATGCCACTACAACACGTATTGCATATGTCATCCATCGCCTTATTACTATGCCACTACAACACATATTACATATGTCATCCTTCGATTTATTACTATGCCACTACAACACGTATTGCATATGTCATCCTTCGCCTTATTACTATGCCACTACAACACATATTACATATGTCATCCTTCGATTTATTACTATGCCACTACAACACGTATTGCATATGTCATCCTTCGCCTTGTTACTATGCCACTACAACACGTATTGCATATGTCATCCTTCGCCTTATTTCTATGCCACTACAACACGTATTGCATATGTCATCCTCCGCCTTATCATTATGCCACTACAAACACGTATTGCATATGTCATCCCTCGCCTTATCACTATGCCACTACAACACGTATTGCATATGTCATCCTTCGATTTATTACTATGCCACTACAACACGTATTGCATATGTCATCCTTCGCCTTATTACTATGCCACTACAACACATATTACATATGTCATCCTTCGATTTATTACTATGCCACTACAACACGTATTGCATATGTCATCCTTCGTCTTGTTACTATGCCACTACAACACGTATTGCATATATCATCCTTCGCCTTGTTACTATGCCACTACAACACGTATTGCATAAGTCATCCTTCGCCTTGTTACTATGCCACTACAACACGTATTGCATATGTCATCCTTCGCCTTATTACTATGCCACTACAAAACGTATTGAATATGTCATCCTTCGCCTTATTACTATGCTACTACAACACGTATTGCATATGTCATCCATCGCCTTATTACTATGCCACTACAACACATATTACATATGTCATCCTTCGATTTATTACTATGCCACTACAACACGTATTGCATATGTCATCCTTCGCCTTGTTACTATGCCACTACAACACGTATTGCATATGTCATCCTTCGCCTTGTTACTATGCCACTACAACACGTATTGCATATGTCATCCATCGCCTTATTACTATGCCACTACAACACATATTACATATGTCATCCTTCGATTTATTACTATGCCACTACAACACGTATTGCATATGTCATCCTTCGCCTTATTACTATGCCACTACAACACATATTACATATGTCATCCTTCGATTTATTACTATGCCACTACAACACGTATTGCATATGTCAACCTTCGCCTTATTACTATGCCACTACAATACGTATTGCATATGTCATCCTCCGCCTTATTACTATGCCACTACAATACGTATTGCATATTACATCCTCCGCCTTATCACTATGCCACTACAACACGTATTGCATATGTCATCCTCCGCCTTATTACTATGCCACTACAACACGTATTACATATGTCATCCTTAGATTTATTACTATGCCACTACAACATGTATTGCATATGTCTTCCTCCGCCTTATTACTATGCCACTACAACACGTATTGCATATGTCATCCTTTGCCTTGTTACTATGCCACTACAACATGTATTGCATATGTCTCCCTCCACCTTATTACTATGCCACTATAACACTCAATGAAATTAAATCTTGAAAATAGATTTTCATAATGCTCACGTTGTTCTATTTCTATCCTTTATTTTAATAAACACAGGCCGATTTAAAAAAAGAAAAGACTTTCTTTTCTCTCGTTTTATCAACGAACAACTATTAAATTTGAAAAGGGTAGACTGTACTTGTGGTGCTTCTTCTCTTGGAAGTGAGCATATGTATCCTTGAGAGCAAAACACACCCAAAAATTCGATCAATCACCAAAACAAAAATGTATGCAACACACATTAATTTTTCTATCCCAGATATTGTGCCAATCCTCAAACTAGACAATCATTGAATATTACATGTTGATTAATTCAGGTCCTCATAACAGGTATCGTGTGCATATTTTAGGGTCCTTGGTTTATAATCAAACAGTAAAATATCAATGACCTATTCATCTTCTGTCTGAAAACTGAGGACCCTAAATAAAACGTTGAGTTTATTTCCCCGTCATTATATGATTTGTTTAGAAAATAAATTGATGTCTGAATCCACTAATTATAAAATAATACAAGTCATTTCATTAAGACCATTAAACACTAATTATTAAATAGTACAAGCTAATTTATTAAGACCAGTAAACACAACTGGAGCTACTTCTGTGTGCCATGTCAAATCCCCGCTCTTTCTATTAAATGTTCCTATCCGCCAGACCTTAGGGTCATCAACCGATTGCAACAAAAATTCCGTTGCACATATTGTGTTTTCTTGTGCTAAGATTGCATCTTTACAGATTTTTTTTGTTCAAAAGTAACATTAAACATAACTCTAAATAACTTGTGCAATTGGTTAGTTGTATTTCACAATTCTCTCTCTCTCTCTCTCTCTCTCTCTCTCTCTCTCTCTCTCTCTCTCTCTCTCTCTCTCTCTCTCTCTCTCTCTCTCTCTCTCTCTCTCTCTCTCTCTCTGCCGTGTAAATAAACAAATCATATTGCAGCAGGAGTGAGTAACGTTACACATTTAGACTGCGTTTCACTAATGGATTTTGAGCTTCCGCGCCAGATGCCTTTCGCCCTTTACTTTTTGCACTATTTTCTGATCTATCTTCATTTTGTTTTTCGGGCTGAAGCGCAGTTTTTCACCATATGAAAGGATATACGAGGGAAGCTACTGACAAGGTTTCTCTCATACCCATGCTGGCTGAGCCGAGAGTTGAACCCGCGTGGACAGAGGTGAGATGTCAGTTATCTGTACAAGCAAGTGTCTTAAACCACTAAACAAAGAACATTTGTTAGTCTACATTAAAACATAATCGTTGTACGTTCAGTAACAATGAAATCAGAGCCATAAGACAAAAATACAAGTTCTGTATACCTCTAACGGTTAAGATTATATTAAAAAATATATGTACTACCTCATGGTCATCAATATATGTACTACCTCATGGTATATGTACTAGCTCATGGTTATCAATATATGTACTATCTCATGGTCATCAAAATATATACTACTTCATGGTCATCAATATATATACTACCTCATGGTCATCAATATATGTACTACCTCATGGTCATCAATATATGTACTACCTCATGGCCATCAAAATATGTACTACCTCATGGTCATCAATATATGTACTACCTCATGGCCATCAAAATATGTACTACCTCATGGTCATCAATATATGTACTACCTCATGGTCATCAATATATGTACTACACTCATGATCAATATCTGTACTACCTCATGGTCATTAATATATGTACTATCTCATGGTCATCAATATATGTACTACCTCATGGTCACCAAAATATGTACTACTTCATGGCCATCAATATATGTACTACCTCATGGTCATCAATATATGAACTACCTCATGGTCATTAATATATATACTACCTCATGGTCATCAATATATGTACTACCTCATGGGCATCAATATATGTACTACCTCATGGGCATCAATATATGTACTACCTCATGGTCATCAATATATGTACTACCTCATGGTCATCAATATATGTACTACCTCATGGTCATCAATATATGTACTAACTCATGGCCATCAAAATATGTACTACCTCACGGCCATAAAAATCTGCACTACCTCAATGTCATCAAAATCTGTACTACTTCATAGTCATCAAATCTGTACTACTTCATAGTCATCAAATCTGTACTACTTCATAGTCATCAAATCTGTACTACTTCATAGTCATCAAATCTGTACTACTTCATAGTCATCAAATCTGTACTACTTCATAGTCATCAAATCTGTACTACTTCATGTTTGTCGTTTAAAATGACCATATTTATTATGATGATTACTAAGACATGCAAATCTGTTAAACTTGTCAACTTCACGGCAAGTAGCCAAAATGTAGATAGCAAGTTCTTGCAGCCAAACTCTGATTTATTGGTTATCAAACAAAGTAAAAATGAAACTATTTTTTAATATTTATGAATCAAACAGAGAAACAGGTCACGAAACTATTCTTTTGTTTCTGCATCCAACGTTTTGTGGAAATATTTTGACATATACCCTGCAGACCATTTAAGAACATTTGAGATTTATGTTAAACTGTTTTTGATTTCTTTTTTCAACAGTATGCACATATTCTATTCAGAGCAGATATCACAACAAGGGATAAAAAATATATCAAAAGCCCAATAAGGGATAAAATATATAAAAAGCCGAATAAGGGATAAAATATATCAAAAGCCGAATAAGGGATAAAATATATCAAAGCCCAACAAGGGATAAAAATATATCTTCGTCAAATATACGATTTTCCATCTATTTGACGTGTCCGCTGCTCAGCAGCAGTTTCAAATAAAATTTAGGAGTGAACTGTCACCTACCATATATCCATTGAAAAAAATTTCATACGATAGTTTTTCCAAATTAATGTACTTTCCTGATGGAAAATAAATCCACAAATTTATCATTAAAATGTCATTTTCTAATCTTGATTGAGACATAATTATTTTGATTTTTGTTGTTTTGTTTGTCTGTTGTAGTTTTTGTTTACTTTTTCTTTAAACTATAAAAGACAGAGACCATTAGATATTCACATGAAAAATGTGCAAAAATCTTTATAGTGACAGAATGACTTAATGACTTATTTTTTATCCATCTGAATGTCATTTCGGATTGCGCAACATAAATATATTTGAAAACAAAATTAAACAACAGCAAAACTCATGACCGACTTATAGATTGTAAGTAAAAACACTGTGCGTGTCAATAGCTCTGATCCATTGTGAAATTCATTACCAATAGACTGAATGTAAGTAAAAGCAGTATACGTGTCAATAGCTCGGATCCAATGTGCAGTTTAATACAGTAGCCCAGAAAATAAATGACTGATGCATTGAATATGTTTAATTCTAGATCCGTCAATATATATGCCACTAAAACTCGTTTTAAGAGTCAGACGTGATTATTTCAATTCATAAATTATAAATTTACTGGACCAATTAGATTGTGAAGAAAACTAATTTTGTGTAGACAAAATCTTTCTATTTCACATCATAAATATCCGTATACTATAGTCAAATCTCAAAGGAGAGACAAGTCTTTAATGAGTTGGTTTTATTTTTATGAGTTACTTCCCGTAGCCTCAGTTCAACAAATGCAAATTTACCGAAAGCACTTATGATACAGGAGATACAGGATATATTTTATGTATAAATCACAATTATGTGTATGTAGTAGTCCCCGTAGTTTTTTCTGTCACTGAATGATTCAGATCATAATATGGGGAAAATTATAAAACCTTTCCATTGCATCTATCGAAAAGACGCTGTGGAATTTAACGTTTATTTCATTTTATTGCAGTAAGGAGAATGTAACTGCACATACTTGAAATTACAGTACAATTTCAGAATGTGTAATCAACCTTGAGAACCCTTGACATGGATCATCTAATTCAAATTCAGTTTTACAGACCTACAAAAGTATATTTTTGAGGAAATTCAGGATGTAAAATTGTAAGTATATTTTTGGTCATTTTTATTAACAGCTAAAGAAGACAGTTATGTGTATAACTTGCGTTTTATAGCGTCTATATCTAGCTAAATTTTAAACATTGTATCAAAAAAGTAAACGCGGAATGTGCCAAAGCAGTTTGCATGTGTCAGTCTATGAAACATTTGCTGGTAGGTGGCCGTCCATGAAATGTCTGCTTTAGTTCATTCATAGAAAATTGTTTAAAATAGAAAATATTTCCTTTGCGCGCGGGATGCAATAAGAAGGTGTTCAATATCGGGGAATATTGCACGATTCTGACAATGTAAAAAAGTTAACGTAGAAAAATGATGAGCATATAATAAATTAAAGTATTGACGTGTCATTTATACGTAACTTTTATATCACCTATCTATCTTCTTTATGCACACACTAAAAATAATAAGGGTCCTAAGATAGGGAGGCCGGTATCGATCTTTTTTTACAACCGGTTTCCTGAATCAAAGGAACCATTATAATTAAAGAAACTTAGAGAATTAGACATATCTAGCCAGCCTGTACAAAAACATAAACGCAGAGTCATCAAATAACATACTTATATAGCAAACATAGGGCAAGACAGATTCCTGGCAATGATCATTAAATTGTAAATGAACTTTAATTCCAGCCCGGTAAAAAAGCTCTTATATTACGCTAGTTTAGGAATGCGTTGAAACCCTAATCCAAAATTATAAATTCAAAAATCGTAAAAATAAAAACATGAGCAGATACGCTTTGACACAATGCAAATACATATAATAACTTTTTATTTTAAAACTAGGGGATCCCTCGGATTATGAATTCTGAGAGGGATCATGCCAAAAAAGACAATATAGAATAAAACAGTGATATAAAGCATTCAAATCATAACATAATATCGGTTTGCACACTCCCAGCCTAAAAATGTTAATTGCGAACCAAACATATAAATATACTGAAAAACGTAAGATGGATAATGTCAAATTTGAACAGGAAATTAGCGAAAGTAAAATGACGAAAATAAAGTTTGATATACGAACAAAGCAAACAATTATTTATATCAAGTAAATGAAATAAAATTAAAAAGGATGCGTTTTAATAATATTTCAGTTTTTGGTCCTAATGACGACAAAGATGAAAAGTTCCATCATGTTGAATAGTATTTATACAAAATTAAATTTATGCTACATCACACAACCCTGACATCACTTTCCAGAATTGGCCAGGTTCTTTCGAAAACGGAGAGACTGGATAAATAGTATTTTAATAATATTTCCAACAAATATGCAAGAATCAAAACAATTCTAATGTAACATTTGTTTAACCCACCCCGCAGTTAGTAGCTAAGTTGTATAAACACGTAGCAACCTTCTTTGGTGTATTTTTAGAAAATAAAATACGTTCAAGCAATAACTTACCATTATGCGCATACATGCATACATACAATCAAAGTAGATACTGGTATAATCAAAACAAGACCAAACTCAATCTATTTGTAACCAAACCACCAATTCAATAAAACAAAACCTTTAAAAGTGAAGAAACTACTGAAATTCTACTTATGTTTTCTTCTGTTTTTGTTGTTGTTGTTGTTGTTGTTGTTCTTTTTCTTCTTCTTCTTCTTCTTCTTCTTCTTCTTCTTCTTCTTCTTCTTCTTCTTCTTCTTCTTCTTCTTCTTCTTCTTCTTCTTATTATTATTATTATTATTATTATTATTATTATTATTATTATTATTATTATTATTATTATTATTAAAAGTCGTATAAGGCCCATGTTTAAGCAAGTACAAATTATGTATAATTTTCCCGAACTTCCTTTAATGAAGTAAAAGTAATATCATTCCAATGAAGAAATGTGTGAGAGAGAGAGAGAGAGAGAGAGAGAGAGAGAGAGAGAGAGAGAGAGAGAGAGAGAGAGAGAGAGAGAGAGAGAGAGAGAGAGAGAGAGAGAGAGAGACTTTTATTGAGTGAATATTTAGTCCCAAACAATATTCACTCAATCTTTCGTTCATATATTCGAGTGTCATAATTCTTATTTTCAGTGAACCATACTGAATTTCTTGGTAATTTTTAAAAAGATTTCATTGGGTTTGTTCGGTTTAGCTTAATTTCTATCGAATAATTTCAATATACCATTTGTTTCTGTCAAGCGAAGACAATAAGATTTCATCACTGCTATCATGAGTTCTTCTACTGCCATTTAATGTGATCAAAACCATAAGATAAACGGACTAAAGAGTCCGGTGTGCAGTGGGCTTGGTAATCCAGAACTCCCATTATTTACTACTTTTGCATTATTGTGCATACATCATTGCGTTATTGTGCATACATCATTGCATTGTTGTGCAGACTTCATTGCATTATTGTGTATACGTCATTGCATTATTGTGCATACATCACTGCATTATTGTGCAGACATCATTGCATTATGTACCTGGATAAAAATCTAAGACTTACGAACAGCAAATTCTGATACTGTTGACCAGTTTTATTTTACGTGTGACTGAACAAATCGGCATTGGTGGGTGGGTGTACTCTTAAGATCAGATTCTGTTTAAACTATCTTGAAAATGCAGCATCGTTTATTGCCTAATTCTAATTAAATCTAACAAAAATCAATGAAAAGAATCGCAGAAATTTTTCAGTTTCATTAAACAAGTCGACAGCAAGTAAATTAAAACTTTATTTTTTTAAAATGCGCGAGTGAAAGTCCCTATTGCAGTTGGAGCAGACGTACAGGAAAGTCTGATTTGCTTGGGTTGCTGCTGTACTCTCTCTCTCTCTCTCTCTCTCTCTCTCTCTCTCTCTCTCTCTCTCTCTCTCTCTCTCTCTCTCTCTCTCTCTCTCTCTCTCGCGTTTCTCTGAGGCCTGCTGAACTCTCCTCCCATCAGCGACCGCTATGCCTAGAACGGACGATCGATTCTTCTGGTGCCAGTGGCCAACTGACTATATAGGATTTCCTTTAGCAGCCTCCTCCCATCTTCCATGCGTCAGACGTGTCCCATCCATCGAAGGCGGCGTTTGCTCAGCAGGGAGTATATGCTTGGGATACTTGCACGTTGAAGGATCACGTTGTGTGGAATGTGGTATTGCCAGCCGATTTTCAAGATGCGTTGTAGGCATCGTATGTGGAAGGAGTTTAGCAAACACTCTTTCCTCTTGTAAGTGCTCCACGTCTCACTTCCATATAAAAGTGTGCTCAGAACGCAGGCTTGGTAGACTTGAATCTTGGTGTGCACTGTCAACGCGCTGTTTTCACACACACTCGTTTCATTTCAATGAATCATTTTAGATTAACGTTATTGTTTATTTGGATGAAATTTATATTCACCATGTAGAAATCTCCCATCTGGACTTAACCATAAAAATTGTAACCGATGTCATTAGCTCTGGAATACCTTTATCCATTAAAGGCCAGTACAAAATTCAACAACCAGCACCGTCCAATTTATTTTGTTCTGACAGTAAATCACATTACACGGTGCTCCATGTCTGTAAATAGAATCTTCACAATCAAATCAGAGTTTAATTATTAGAATATTCAATGGCTTGTACTAATCTCATTCTTATATGCATTGCATATGACTCGTTAATTGCATGTGCTGTGCTAGCATAGTTGGGTCAGTTTGCAATCAATGTTTGCACTCAATTGAAAGGCAGGACTGGTCTATTAAATTTATTTATTTATTGGATTATATAATATAGTGCAATCTGTCTAGCATACATTATATTTCCTATAACCTGCATTACATTTTCTAGATGTCTAGCATACTGATATATTTCCTTTATCTTTGATTACATTTTCTAGATGAATAAACGCATGTGTGTGTGTGTGTGTGTGTGTGTGTGTGTGAGAGAGAGAGAGAGAGAGAGAGAGAGAGAGAGAGAGAGAGAGAGAGAGAGAGAGAGAGAGAGAGAGAGAGAGAGAGAGAGAAGACTATTTGCAATGATATATTTATACTCACAGCTTAGGGTTATGTGTACACTTATTTTATTCATTTATTTAAAAAAAAATCCTATAGTCACCTTCAGATTCGGGACATATATCCAAATATCTGAGAATCCGATATTGTAGAATAATTGGAGGACACTTACTTTTGTCCATTTAATTGTTTACCAAGTAGTATGTACCTAGTCTTGTGTAATTAGTACGTAAATAACAAATTATCAACGACGTCTGTTGAAGGCACATGTTCGCAACAGAATCACACTTTAGACGAAATCTGCAATGTGGTTAATCGTTAGAGACGGGTACCTTTAATTTCCAAACACAAACCTGTCAAAAAATCGCAGAGTTGCACTTTTAGCGATTAAGTCGCCATAAAATGGATCAAAACTACTTTTAAAAAAAATGAGACCAACTGCCGGAGGCTAACTTGGAACTTAAAAGTTGGCGAATCCCTGATACGTAAAATTATTACGATTACAACGTAACTGATAAAGTGGCGCTCTCCAGTTTCGTATTTAGCATAGGTTTAGAATTTTAAAGAAAAAGAGTTTCCCCGGGTTACCTCACTAGTTATACTGGCTATTAAAAAGAGACTTTATATATCTTAGGTATTGTTCAAAGAACCTTTAATTCCCTTTATTTTGATGTATGACTGATGGGTGTAATATGGGTTAGAGAGTATACAGCTTGGCCTTACTCCAGATGTGCATCTTTCAAAAAAGTGCTAGCTCTACTTGCTCATTTTCACTTCTCGAACTTCAGAGGTAAATTGTAAAAAATAGAGCCGATAACTGTTTTACATTTTATGTTTTTGGTAATTCATTCATTGCACTTTTAGAAGCAGGTATTGTCTAGTTTGGCAAAATTCATTTTCCATATTTTAATAGCTGCCAAGAATAGTGTACTTTAGACAAATTCAGGTTGATTTTTGGAGCACAAGGGAGCAGTCATTTTAGTTAGCAGTGTCCTAAGATAACTTAAAATTTCCAAAAGTACAATATCCAAAGAAATTTCAGCCACACTACATGAAAGTAGTATATAGCTATACCAACATTCTCTCCACTATGCATGTTTAAAATGCAAACAACTTCACCTTACACACATCACTCTCTCAAAAGTACATAATAACTGGTGAGCGCCACCTATAATATGTTGTTCATATTGTGACTAAAAAAAATCAAATAACATAAGATTTAAAACACATCACGATATGTCACATATAGTTTATGTTACCATGCATTGGTCATTCCAACGGTTCCATTTATTTATTTTTTGCGTAATTTTTTTCACACCGTCCACTGTTCGCCATTTTCTCTGCTCAACTCTATTGCGTTTTGACAACGCTTTTCTTAAGCTGTATGTATCATAGTATATGATAGGCACCTTATCTTTGTTAAGCTAAATAGTACTGTATGCGACAAAACCCATTAGCTTGGTCTTCTATTTGTTCTTTATCTCGAAATTTTTGTTTATAATCCTTAATACGAATGCAAATTGTATTCCAGGTCTGAATGGGCACAATACGTTGAAGATAAGTCTTATAAGGCGGTCTTCCTGACGATAAGTAAAAGTCGACCTAATTTGGGCGTGAACTCTGACTGGTACACAACCCCAGTGCAGTTTCTCACAGCATCCAGCTATATAAGCCAAACTATATTTGGAAAGAAACGATCAATGACTAGCAAAAGCTGTTCTTCCACGTATGCTACCTGCGTCATTGTTAAATCTATAGACGCGAATGCTGGCAATTCGAATCAATATGTCATTGATGTAGTTTTCTGCCTGTAGCTGAATGAAAAACGTAGGATTTTTGTACCTTAGATTCTTGTGAGACGGCTCTTGCGTAACAAACATTGTCAATAGGGAAACTAATTTCAGTTGGGTGTGATTATTTTCCTTTTGACTTCAAGTCATTTCTTAAGAAAATAATACACGAGTTAGACATAAAGACTTTTCAAAGCAATAAACTTTTGAGTTTTAATTCTTGTTGTTGTAGTTGTTCTGGGGCTTAACGCAATTTTTAGCACACGATAGGCGGCCAGTATTGATGGTGGAGGAAGAAACCGGGAAATCCGCGAAAAGAACCAACGACCCACGAGAAGTTACTGGCAAGCTTTCTCACATATCCACATTCGCCGAATCTTAAACACGAACCCACGCAGACAGAGGTGATAACTATTGTATTAATGATAAATACTGATACGACAACAATAACGGATCTTACAAAGGAAAGCCTTTAAAAAGGAAATTAGAAATGAACCTACGGTGGTTTATATATTGACATATAAATTAATGTAATTGTCGTGATTTAGTGGGTTATTATATCGGGCGACTGACCTCCGCAACTCAAACACTTGCACGAAAGGTTACAAGCACACTATTGATTGATTTGAAACAATCGATAATTTGATAAGTTTTTGATCGATACATGCATGTTAAGAATACTTAATTACGGTGAAGACGTATGGTAATTTTATCCAGCTACAGAAAGAGTGCGAAAATATTTCGTAAGAAATTATTCATATACACACTGGCAACAGCAGACGCTGTTATATCAGGAAGAATACCATTGTATATTCTATCAGGAAGAATGCCCATATCTACTATATCAGGAAGTATGCCCATGTGTACTCTGTCAGCAAGAATGCCCATGTCTACAAAATCTGAAAAAAAATGCCGATGTTCACAATATCAGGAAGAATGTCCATGTCTACTGTATCAGGAAGTATGCCATTGTGTACTATATCAGGAAGTATGCCCATGTGTACTATATCAGGAAGCATGCCCATGTGTACTCTGTCAGCAAGAATGCCCATGTCTACAAAATCAGAAAAAATGCCGATGTTCACAATATCAGGAAGAATGTCCATGTCTACTGTATCAGGAAGTATGCCATTGTGTACTATATCAGGAAGCATACCCATGTGTACTATATCAGGAAGCATGCCCATGTGTACTCTGTCAGCAAGAATGCCCATGTCTACAAAATCAGGAAAAAGGCCGATGTTCACAATATCAAGAAAGAATGTCCAAGTCTACTGTATCAGGAAGTATGTCATTGTGTACTATATCAGAAAGCATGCCCATGTGTACTCTGTCAGCAAGAATGCCCATGTCTACAATATCAGAAAAAATACCGATGTTCACAATATCAGGAAGAATGTCCATGTCTACTGTATCAGGAAGTATGCCATTGTGTACTATATCAGGAAGTATGCCCATGTGTACTACATCAGGAAGTATGCCCATGTGTACTCTGTCAGCAAGAATGCCCATGTCTACAATATCAGGAAAAATGCCCATGTTCAAAATATCAGGAAGAATGCACATGTCTGCTGTATCAAGAAGAATACCCATGTCTACTGTATCAAGAAGAATACCCATGTCTACTGTATCAAGAAGAATACCCATGTCTACTGTATCAAGAAGAATGCCCATGTCTACTGTATCAAGAAGAATGCCCATGTCTGCTGTATCAAGAAGAATACCCATGTCTACTGTATCAAGAAGAATACCCATGTCTACTGTATCAAGAAGAATGTCCATGTCTACTGTATCAGTAAGAATGCCTATGTCTGCTGTATCAAGAAGAATACCCATGTCTACTGTATCAAGAAGAATACCCATGTCTACTGTATCAAGAAGAATACCCATGTCTACTGTATCAAGAAGAATACCCATGTCTACTGTATCAAGAAGAATACCCATGTCTACTGTATCAAGAAGAATGTCCATGTCTACTGTATCAGTAAGAATGCCTATGTCTGCTGTATCAGGAAGAATGCACATGTCTGCTGTATCAAGAAGAATACCCATGTCTACTGTATCAAGAAGAATACCCATGTCTACTGTATCAAGAAGAATACCCATGTCTACTGTATCAAGAAGAATACCCATGTCTACTGTATAAATATCAAGAAGAATACCCATGTCTACTGTATCAAGAAGAATACCCATGTCTACTGTATCAAGAAGAATACCCATGTCTACTGTATCAAGAAGAATGCCCATGTCTACTGTATCAAGAAGAATGCCCATGTCTGCTGTATCAGGAAGAATACCCATGTCTACTGTATCAAGAAGAATGCCCATGTCTACTGTATCAAGAAGAATGCCCATGTCTGCTGTATCAGGAAGAATACCCATGTCTACTGTATCAGGAAGAATGCACATGTCTACTGTATCAGGAAGAATGCCCATGTCTACTGTATCAGGAAGAATGCCCATGTCTACTGTATCAGGAAGAATGCACATGCCTACTGTATCAGGAAGAATGCCTATGTCTACTGTATTAGAAAGAATGACAATGTCTACAATATTAGGAAGAATGCCCATGTCTACTGTATCAAGAACAATGCCCATGTCTACTGTATCAAGAAGAATACCCATGTCTACTGTATCAAGAAGAATACCCATGTCTACTGTATCAAGAAGAATGCCCATGTCTACTGTATCAAGAATGCCCTTGTCTACTGTATCAAGAAGAATACCCATGTCTACTGTATCAGGAACAATGCCTATGTCTACTGTATCAAGAAGAATACCCATGTCTACTGTATCAAGAAGAATGCCCATGTCTACTGTATCAAGAATAATGCCCATGTCTACTGTATCAAGAAGAATGACCATGTCTACAATATCAGGAATAATGCCCATGTCTACTGTATCAAGAAGAATGACCATGTCTACAATATCAGGAATATTGCCCATGTCTACTGTATCAAGAACAATGCCTATGTCTACTGTATTAGAAAGAATGACAATGTCTACAATATCAGAAAGAATGCCCATGTCTGCTGTATCAGGAAGAATGCACATGTCTACTGTATCAGGAAGAATCACATGTCTTCTGTATCAGGAAAAATGCCTATGTCAACTGTATCAAGTAGAATGCCCATGTCTACTGCATCCGGAAGAATGCCCATGTCTACTGTATCAAGAAGAATGACCATGTCTACAATATTAGTAAGAATGACCATGTCTACTGCATCAAGTAGAATGCCCATGTCTACTGTATCAAGAAGAATGCCCATGTCTGCTGTATCAGTAAGAATGGCCATGTCTACTGCATCAAGAAGAATGCCCATATCTACTGTATCAGGAAGAATACCCATGTCTACTGTATCAGGAACAATGCCTATGTCTACTGTATCAGGAAGAATGCCCATGTCTACTGTATCAAGAAGAATGCCCATATCTACTGTATCAGGAACAATGCCTGTCTACTGTATCAAAAAGAATGCCCATGTCTACTGTATCAGGAAGAATGCCTATGTCCATTGTATCGAGAAGAATGCCCATGACTACTGTATCAGGAAGAATGCCCATGTCTACTGCATCTGGAAGAATGTCCATGTATACGGGATCAGAAAGAAGGCCCATGTCTACTGTATCAGGACGAATGCACATGTCTACTGTATCAGGAAGAATGCCCATGTCTACTGTATCAAGAAGAATGCCCATGTCTACTGTATCAGGAATAATGCCTATGTCTACTGTATCGAGAAGAATGCCCATGTCTACTGTATCAGGAAGAATGCCCATATCTACGGCATCAGGAAGAAGAACCATGTTTACTCTATCAGGAAGAATTCCCATGTTCTTCTATATCATGAAGAATGCCCTTGTCTACTATATCAGGAAGAATGCCTATATCTATTATGTCAAGAATTGTCGAGATTTTTCCTAGAATAAGTGAATGCTCCAAAATATTATGTTGTTATCTTTTCAATATGATTATTAGAGATTTACATATTGACTTGAACTGACTTATTTTTTAATACCTAATGGTACATGGTTAGGAACTAAACCGTTTTTACCACTGTCGGTATGGCGAAGGCGAATTGTCTTGGTCGGAGTGTAAGCGGGGCGCTTTCTTCATTCCGTTGAGCGTATAACAGCCTGCACGTTTCCTAAAAAAAGTCAACTTTAGAGCTACGTGGTAAATATTATGCAATGGAAACGATCAAAATGGAGGACTTTATCCCATCCCGCAGACTCATTGCCTGCTTGTTTACGTCCCCCTCCAAATAATATTCCTTGATCTACGTCTAATTTGATCTCACCTCTTTTACTAGTGATTTATATATTGGCCGAACTCGCCTGTTCTAATATTCTATACTGACATTATAATTTACTTTTCTCAGAATACCGATACAATAGAAAATATAAACTATAGACTTGCTCTAATTCGCTTTATTATATATTTGTTTAATCTTATGATAGATGTTGGTAGTTTGGTATTTTAATATTTTACAGTAGACCTAATTTTGTTCTTCTCAGATACTTGATTTGTTCACCTCAACGCAATGCATTCTGAAGTGAAAGTTAAAACATCTGTCAAAGAAAACCCACACGCTTACTTAAGAGAATTATAACTGCTGTCAAAGACAACACGATTTCTGACGATGTTCTAACTGCTGTCAAAGACAACACACACGCTTTCTGAAGGGGAAGTTCTAACTTCTGTCAAGGACAACACACGCGCTTACTTAAGAGAATTATAACTGCTGTCAAAGCCAACACACACGCTTTCTGAAGTGAAAGTTATAACATCTGTCAAAGAAAACCCACACGCTTACTTAAGAGAATTATAACTGCTGTCAAAGACAACACGATTTCTGACGATGTTCTAACTGCTGTCAAAGACAACACACACGATTTATGACGATGTTCTAAATGCTGTCAAAGACAACACACGCTTTCTGACGACGTTCTAAATGCTGTCAAAGACAACACGATTTCTGACGATGTTCTAAATGCTGTCAAAGACAACACACGCTTTCTGAAGGGGAAGTTCTAACTTCTGTCAAAGACAACACACACGCTTTCTGAAGAAGTTCTAACTTCTGTCAAAGACAACATACGCGCTTTCTGAAGGGGAAGTTCTAACTTCTGTCAAAGACAACACACACGCTTTCTGAAGGGGAAGTTCTAACTTCTGTCAAAGACAACACACACGCTTCCTGAAGGAGAAGTTCTAACTTCTGTCAAAGACAACACACACGCTTCCTGAAGGAGAAGTTCTAACTTCTGTCAAAGACAACACACACCAGCTTTCTGAATTGGGAAGCTTGAAATGTCAGAATCCAAGTTCATGATGGTGTATCGGATCTATCACCTGCAGGTAAGATTTGTAAGATGATCCATGTACAACAAAATCATTATCAAGTTTAGATTTTACAAAAGTTTTGTAAAACTGGAGTCTGTTTTCCGGTTTGCTATCCAACAAGTGCTTGCCACAACTCGCATTAGATCTAGGACACTTTTTTGGCATTTTTCCTTGAGGATGTAATATGCAGAAGGAAAGCTAATTCATGTCAAAAATAGGTGTTAAAAGTTTGCTCTTCTCTACCACAGGTACATAACAGCCGTCAAAATAGAGTTTGCGATAGTTGCAAATGATTGAGGGTCTAATAGCACTGCATTAATATAAAAAAAATGAAATATCTTAAGTCTGTAATTTCAAAAAGCTATGAAGCCGGAATAATTTGTATGGGTTTTAGTTTTGATTGCATTTTTTTTGGTTTTGATTTTTGGAAAATAAAATGCATTCGTGTTTCTGGAGAAAAGTTTTTTTTTTAAAACAAAAACGCTAAGTAATAACCTGATATTTATAAGACGGTGAAAAATAATAAAATGTTTACTCGAAATGGAGACTGTTTAACTTTAACTGCAGTTTTTTTGTTCTTTGTTAATCTTTGATATTTTAAATCTACGTGAAATTCAAATATGAAAACAAATTATTGCTTTTATTTCTATCTTTTTGTTTGGTTGTTGACTGGGTACATGACACAATATATGGGTTATTTTAACCATTAGGGTAATCATAATCCTGTCAAATTTGGGGCTCGGGGCGGCCGAGTGGTCCAAGGCACCCGCCTTCACAGATCGCCCGTATCTCACCTCCGCCGTGGATTCTAGTGTAGACTTAGCCAGCGTGGGTATGCGAGAAAGCTTGCCAGTAGCTGCTTGCCGTGAGCCAGTGGTATTCTAAGGATCTTTCTCGCTCAAATATACTATCCTATCAAATGCTGAAAGATGGCGTTTTACCCACAAACCAAAGCAAACCTCTTAATGTTCAAACTGTTCGATTGTAAAAAGCAAATAAATTAAATTTCGGAACATAGGATCGTCTTTCCCGTTCTCTCGGTGGGTCCGGATTTACGGCTAGTTGTGTCATATCGAATACAATCTATATTCAAACTTAGCATCGATCTACTTCTAAAATAATCATACACATTCGGTTTCATAAATTTTAAAACCCAATTGGAAATTTTGCTACTGCGTTTTTAAGCAACCACGTGGAGAAAAAAGTAAAAAGATAAAGACTGTCTTTAAGGCGATTTCTAAATAGGTTCAGAGGACATATGTTTGCTTTAGCTTTTTTTCTCCATCTCGTCTGCATCATGCACAGAAAGGGTGTCAAATACATATGGAAGCTTCCCAAGTTGACACTGTCTTTGGGAGATGCTCGAACATTTAGCCGCTCGGAATCTGTAAACAGTGCCCAATTACATCAATGCTTTTCAACGGAACAATTCTGGATTTGCCTACGACATTTCAAGATGTGTTTGTCCGATGATGACTTTGAAGACCAATTGTTTATAAGTTTATTCTGTTCTTCTCCTCACACAATCTATTACACTTGTAAGTGGTTTCAAAAAATGTTGTTGTTGTTGTGGGGCTTAATGCCATTTGCCATTTGTCAGCACACGACAGGCTATACATGGCGGCCAGTATTAATGGTGGAGGAAGAAACCGGGAAATCCGCGGAAAGAACCACCGACCCACGAAAAGCTACTGGCAAGCTTTCTCACATATCCACATTCGCCGAATGAAATAGCAACATATGGATATGAAAACTGATAACCAGGCAAGAGTGACCTGTTGATTTTCGTTTATTTATAATTGGCAAATAAATATCAAATAGGTGTGTGTCATACTCACATGAAGTAAATTTCCTGTCATATATTTGGGTTTATCAATGAAAAAAGACTACATCTTCAACACCGAAAGAGAATACGGATGATATTGTAGCGTGCACTGCGTATGAGAGATAAAGTGGATCTGCTGTAATAAGTTATAACTCAAGTTGTGACATGAACATATGCAAGCTTTTGCTGACTCAGCATTACAACAAAGAACCTGAATAATAGATGTGGGTGTACAGAGAATAATGTGTTGTTTCTTTTTAAAAAATATAAATCTTTTTTAAAAAAAACATACAACACAAACATTATTTTTATTCTTTACAAGAACAACCCCCGCCCCGCCACCCACCCCATTTTTAATGAAAAGAACATTCGTATATTACGCTATCTGATCATGATAGACTATATAGAAATATTCGAAATGAAACAGCTTAAAATGCTGTACTTCTTTGAAACATGACTTCATAAGTCATGCAATTATTGTGGCTGATAATGAAACTTGAAGAAAGAAAACACCTCAGTATTCTACTCTACCTGTAGGTGTTCAAACCAATTTACCTGTCAGTGTTCAAACAAATTTACTGCATAAATGAGTACTTTTTTCGCAAGTATGTAAACTATAGTTCTATTAAACCCAAATTGTTAATTCAAGGGAGTCAAATAAATCGAACGGCAGTCTCGTATTTTGCAAAATGCTCTCTTCTGACTTTAAATATAAGTATTAAGCTTTATAACAGTCTTCCACCTTGTCCATTAAACGTGCTTCTAAAATTCTTTTTTTACACAAAAATCACAAGAACGTTCACTTCAATACTTCTTACACCACCTTGCTTTATCACAGCGATACGATCAAAGAACATTTCTAAATAATTCTCGAAAACTAGATCTGCTGTTTTCTCTTCTAATCTGAATTATGCTGGGAATCAGCAGAAAAGCAAAGTAAATGGATTCAAGTATATTTGGATTCATAGGAAATGAATGTTCAAAGGTTTACACATTGGAAATCAAAAATGAAAAACATTTTGTTTAAGGTCATAAGCTAGTAAATCTCAGCTTCGACAAAAGAATATGGCCGTATCAGTTTTATCAGCGAGTTCTTATTATTGTGGCTTTGAGAATAATTTATAATTATTTGCTATTGACACAAGAAAATATTTGCTGGAAAGAATAAAAAGTTAAAAGCAAAGCAATGTGTGTGTGTGTGTGTGTGTGTGTGTGTGTGTGTGTTTGTGTTTGTGTGGAAAGATAAAGATCTGTATATTCATGGAGCCCAGCTGTGGGTGGAGTGATATTCGGGTACTTTGCTAAGTTCCTAATGAAGTGCAATGATAGAACTGTATAATAAAAAGAGAGCTGAATAACAGGTCTTTAATTATTTTCTATTAATCTTATTCTATCACCACAAATAACAGGTCTTTAATTATTTTCTATTAATCTTATTCTATCACCACTAATAACAGGTCTTTAATTATTTTCTATTAATCTTATTCTATCACCACGAATGTGTGTGTGTGTAAGTGTGTGTGTGTGTGTGTGTGTTATTAGTGTTATATATCAATGAATGTAATAGTATTTGTGAATTTTCTGCTGCTTGTCTTCGGTCCCAAACATTCACCGCATATCTTATATATATATAAATTTAATTCAGTTAGAAATATGATTAATTACCAAACTGTGGAAGGACTACCCAACGCGTTTTATTTCCAAGGGTATAAAATACCAATCAGTAGTACACAGAAGTATAACGAATTAGTTTGTTTTCGATGTGAAATACAAACAAGTAAGATTTAGTAATTTAAGTGGTAATTTTTGCACTAATCACCGTTTATATATAGCGTGTTTGGATAATACATTACGTGGGGCAGGCACTAAATTACTTAATTTTCAATAATGCATACACCTGCAGACAAACATAACAGATAACCTTGCTGCCAACAAAATGTATATTTAATTTGTGTCCTTTGCCCAGGTAAATATACTGTTTTTAGAAAATTAACATTTTACAAAAACAACTTTCAAAATTGGATCAATGTTTGGAGAGTATGAAAGATGTAATAAGAATGGCGCAATTGATGTATATATATATATATATATATATATATATATATATATATATATATATATATATATATATATATATATATATATATATATATATATGTGTGTGTGTATCTTACTTTGAAAAAATTAGAGATCCTGAAGGAAGAATAAGATTAGCATAAAAAACGCTAAAAGTCAACAGAAATTTAATTCACCTGAAAAATGCAACGAGACTACTATAAGTCAAGCAATGTCAAAACTAAATAATTAAAGATATTACAGATGCAATGAAAAGGTAAAACTTAAAAACGAAATTCAAGTTCCACTCAATTTGTACAACTTTTGAAAGATGCCCATCACGTAAAAGACTGCAAACTGTACGAGACACTGAACAATTTAAATAGAAATGCAAACTGTACGAGACAGTGAACAAGTTAAATAGATATGCAAACTGTACGAGATTACGAGGCAGTGAACAAGTTAAATAGAAATGCAAACTGTACGAGACACTGAACAAGTTAAAATAGAAATGAAGTAATCAGAATATTCGTGTGGTTGTTAAGATGTTTATGTTATTTGATAATTTTGATACCCACAATGAAAACTATTAGTGTTCGATACCGACAAAGAACTGTTTTCTGACATTTAAATACATGCAATATATTTGTGTGAGTGTGATTTAGATTTTCAACGTAGTTTTTTTCAGTCATATCGCTACGATGTCTGCAGTGTGGCAGTTTATAGTGATGTCTCGCACTGGGGCATCATGTCGCAGACATGTAGCATGATGTCCCACCCAGTCACATTATCCTGACACCAGGCAGACCGGTCCTAACACAAGCCTCTTAATGCTAAGCGCCAACCTGGTTTTTAAAAAAATGTCTTTGGTATGATTCGGCCGGCGTTCAAACCCACTACCTCCCGCATTCGAGGCGGACGTTCTAACCACTAGGCCACTAGAACGGTGTAATACGGTTGAAAGAATCCCAAGATATATGAATATATGAAGTGTTACAAAGTAACAAAGAAGAAAGTTGGCATTTTATTTGATCCAAACAGGATATAAGAACTTTTCTTACTTTAATGTCAACATCTATCCAATATTTTAGTACAACAGTACTTACGGGGTGAAAAACGAGCTATAATAAAAGGTATGACAGGAAACTTGTTTACTTGTCAACATGGTCATGTAGGCGCATTTATTGTCAACATGGTCATGTAGGCGCATTTACTTAAATTACATTATGCTGTTCTAAAGTCTTGTACAAATACAGCTTAACCAAAATCAATTAAATCCTGATTGTTAATTAAATGTCAATTTAAAAAAGATGCAACGACTTCCAGAGAAGCGATAATGGCATCTATTGACTTTTCATAATGGTGGTCAGTTTCTAAAATGGCTAAGAAATGAGGCCGTCGGTAATACATTAAAAAATAACAGAGTAGTACGAATTTTCTTCAACACACGTATCTTTCATTGTGACATCACAACAAACGATATTCAACACGGTTTGTACAGAATTTCACCTTAAAGAATATCTCCATGTACTTTCATATTGATTTTGTCGTATGTATTTCTCAGGGCGTGATTATAGCGATCTTTCACGGAATGTTTGAGGATCGAAATAGAATAATAATGCTATTTAAAGGTATGTGTAATCAGATTCTGAAAAATGCCACCAATTACTTGGATATAATACTGAATGAATACTTGACATGTATATCTTGTCTTTTAGCTCTGTAAAGCCGCTGTAAATAAGTTTGATTAGTTTAATTTTCCTCTTATTTAAAAAACAGCATATTTTTATAAGATTGTTCTCCTTTCATATCCTTTCCAGTTTAAAACATTTGTTTTCTACATTTTATATTTTTACATTCGTTCTCTTTCTCAAATTTTCCATCTGTTTACCAAACACAACTTTCACAAAAATGTTGGTACGAAAGTACCTTTGTACCAGATATGAAGGAAAATGCTGAATTGCCGAGTACAGCGTTACCGAGGGTTTATAGTATTACTCCTCGTGATTTCAAAAGTACTGCTCTAAGTTCAATCACCGATGCACGCACGAACGGCTGGGGTCTTAATTTCAAGTTCTCTGACCTTGACCTTGGATAACTTATGGTTCTGATTCTCCCTGTATCTTCACGTACATATGAGTCTTTTGAGGAAGTTGTCCACGTTACAGAAACAATCTTCAGCTGTGGGAAGCTGTCGTCAAAGTGTGGGGTTGTGTAACGCGGTTACTGGAGTAAGTGGTGACTTTAGTTCAAGGAACGATATTCGTAGCTTAGTGTAAGAAACTAAATGTTATGGACAACGGGTTAGCGAGATAGGGAGTTTTTTGACGAATTCTTCAAGATAAAACAACATAAACAGTTTTGTACAGGAACAAGAGAGTTACCCGTCCTTGTGCAAGTAAACAATTGCCGCTTGGGATAAAAACGACTTCCTTATCGAAAGGGGATTTAACCTTGAACCTCCCTCCTATATTTAAACATACCGAAAGTCTTCAACACAAGATCTGTAATGGTCGTCGACTTCATACAGACCTATTTCTTTCTGGATATAAGCAATCACAGGGATGTAAAATGCAGAGGGATCTAAAATGCCGGACACATTCCTTGTAAAGAGTATGATTTGCAGATAGACTACCACCGTGTCCTGTGTTTCAATTTATTTATTTATTTATTTTACTTACATGATTTTACTGTCTGAAAGTCTTTAAACTTTTTGTAAGGTGGTGGAGGGGTGGGTGGTTATTGTCAAAGATTTATTTAAATTATTTAAATATGCTTATATAACATACCCAGTTTTAATCTTATATTGTTTTCGAGTTTTATTTACAATTTATTGTTGGCAAGATGACGTTATAGAATAAAAACAACGTGTATATGATGAAGGTAATTTTTGAATTTCAATTTAAACCTTTCTTAAGTATTATGTATATGATGAAGGTAATTTTTGAATTTCATTTTAAACCTTTCTTAAGTATTATGTATATGATGAAGGTAATTTTTGAATTTCAATTTAAACCTTTTTTAAGTATTATGTATATTATGTTATCTGTTTTGTTGCATAATCTTCTCTTATTTTGTAATCGAAATTGAGAATATAAAATGTTTTGTGCTTTTTCAAAGTTATTATTATTATTATTATTATTATTATTAATTATTATTATTATTATTATTATTATTATTATTATTATTATTATTATTATTATTATTATTATTGTATTATTTTATTATTGTATTATTATTATTATTATTATTATTATTATTATTATTATTATTATTATTATTATTATTATTATTATTGGTCCTTTTGCTAATTTGAGATGACGTCAAACTTGACAAATCCTGAATTACACAATGAAGATTTTTTTCTCCCTCATATACGGCATATCGCGTGACTGTCTCTTTCTACAATTAGCATATCACGTGACTGTCTGTATCACAAGTACACATCTTCTAAATTTGTCTACGGCTTTTAATGCATATGTTAAAAAATGTTCATAATCATCAGTCATGTATCAACATTTGGCTTCATTCAAATTTTGTATGGTTATTGTTTTGAGGCCTCTACGGATCATATCTTGGTGGGTTTATCTATGAATTTACAGCATGAAAACATGCATTATCTTCATAACAAACATCAAGACATGCATTTGCATTTTTTTGTTTACTTACGTAAGATTCACCAATCAATAGCCAATATATCTATCCTTCCCCACTGCAATCTTACCAAAACTACAACCAGTCATCCGTTTTGCACCGGCGCAAATGTCTACCCAAGTAATTACACTTTTTAACATATTATTTCGATACACAATTATCTTTAATATCTTTTCATCAGAGCCTCCTTGCAAGTCTACCTGGCTGTAATGTAGATGGCGCTGATCCTCGCCAAGTTGTTTCCTTCCTTTGTTCATAGCTTAGATTTATGAAAGCAAACTGGTTCGATACGTTATAGACACAAGAACCCGCTCGTCATCTTATTTTCGCACAACTTTGTTTTGTTATATCGCTTGTTGTAAATTGTTCCAGGTAATTCTAATATGCTATAAAATGCGTTCCCTTTAAAGAATCTTGGCAGACTTTCGTACGTGTCATCTACTGTTTTTATTTTCTTATTCCATGAGAGTATGGAGCAGATTTCACCTTCAACCTTGGTTCGTATTCAATTATTATCTTGTTTCGGATTATGCCATTACTTGCTTATTGCTAAAGTTAGCACAACGATTTAAAAATAAATCATAAAACGTTTGAGTAGTTGAAACTCTTCATTTAAATTAACTGCAATCTCATAATGAATCCTTATAACGTATACTTACCTTATAATTTTACAGCATGTTTTTCTGTTTTTAATTTTGTGGTGTCTATTTTTATTTTTGTAATCTTATCATTATATTTTTAAAAATTCTTTTTAAGCGTTGTCAAATGCTGTAAAGCGCTTAGAGCTTCTAAAGTTTAGGCGCTATATAAAGACATTATTATTATTATTATTATTATTATTATTATTATTATTATTATTATTATTATTATTATTATTATTATTAAATATGAATTTTCTGTTTTTAATTCCAATTAATATATTATGTAAGTTATATACAAATATTTTTAAAAAATATAATTTGGTTACTTGAGGTCTATAATTAAAATAATTTATACTAAAACCTGTAAATACACACGTTTAGATTTATTTTAACTTTTCCTTGGGAATTGCATAGATCAATCTAAAGACTAAAATTTTTCAATTACTAATGAAATCTATTCTGTCATAAACTTATGATCACTTGTAGGCACCAATCAAAAGTAACAACTGCTTTTAGAGCTATAAATCATAAAACATAAATCTTAAGTCATGGTTTAAGAATATGCCAGAAATCAGAATATACCTTAATACATATATTGGCCGCCATGAACAGTTCATCATGTGCTAAAAAAAATAGTGAAAAACCCCACAACACCAAACTGATCGCAAATTATAGCTTCCTGGAATCCAATATTTAAATTGCTTCCAAATAATCTAATATACATCCGCCAATAGTGCAAGAACGCATCAGAAACACCAGCAAACATACTTCGAAAAAATATAACAATCCTCACAGGACAATTGCAGATTTTATAGCAATGATTTAAGTTGGGTTTCTTGGCTTAGGAGACTTGAGAGTCAAATTCTAAGCCACCTAAATGAAAGTGTAAAAAAAAAACAAAAAACAAAACTGATTCATGGATTTCTTATACTGTAGTTTCAAAAAAATGTCAAACGGGCTATTTTAATAATTTAAAGTATCTTACTACTCTTGATGGTTGATATTTTGTTGATTGCAGCAGTATATTGTGATTTGTTGGGATTGTAATAGTATATGGTTATTAGTTGGAATTGCAATATTATAGCATGATTGGTTGATATTGCCATATTACAGGGTTACTGATATGAATTGCAATCATAAAGTGCCATTGGTTGGGATTGGAAAAATAGTGTTATTGGTTAAAATTGCAATAGTATAGAATGATATCGTGTTATTGGATACAATTGCAATAGTACAGCGTGATTGGTTGGGATTGCAATTATATAGCGTGTTTGGTTGGAATTGCACTAGCATTCTGTTATTGGTTTGGATTGCACTAGTATAAGGTTATTGGATGGGATTGCAATAGTAAAGCGTGATTGGTTGGGATTGCACTAGTATACGGCTATTGGTTGGGATTGCAATAGTAAAACGTGATTGTTTAGGATCACACTAGTATACGGTTATTGGTTGGGATTGCACTAGCATACGGTTATTGGTTGGGATTGCAATAGTATACGGTTATTGGTTGGGATTGCACTAGTATACGGCTATTGGTTGGGATTGCAATAGTATACGGTTATTGGTTGGGATTGCACTAGCATACGGTTATTGGTTGGGATTGCAATAGTATACGGTTATTGGTTGGGATTGCACTAGTATACGGCTATTGGTTGGGATTGCAATAGTATACGGTTATTGGTTGGGATTGCACTAGTATACGGCTATTGGTTGGGATTGCAATAGTATACGGCTATTGGTTGGGATTGCACTAGTATACAGTTATTGGTTGTGATTTGTTTAGTTTGTGTAACGGCATAGTGTGCATTTCTTAAAATGTAATCAATATCACAGGATTTTGTTCCTGAAAGTTTATGTTTGTTGGGAAAAATTCTATAAAACATTTGTGTAAGATCGTAGAATGCTGTTGTTAATGTATATGCTTGGTTATATTAATAATATCTTTTTTAAAAAAATTCAATAACATAGGATACTGAAAGCAGGAAAATGTTTAGTTAAGGTTTAGAGATAGAATTGTTTACATTTCATTTGGCAAAATAAATATTTGGGGTTAGGATTAGCAGAAAAGGGGGTGGACTGTTGCTTTCAAAATTATAGATTTGATTGGATGACAAAGAAGCTATACAGAAGCCCGATCGCAGAACACTTCTCCTCCCCTGGCTACACTTTCAGTGAGATAATACTTATAACAATTGCTAACAACCCCAACTCAAGTTTCGAAACCAGGAAGGAAAAGGAATCTTACTGGATACGCCGCTTTAGAACATTGAAACCAAACGGTCTAAACCAAGACGACTAGAAAAAAAATATGGACTAGTAGAATTATCCTTTGCAGACGACACGTTTTCTTTTCAAACTTTACTAAATCTTCTTAGTATCCTTTAATTACTATAAGAATAAAATATTCGGGATAGAATCATATTACCGGGATATAATTTGCGTTACATTAATGTACACAAAGTAATAGATGTCGCTATCCGCAACAAGTCTATATAGGCGGGTTGAGACATAATGCATATATAGGTTTATTTCATGTAGAAACAGCCATGTATGGTTTTACAAACACAACGTTTTCTGTTTTATTTGTTTTGTCTATGTTTTGTATATGCCTTTCAAAAAGACTCATTAAGAGTCGAAATCGCTCAGGCTAGTTAGATAATAGTTTTGCACTGTTCGTCATCAGTTATATATATATATATATATATATATATATATATATATATATATATATATATATATATATATATATATATATATATATATATATATATATATATATATATATATATCTTAGTCTTGGTGATGTTGAAGATGCACTGTGGAATTTGAATGCAAACGGGGTTGTCTATATATAAGTGAAGAAAGAAATACATAGTGCTATACAAAGTTACTAATATTTTGCATGGTATCTGGAAGCCGTAGCTGCCAAGTCTCCCAAAGGCTTACGGGGCTTCTTAAGAATTGAACATCATGTTTTTGCCGGATTCATAGCGTCATGAAGATTGAAAATCGATTACTCACTGCATGAACAGCAATGTCGAATTACGTGTAATTAACTTCAAATCTTTTAAGTGTTTTATCAAGGATCATATAAACACTGACTCCTAAGTAATTTTCTTCCATCGCTTTCAATTACTTTCTCTCAAGAGATATATTTTTAAAATTTCTAACACGCAGGGCTCCTGTAAGCCCGGAGACAAAACGGTCCATTCAGACCAAGGCAGACACTGTATCCGTTGGGTAACAACCTGGGGTCTGTTAATTATATAAGACGTGTACCAAGCTACTGAGTTTAAAGAAAACGTTTTGTCTCATAAATTGTTGTTTATTTGCATCAAATGTCAACCAAATCGAACGCTTTTCCAAAATCAATAGAGATTGCGCCATTATGTTCGACCGGAACGGTTAGAGCGTCCACCTCGGATGCGGGAGGAAGTGAGTTCTATCCACGGTCGGGTCATATCAAAAACTTACAAAAATGGTACTAACAGCTTCCTTGCTTGGCGCTCAGAATTAAGAGGTTAGTGTTAAGACTGGTTGTTCTGGTGTTAGGATAATGTGACTGGGTGGAACATCGTGTTATATGTCTGCAGTATGATTCCCCAGTGATAGATATCACTATAAACTGCCATGATGCAGACATCGTAGCGATATGACTGAAAAATTGTTAAAGCTACGTTTAAAAAATCCAAACCAAGCCATTAAGTTCGTCTGATTCAAACGCTAGTAGCTACTGGTCTATGCGTTTCGTCAATGCATTTATGGATGGGTTGGTACCTGTAAAAATGTTGGCATGCTTTTCTATATTTTTTAAGTACAGAAAGAATAGACATGGGTGGATAGCTGAACGAATCAGTCTTTTCATTTTCCTTATAAATTGCGAATACTTTTGCTAATTTTAATAGAAATTGACGTAAAGTGTTATTATAGTTAAGTTCTTCCTACAAAGACTCAGAGATTGATAAGGCCGGCATTTCAGGGTTTTGTTGTTGTTGTTGTTTTTGTTGTTGGGCTTAACACCATTTTTCAGCATATGATAAGTTATACATGACGGCCAGTATAATTGGTGGAGGAAGAAACCGGGTAATCACGCAGAAAGAACCACTACCATCGAGAAGCTACTGGCAAGCTTTCTCACATATTCACATTCGTTGAATCTTAGACTCGAAACCACGCAGACAGAGGTGAGATGGCTGTGATCCATAACGGAAAGCGCTTTAGACAACTTGGCCACTCGAAGCCTCCCTATTTCAAGGTTTTGAAGGTGAACTTCATCTAAACCCTCTGATTTATTAATGTCTATTTTATTGATAACATAGTAATTGTTATTGAGAGGACTTTGAAACCAATAACCCTTTCATTCACAATGGGACCACTTTGATGGCCTAGTGGTTAGAGAACCGCCTTTTCATGCGGGAGGTTGCGGGTTCGAGCACCGGGCTGAGTCATAGGGGTACTAACAGCTGTTTCGCTGGGCATGATGGATTAAGAGGTTAGTGTTTGGACCGGTCAACCTGACGCCAGGATAATGTGACCAGAAGGGACATGGTGCTACAATGTACTCCATGTCTGCGACATGATTCCACAGTGCTTAATATGGCTATAGACTGTCACTGCAGACATGACTGCGATATGACTGGAAAAGTTTTAAAAGCTACGTGAAAAATACAAAACACCACACACACACACACACACACACACACACACACACACACACACACAAAAATACACTCATTCACGAAGACAGAATGATTACCTATAAAATGCAGAATGATTACCTATATTAGGCTGTGTAAAATTCGACCTGTCAAGTGTTGGGGAATAATTAATAAAAAGAGGTTGAGATAGTTTACAATATTTTGCTCAACAATATTTATAGGTTACTACATTTGTATATGAAAATATAAACGAGTTTTTCAGATGGCTATACTGCACGACCTTAGGAGTGCAGCATATCCATCCGAAAAACGAGTTCATATTTTTCATTCATACTGCACGACATTAGGAGTGCAGTATATCCATCCGAAAAAAAGAAGTTCATATTTTTCATTCAAATGCTGTAACCTTTTTATTATATGCCCATTTTTGTTTCATTACCAAAGACTTAGTAATAAAATTCACAACCAAATATATTTAATAATAAAATTTATTATTTTATTATTAAAATAATAAAGTTCATAATCGTAGATTCGTTCAATGCACAATAATATTCATGCGCATATAGCTCTGCCCACCAACCTTTAACTTCATAGCGTACCGTGTGCTCACTTGCATCAAGCGCGAGGAGTACAATATGAAGGTATTCAATATCGGGGAATATTTTACGATTCTGACAATGTAAAGTTAACGGAGAAAAAAAAATGAGCATATAATAAAACCGGTGCCTTTATACATAGTCGACAAAATTATTTTAGCATTCTAATACTGATAACCACTCATTATGTAATTATTCGGTGGTAAGTATTAAGAAAGTATTTAGTACAAAATCGCATAGGTTGTTTGAAGAATCATTATATATATATATATATATATATATATATATATATATATATATATATATATAAAGGAATTCACTGTCGCCAAAAGGACTAGTTTCTAAGTGTGAATTATACTGAAAATTAAGCAAATGTGACAAACGCTTACATTATAGTTAACAGTCAGAATCCACTGAGGTTACGTATGGAACCCCAAACAAATATGAACTCTCAAACAAGCATGGAATCTCATCAATCAATAAGTATGGAATCTGAGGTAAGTATGGAATCTCAGAAACATTATTATTTGAAACTAAATAACTGAACAGATATTCCGTGTATTCATGTGCACACACACACACACACACACACATATATATATATATATATATATATATATATATATATATATATATATATATATATATATATATATATATATATATATATATATATATATATATATATATATATATACCTTATATTCCTTTTTTTCACATTTTTAAAAGTGCCCTAACTTCAGCAGAACGCAAACACGTCAAGTGTTGCTAGGGACAGTCCAATGCAGCTCGAATGAATAGCTATAAAGTACGTATACAATTGTAATGCCCACTAACATGACTCAAGTTCTCAAAAATCTAAACATTCACGTTTGGATGGTATAACCATGTTTTCTTCCTTTATTCTAATACCTGGGTTTAGATAAAATATTAATAACATGTTCATGTTTAGATACATTTCGACTTGTCCACTTTGGTAAGAATTATAATCAAACAACTCTTTTTAGATTAGTACATCAAAACAACCCTTTTTAGAATAATTCATCAAACAGCTCTTTTCAAAGTAATGTCTCAAGCAGCTCTTTTCAGAATAATTCGTTAAACAGCCAGTTTTAGATTAATACATCAAGCAACCCTTTCAGATTATTACATCAAGCAACCATTTTTTAAATTAATACATCAAGCAGTCCTTTTTAGATTAATACATCTAAAGGACCCTATTTAGTTCACTGCATCGAACAGCCCTTTTTAGAATAATTCATCGACAGTCCTATTTAGAATAATGCATATAACAGCCTTTTTATAATAATTCATGAAAAAATCCTTTTTAAATTAATACACCTTTTAAATTAATGCAACTAAACAACCCCATTTAAATTATTACAACAAAACAACCCATTTTAAATTAATACATCAAAACAACCCATTTTAAATGCATGTATCGAAACAACCATCTTTTAAATTAATAGATCAAAATAACCCTTTTAAAATTAATACATCAAAACAACCTCTTTAAATCGAATGTCTTGTAATTGGAAATACGTCCGATTACACATAAACTTGATTGCAACAAAAAATTGTCATACCAACTGCACCCATTTTAATTCAAAAAAATACGACGACGATGATGACGATGTCGGCGACGATGATGATAATACAACTGATGTAAGGTGTGTGATGAGAGGCTAGTTTATAGTTGACATCATGCGTACTTTTTCTCAATTTCATTGATAAACTAATCGGACAACAATGTGTAAACTATAAAGCTATGTCAACAACAATGCTTAGTAACAATGTATGTCAGTGTTTTTATTATATTCGGGATACGTTTAATTAGTTACCGATAACAGCCATGATTTTTTAACTTCATCAACATAAAAACCAGCTAGTCCACATAAATAAACAAACAGACAAACAAGCGTAAAATGTGATAATAACTGAAAGTTGACGATTTTAATGGTGAAAATCTAACATTCTTACCACTGTATTCGTCCTCATTAAATTCTAAGATATTTAGCAAATCGTCAAAGTTATGTCTAATCAGAGAGTCAATATTCAACAGGTCGAAAATTAATTCTAGCAGGGTTACGCCATTTTGACTCTGCTATTCACTTATTTCGAGACAAATTGCCTTCAAGTGAAGCACACCTTGCTCGTGATAGTGGTCGTGATTTACACCTTTTTTTATACATAAGATTCCCTTTTATTCAGAGTACATCAAAATATTTTAGGCTTTATACATGAGGTGTAAATTAAATGAAAGAAATTCACATTATTTTAGCATATTAATTTTCTTAACACAAAAGTTATACCAAATCAATACAAGATCAAATCTGACTCGAACGAATTCTATAGATGTCGACAACTAATTAAAAATAAATAGAAATATATAAATTCAGTTATGCATGAAAAATATACAAATGCATAAATTGCTATGTTTCTTTACTTTATTGTTTTATAAATTTAATGCGACTATGTAGACCATTAAATGATATCTTCAAATGTGAATATAATCAGACGATTCAATGATAGTTTGAACGTGGATACAAGTCAGGCCATTCAGTGATATCTTCAATGTGAATATAATCAGACGATTCAATGATAATTTGAACGTGGATACAAGTCAGGCCATTCAGTGATATCTTCAACGTTGATACAAGTCAGTTACTTCTGGGCACATTACAAAGAGAAGTGAAGAAATATACAATACATTACAAGTATAATTAAAATATACTATATTATACTAATCTCTGAAATTCAAGCAAGACTTTTGAAAGCGAAAGCATTTTTAAAATCACATGGATTTAGCGGTTTTCAGACGAGATACAAATTATGCTAGATTTTTCTGCATGTCAAATATGCAAGAGTGCATGTTCTGTAAAGATCTGACGCAAAGCCCAAGGTATAAAGGTTAAAGGTTAAAAACACCTTTACGGAAGATGTGATAAAGGCACGTAGAATGTCGAAGAACATTAGCCCGCCATTTTGAGAATGAGGATATATTTTTACCACTAACATACGGTTGAACGGAGAAAAAACAACATATGATAGGTCAGATTTATATAAGTAGTAGAGAAAACAATATGTAATAATATATTTTTGTGACTTCATTACTAATAATATTCAATTTATACAGTCTGAGGCTTTTAAAAAAAGTATAATATTTACACAAATTGCCTTACATATCAACGTATAATCAACGTTAATATGCAATAATTTTATTCTATCAATCCTTCCTTCACCACTGAGACCATATGAGCTAAAATCATACTTAAAGTTGATAATGGGTCTAGAGAAATCTACGAAATTTTAATAAAAAAATATTAAAAAGGCCATTTTTGAAAGAAAATGGGAACTATCCGAGGAACGAAATTTACGCGATGAAGAATGAATTACCATGCAAAATGACTAAGACTCTAAATCGCTTTGGTTCCAGTTTTGTATCGAAATTTGACCAATAATTCCAATTTTGAGCTAACTGGAGTTTGTGAAAATTAAAATATTCTATTTGTAAGAGGACCAAAGGAATCATTCAGCACCTGTTGTGTCAGTGTGAGATAATTAAATGTTCTTTACCAGAACTAATAACATGTACAAATACCTGTTGTGTCAGTGTGAGATAATTAAATGTACTTTACCAGAACTAATAACATGCACAAATACCTGTTGTGTCAGTGTGAGATAATTAAATGTTCTTTACCAGAACTAATAACATGTACAAATACCTGTTGTGTCAGTGTGAGATAATTAAATGTTCTTTACCAGAACTAATAACATGTACAAATATCTGTTGTGTCAGTGTGAGATAATTAAATGTTCTTTACCAGAACTAATAACATGTACAAATACCTGTTGTCAGTGTGAGATAATTAAATGTTCTTTACAGAACTAATAACATGTACAAATACATGTTGTGTCAGTGTGAGATAATTAAATGTTCTTTACCAGAACTAATAACATGTACAAATACCTGTTGTGACAGTGTGAGATAATTAAATGTTCTTTACCAGAACTAATAACATGTACAAATACCTGTTGTGTCAGTGTGAGATAATTAAATGTTCTTTACCAGAACTAAAAACATGTACAAATACCAGTTGTGTCAGTGTGAGATAATTAAAAGTTCTTTACCAGAATTAATAACATGGATAAATACCTGCAACCCAATCACTGAAATTAGATTTCAAAGATATATATTTTTTTAAAAGGCTTGCTGGATAAATAGAAAGTAATACACTGCATTTACGTAACTTAGTATTTTACATACGATGAAAACATGACATCTAGTACAATACTTTGATTTGGATTGCAATCCTGCTTACTTTGAAATGCATGTGGCTTTTAAAGATGCGAAAAAGAATTTAATCAACAAAAGAGACTGTAAAAAGTATTAATGGTTGATGACTAAAATAATATAGATAAAATAATATTTATAATGTCATAATAGCAACACTACTTTATATATATGAAATAAATTCTCTCTCTCTCTCTCTCTCTCTCTCTCTCTCTCTCTCTCTCTCTCTCTCTCTCTCTCTCTCTCTCTCTCTCTCTCTCTTGTCTAATTGTCTTGCAATGTTTTTTAATATATATATATATATATATATATATATATATATATATATATATATATATATATATATATATATATATATATATATATATCTGAGTTTGTATTATCTAGGAGACCCTTATATCGTATATATTGTGCATTTTAATAATAATAATAATAATAATAATAATAATAATAATAATAATAATAATAATAATAATAATAATAATAATAATAATAATCGTACATACGCACGTTATACATTATTTATCTTCTACTTGTAATTTTGAAGTGATGAGTTTAATTAACTTCAGTAACATCTGAAATCCAAATAATTTATTCAACAGCAATATCAATAGACATCATTAGGTTTATAATAATAAGCTTATACAATTGAGGGAATTTTTTGTGTTAATTTTTGTCCAGGAAACTCACATGTGCTTAAAAGAGAATTACTCCACTAAAACACAATGAACAAAGAACACGGTAATACCATACTACCAGTAACACAGTAATATCAAACCACCAGTAATACAAAAAATCAAACTACCAGTAACACAGTAATATCAAACCACCAGTAACATAGTAATATCAAACCACTAGTAAAACAGTAATATCAAACCACCATTAACAAAGTAATATCCGACCATCAAGAATACAGTAATACCTATCAACTAAGAACAAACAATCAATGGTACATCAAGGATAAGGTGATGTGATCCGTCAAAGACACAGTTACATCAAGGCACACGTAACACGGTAATGTCAATCCACCAGGAACACAGCAATAACAATCCACCAATAACACAGTAATATCAACCCACCAGTAACATATCACTATCAATCAAAGAACACAGTACTATCGATCAAATGAATACAGTAATATCAGTCCATGGAAATAGTAGTATCGATCAAATGAATACAGTAATATCAGTCCATGGAAATAGTAGTATCGATCAAAGGGCACAGTCACATCAAACCAGTGACACATTAAAATTAATCAAAGGACACAATAACATCGATTTAAGGACACAGTATTATCAACCCAAGGATACAACAACAACAACAACAACAACAACAACAATAATAATAATAATAATAATAATAATAATAATAACAACAACATCAATAATAATAATAATAATAATAATAATAATAATAATAATAATAATAATAATAATAATAATAATAATAATATTCCAATGACACTGTAATATCAATCCAATGAGACAATAATATTAATCCAAAGAGATAGCAGTGTCAATCCAATGAGATAGTAATGTCAATCCAATGAGATAGTAATATCAATCCAATGAGACAGTAATATCAATCCAATGAGATAGTAATGTCAATCCAATGAGAAGACAGTAATATCAATCCAATGAGATAGTAATGTCAATCCAATGAGACAGTAATATCAATCCAATGAGGCAAAAATATCAATCCAATGACACAGTAATATCAGTCCATCAAAACGATAATATCAAATATATTAAAGCTAATTTATCTTGTATATATTACTAGTTTTAAATTACTTAAATTAGTTTACGTTTTGTAATGTCATCCAAAGTCAGGAAATGGTTTTAGGTTCACAATAATCTGAAAATATTAAAAATGCTCAAAACTTTAAAACGATTTGATTTTCATTTAAGATTAGCAATTTGAAGGGGCCGTTGACTGTTATCATTATTAGCAATAAAGTTTCAGCAATTTGAAGGGGCCGTTGACTGTTATCATTATTAGCAATAAAGTTTAGCATTTTGAAGGGGCCGTTGACTGTTATCATTATTAGCCATAAAGTTTAGCATTTTAAAAAGGGCCCATGACTGTTTTCATTTTTAGCAATAACTGCAGCATCGCTTATTTTGGCAAATGATGACTAAGCAGATGTATACTCGAAGGGAAGATGCAGATTGTTAGTTTTAAAAATAAAAAGCATTTTTTGACGAATTTAGGCAAAAATTATTTACATACAAACAGTGAAAGAACGACATTCAGCACTTCGTTGGATCTCATACGAAATATAATCTACATTTTTTAATTTCAGATTTCAATTTTGAAACTATGTGCAGCGCATAAAATCTTAAAATTTTAAAACGACTCTAGTTTAAAAAACCTGAATAAATGAATAAATATGGAACAAATTAATTAATGGTTATTTAATTGGATTTCAAAATGAATACATAAAAACCTGATGCAGAATATATATATATATATATATATATATATATATATATATATATATATATATATATATATATATATATATATATATAGTTGTTGTTCTTGTTGTTTGGCTTAATGTCATTTTTCAGCACACGATAGGCTATTCATGGCGGCCAGTATTAATGGTGGAGGAAGAAACCGGGAAATCACCGGAAAGAACCACCGACCCACGAGAAGCTACTGGCAAGCTTTCTCACATATCCACATTCGCCGAATCCTAGACTCGAACTCACGCAGACAGAGGTGATATGGCAGTAATCCGTAACAGACAGCGCTTTAGACCACTAAGCCACTCGGTGCCCCATATATATATATATATATATATATATATATATATATATATATATATATATATATATATATATATATATATATATATATATATATATATATATATATATATATATATATATATATATAAAGAATACAAATCATATGGCGAATAACAACCCTTTCAAGCGTACTGGATCCACCAAGGGATCACGTGTGTCAGGGATTAATTAAAATAGATGCAATAAACTGACGACGAACAGTACGAAACTAGTAACTAACTAGCCTAAGCGCTTTCGACTCTTAATGAGTCTTTTTCAAAGGCAAATACAAATCATATATACGATAAACAAATAAACACAAAAACGTTGTGTTTGTAAACCTCTACATGGCTGTCTTCACATGTGCTAAAACTATAAATACAACCAGCTTGTATAGACTTGATGCGGAAACTGAAAACGTTGCATAATTCCCTAAAAGTCAACAAGCCAAAGCGACATCTATTTTTACTTTTTGTACATATGTAACGCAGATTATATCCCGGATATATGATTCTATACCGGTTATTCTTATAGTAAAAATTGAAGGATAATAAGAAGATTTAGAAAATGTTAAATTTTTTTAGTGCATAGTTTTCATTCTCTAGTCTTCTTGGTTTAGACCGCTTGGTTTCAATGTTCTAAGGCGGCGAATCCAGTATGATTCCTTTTCCTTCCTGGTTTCGGAACTCCAGCTGTGGTTGTTAGCAATAGCGATAAGTATTATATCACTGAAAGTGTGGCCAGGGGAGGAGAAGTGTTCAGCTTTTTTGTCATCCAATCAGATCTATGAAGGTTTATCCTTTTGTGTAGCTTTTCAGTTTCTCCGACGTACTGAAGGGCACAGATCTTACATGTGATGAGATAAATCACATTCTCTGTTTTGCACGTTTTGTTTGGACCATGTATGTTTAGTTTTTCTTTAGTCACTGTGCTAGTGAATGTCTTGGTCTCTATCATATGTTGACAGGTTTTGCATCTTTTATCGCCACAGGGTCCAGATTGACTAGGTTGGTTTTGACTAGCGATTGGCGTTAGCTTTGCCCTATGTCCTTTAGGTTTTCTGGTCTCCAGTAAGCTACTATAGGTTTGTTCGGAAGTATTAGGTTTAGTATGTCTGACGATTGCACGGTTGGCCAGTGGTTTGCGATGATTTTACCTACTTTGGGATTGTCTGGGTGATAGGTCAGAATAAATGGTATCCTATCAACCTTTTCTTTCTGTCCATATCTGAGTAGGTCATCACGGTTTGTTTGTTTGGCCCTTTGGATTGCCTCCGCAATCAGGTCTTTGTCGTAGCCTCGGTAAATTAAATGTTTAGCCACTTTTCTATAATGATTAATTAATATCATTAACACTGCTTTGGGAAATCAATGGTCACTTAGAGGCTCGAATGATGTTAAATTCGACACATTTGCTTCTAATTTTTGCATACGACTTTTTCTTAGGGAATAAGAGGCAAAAAATGGTTTGTAATACGTTTCTAAATGCATTATCTTGCTATAGAAATGAAATTTTGAACTTTCTTTCACACCCTCCCCCATTAGACAATTATAAATTACATTAAAATTGGAATAATCGCTACAATCGCTATACAAAACGTCTGCATATTTCAAACCTAACCTATATGAAAGTTCCTTACATAATAACCAACATTAAAACAAAATGTTCAACGGGTCAATCTAAGCTTTTAGGATTCATGTATATCACAACGACCCCTACATATCAGCAGGATTCGGACTTATCGTCATGACCCGAACATATCAGTAGGACTCTAAAATATTAGTAGGAACCTATCAGATAATTTGGACTTACTGTAGGACTCAGTAGGACTTGAGCATATTAACAGGACTCAAACATACAAATACGACTCTAACATATAAATAGGACTGAAGCCTATCAGTTAAAATCTAGCAAATCAATAGGACTAGAACGTATCTGCAGGACTCGAACATAACAGTAGGACTCAAGCATATTAATAGGACTCAAGCATATTAGTAGCACTCAAGCATATCAATAGGACAGAAGCATATTAATAGGACAGAAGCATATTAGTAGCACTCAAGCATATCAATAGCACTCAAGCATATTAGAAGCACTCAAGCATATCAATAGGACAGAAGCATATCAATAGGACAGAAGCATATTAGAAGCACTCAAACATATCAATAGGACTCAAGCATATTAGTTGCACTCAAGCATATCAATAGGACTCAAGCATATTAGTAGCACTCAAGCATATCAATAGGGCTCAAGCATAATAGTAGAAATCAAGCATTTTAGTAGCATTCAAGCATATCAATAGGACTCAACCATATCAATAGGATTCAAGCATATCAATAGGACTCAAGCATATTAGTAGCACTCAAGCATATCAATAGGGCTCAAGCATATCAATAGGAATCAAGCATATTAATATCACTCAAGCGTATCAACATGACTAAAGCATATAAGTAGCATGCAAGCATTTTTGGAGCATTCAAGCATATCAATAGGACTCAAGCATATTAGTAACACTCAAGCATATCAATAGGACTCAAGCATGAAAGTAGCACTCAAGCATTTTAGTAGCATTCAAGCATATCAATAGCACTCAACCATATTAGTAGCACTCAAGCATATCAATAGGACTCAAACTAAAGCATATCAATAGCACTCAAGCATATTAGTAGCACTCGAGCATATCAATAGGACTCAAGCATATCAATAGGACTCAAGCATATTTGTAGCACTCAAGCATATCAATAGGACTCAAGAATATCAATAGGACTCAAGCATATTTGTAGCACTCAAGCATATCAATAGCACTCAAGCATATTAGTAGCACTCAAGCATATCAATAGGACTCAAGCATATCAATAGGACTCAAACATATCAATAGGACTCAAGCATATTAGTAGCACTCAAGCATATCAATAGGACTCAAACATATCAATAGGACTCAAGCATATTTGTAGCACTCAAGCATATCAATAGGACTCAAGCATATTTGTAGCACTCAAGCATATCAATAGCACTCAAGCATATTAGTAGCACTCAAGCATATCAATAAGACTCAAGCATATTAGTAGCACTCAAGGATATTAGTTGCACTCAATCATATCTTTAGGACTCAAGCATATCAATAGAAATCAAGCATATTAATATCACTCAAGCGTATCAACATGACTAAAGCATATAAGTAGCACGCAAGCATTTTTGGAGCATTCAAGCATATCAATAGGACTCAAGCATATTAGTAACACTCAAGCATATCAATAGGACTCAAGCATGTAAGTAGCACTCGAGCATTTTAGTAGCATTCAAGCATATCAATAGCACTCAAGCATATGAGTAGCACTCAAGCATATCAATAGGACTCAAACTAAAGCATATCAATAGCACTCAAGCATATTAGTAGCACTCAAGCATATCAATAGGACTCAAGCATATTTGTAGCACTCAAGCATATCAATAGGACTCAAACATATCAATAGGACTCAAGCATATTTGTAGCACTCAAGCATATCAATAGGACTCAAACATATCAATAGGACTCAAGCATATTTGTAGCACTCAAGCATATCAATAGCACTCAAGCATATTAGTAGCACTCAAGCATATCAATAGGACTCAAGCATATCAATAGGACTCAAACATATCAATATGACTCAAGCATATAAATAGCACTCAAGCATGTCAATAGGACTCAAGCATAGCAATAGGATCCAAACATATCAATAGCACTCAAACATTTTAGTAGCACTCAAGCATATCAATGACTCAAGCATATTAGTAGCACTCAAGCATAGTAATAGGACTCAAACTCAAGCATATCAATAGCACTCAAGCATATTAGTAGCACTCAAGCATATCAATAGCACTCAAGCATATTAGTAGCACTCAAGCATATCAATATGACTCAAGCATATTAGTAGCACTCAAGCATATTAGTGCCATTCAAGCATATTAATAGCACTCAAGCATATCAATAAGACTCAAGCATATCAATAAGACTCAAGCATATCAATAGGACTCAAGCATATCATTAGCACTCAAGAATATTAATATCACTCAAGCATATCAATAGCACTCAAGCATATTAGTAGCACTCAAGCATATCAATAGGACTCAAGCATATAAGTAGCACTCAAGTATTTTAGTACCATTCAAGCATATCAATAGCACTCAATCATATCAATAGGACCCAAGCATTTTAGTAGCATTCAAGCATATCAATATGACTCAAGCATATTAGTAGCACTCAAGCATATCAATAGGACTCAAGCATTTCAATAGGACTCAATCATATCAATAGGACTCAAGCATATAAGTAGCACTCAAGCATATTAGTACCATTCAAGCATATCAATAGCACTCAATCATATCAATAGGACCCAAGCATTTTAGTAGCATTCAAGCATATCAATATGACTCAAGCATATTACTAGC
This sequence comes from Potamilus streckersoni, assembly GCA_016746295.1. Classification (NCBI taxonomy): domain Eukaryota; kingdom Metazoa; phylum Mollusca; class Bivalvia; order Unionida; family Unionidae; genus Potamilus; species Potamilus streckersoni. Next base: position 8,227,059 of record JAEAOA010000745.1, on the reverse strand, counting down.
ATTCAAGCATATCAATAGGACTCAAGCATTTCAATAGGACTCAAGCATATTAGTTGCACTCAAGCATTTCAATAGGACTCAAGCATATTAGTTGCACTCAAGCATATCAATATGACTCAAGCATATAAGTAGCACTCAGGCATTTTAGTAGCATTCAAGCATATCAATAGGACTCAAACTTAAGAATATTAAAAGGACTCAAGCATATTAGTAGCACTCAAGCATATCAATAGGACTCAAGCATATCAACAGGACTCAATCATATTAGTAGCACTCAAGCATACCAATAGGACTAAAGCATATCAACAGGACTCATTAAGTATATCAATAGGACTCAAGCATATTAGAATCACTCAAGCATTTCAATAGGACTCAAGTATATTAGTAACACTCAAGCATATCAATATGACTCTAGCATATCAATAGGACTCAAGCATATTAGTTGCACTCAAGCATATCAATAGGACTCAAGCATATCAATAGGACTCAAACATATCAATAGGACTCAAGCATATTAGTAACACTCTAGCATATCAATAGGACTCAAGCATATTAGTTGCACTCAAGCATATCAATAGGACTCAAGCATATTAGTAACACTCAAGCATATCAACAGGACTCAAGTATATTAGTTGCACTCAAGCATATCAATAGGACTCACACATATCAATAGGACTCAAGCATATTAGTTGCACTCAAGCATATCAATAGGACTCAAGCATATTAGTTGCACTCAAGCATAACAATATGACACTAGCATATTAGTTGCACTCAAGCATATCAATAGGACTCAAGCATATTAGTTGCACTCAAGCATATCAATAGGACTCAAACATATTGGAAGCACTCAAGAATATCAATAGGACTCAAGCATATTAGTTGCACTCAAGCATATCAATAGGACTCAAGGATATTAGTAGCACACAAGCATATCAATAGGACTCAAGCATATCAACATGACTCAAGCATATCAATAGGACTCAATCATATCAATAGGACTCAAGCATATTAGTAGCACTCAAGCATATCAATAGGACTCAAGCATATCAATAGGACTCATTAAGTATATCAATAGGACTCAAGCATATTAGTAGCACTCAAGCATATCAATAGGACTCAAGTATATCAATAGGACTCATGAAGTATATCAATAGGACTCAAGCATATCAATAGCACTCAAGCATATCAATAGGACTCAAGCATATATGTTGCACTCAAGCATATCAATAGGACTCAAACGTATCAATAGGACTCAAGCATATTAGTAGCACTCAAGCATATCAATAGGACTCAAGCATATTAGTTGCGCTCAAGCATAACAATATGACTCTAGCATATTAGTTGCACTCAAGCATATCAATAGGACTCAAACATATTAGAAGCACTCAAGCATATCAATAGGACTCAAGCATATTAGTTGCACTCAAGCATATCAATAGGACTCAAGCATATTAGTTGCACTCAAGCATATCAATAGGACTCAAGCATATTAGTAGTACTCAAGCATATCAATAGGACTCAAGCATTTCAACATGACTCAAGCTTATCAATAGGAATCAATCATATCAATAGGACTCAAACATATTAGTAGCACTCAAGCATATCAATAGGACTCAAGCATATCAATAGGACTCATTAAGTATATCAATATGACTCAAGCATATTAGTAGCACTCAAGCATATCAATAGGACTCAAGCATATCAATAGGACTCATTAAGTATATCAATAGGACTCAAGCATATCAATAGCACTCAAGCATATCAATAGCACTCAAGCATATCAATAGGACTCAAGCATATTAGTTGCACTCAAGCATATCAATAGGACTCAAACATATCAATAGGACTCAAGCATATTAGTAGCACTCAAGCATATCAATAGGACTCAAGCATATTAGTTGCACTCAAGCATATCAATAGGACTCAAGCATATCAATAGGACTCAATCATATCAATAGGACTCAATCATATCAATAGGACTCAAGCATATCGATAGGACTCGAATATAGCAGGACTCGAACGTGTCAACATACCCCGTACATCAAACAATTACGCTTAAAATGTTCTCTAACTTGAACGAAATTCATATTAGCAATCATATTCGTGTACTTCTCAATGGAAATGTAATAGATAAAGATACATGTATATATTAGTTTTCAAGTTTTCCAGATTCATATATTTATAATTACAAAATTTTCACACAGTCGGTACAGTTTTCATTCCATTATGTGATTTGATTGGTCCAAATTAGCAAATGAAATTTTTGTGAAGTATTCTCTCTACTGATTGGATGCTATTGGCTGTGATCTTGGGAAAACGTTTATAGCTCCACCTTCTGGAATATTTTGCTTTAAATTACTTTTTGGTGGCCATATTTTTTACTCGTTTCACGAAAGGGAATTGTTGGAAATGGTCTCGTCTGCCTGAATATGACCAATATGCCCTATTAAGTCATGTATAACAATCTCATCATTTAAAATGACGTAAAACTCCATGCCAAGAACAAGAACAAGAAGTAAAAACAAAGGGTATTGCTCAGCTGATAGCGAGTGTATGGGGTGGGGGTGGAGCAGACGGTATATCTGTAACATAGAACCCACCTTATATACAAACGTGGCTTAAATGTTAGATTACATAAGTAGATAATCTAAGATCTGTTCAAAGAAAAATGTGGACTCGCTGGACATCATTCAAAGTTTTCCATAAATTCAACATTAAATCATTACCGATTTGAGATCGGCTATTTCTAATTTTGTTTAGGTAAGTGAGGGTACATAATGCTGACGTTATCTTTATAAACAATGGCATTACATATTTAACATAGATTATAAAACCAGCCTGCCGGGTGACAATGACATGTTACCAGGGGAACACATTTTACTATAACTACCTTTTCCTTTATTCAACGCTTTCATTAAAAAAAGCAAAACTAAATAATGTATTAACCAAATTTTAACAATTAATTTAAACCAAGAAAATAGTTGGCCCCTAAGACATTTGTAAAACAAGAAATAAAACAGTCGGTCATCATAAAAACTTTCACTGCGATTGGATGAAGTTGGCAAAAAATCAGATTTATGCATTAAATATCAATGCATAATCCTATATCTGATTGCAACTTTAAATATTGTTTGTTTAATTTTCCATAAAGAACACAACAGGACCTTATAGGCTTTTCTAATGATAATTACCTCTCCATCATCTGTTTTTACAGACGAAACTGATTTGGTATTTGCTAAATTCTCGAAGTTTTCTTTAAAATGAATCTTCAGTCTAATTTTTAACGTAGTCGAAGATCATCATCGAATAATAGAACGCAAAGAATTCGCGTGGTGATGATTACTAAACACAAACTGCTACCTCAACTGGATTCAGTTTCGAATAATTTAATGATGTCTCGAATTTCAGTCTAAATGGTTTGTTTGCGTAGTTTAAATACATATCTTTGAAGAAACAAATTTGTAAACCTTGTATTAAGATATTACTTCGGGAGTTAATCAAAGACATCATTCATTTTTCACCGTCGTCAATATTCTAGCCAACATCGTCATAAAGCATATATATTTATAAGTAATATCTGGCATATACTGAGAATTTAAGGAATAAATAATTAAATATTAATTAAGTCCCAAAGGACTATTATTTTAAAGAGATAATTACGAACAAAGACGTCAGTGAGTACAGCGTTGATTATACGCTAGTACTTCCGATATCCTTATGCGATAAAGAAAACCCTACAATATATGAAATGTTGCAGCGTTTTGTCAAGGTCGTAACGACTTTCACCCAAAGATGGAATTTATTAGATGCCGTGCTTAGCTATGGTTGTACCAATAGAAGATTGGCCCAATGGCGTTAAGGCGGTCTTAAATTGGGAAAATACTCGTCAACCTGGATAAGATTTTTCCTATTTCTTTCATTCTGACTGCACTAATTATTGCATGCGAAACATAAAAGATCAGTTCCAAAGTCTTAAAACAACATGCATCTGAAAGTCCCAAAAATAAGATTTGTGGGGAAAACTTCCGGTTCCGACAATATAGATCTCCCGCAAATTAGTTTAAAATTACGCAAATAAAATGTACTCTAGGAAATAGAATTGTATTGACTGGTAACTTATGACGCGCTTGTCGCGTGTCGCGCCACCAGTATCATAGCCCAGGTTTTTTCAGGTAGAAAATTGTTTTTCACATCTTGGTACTTCGGATTGAAACGAATGGTTGTTATATTGACTCGATATATTCATGACGCTAAACTGATGTACGACTGCTCTCGAACCCAGGAATAAGTGTTGTTAATAGATACAATAATAATAATGCTTTGTTCATAAAGAGTGACTCATTTACCCGAAGACTATTCCCCAATGAGCTGTCTCTTATGCAAAATAATCAATATAGGTAACTTTACAAACAGCCTGCAACACCGCACTTAGTAACTTTATACATTTTAAGTATATTGAATATGAGTCCAGTTTGAGTAGTTACACTGTGTGGACATCTTTTTATCAATGACTTGAATATGATCTACAGATACTGCAGTAAAGGATTCCACGAAGATGCATTATCAATTAAAGAGCTCAATATGTAACTTTGCGTACAAAAAGCCGCCAGAGCAGAACTGTTGCACACACTGTCAATATAAGATTATAAAACAGTTTGTATGATTATCAATTACATAACTTTATGCAAGCAATGAACAATAGGTTCATAAGCTTTTGTATTTGTTCACTGTCGTTACCTTCAAATGCCGGGCACACTTTGTTATAAAAGCGTCCAATAATGTCTGCACTCGACAAATTAAAATGAACTTAATTTCCTTCGCTTGTGAATGATTTCCGTGTAGAATAATGTAACACCCCGTGTATTGTATATCGAAAAAACCAGAGTTCAGGACTTAAAAATGCTTTTTATAAATAATAAAGGTGAGATAGAACACGCCTTTCAATACTGCATAGAGACTTTACATCAACACAGTGTTTGTCACAACAGTGACAACGTCTGATAATATTGAGCAGTCTTTTTTGTCTAAATGCCAAAGGACAAAGTTGTAATTAACCTTATTATGGTGAAATTAATTATAGTACTATTCATGCGTATATTAACAGCTAAGTTTATTAGATTGAATGTTACACATTCTGACATGTTAGCGTCATTTCAATGAAAACTAATTTTACTACTATTCTACTTGAGTACTGTGGTGTGAGAGAGGAGTGGCTTTATAAAGAATTATATAAAACTTATAAAGCATTTAAATTCAATAGCAATCATATAATACATCGATTTAAAATTTCTCATAACAATTGATTCAGTTCTGAGATTTGATAATGCCAAAGTTATTGTCATTTATGTAAAAAAAATAATGTATGGTTTTCGATTGGATGTGGAATATATGGCCAAAATTCTTTTCTACTTGGGTGTTCATACTTTGCCGCTTTTACAGCTCTCTACCAGTGCACTCTCTGCATTCATATTTATAGACGCCTATTCACGTCACATGACCTTAGTTTAACCAAGCAATGTTTGTTCTTCACATGGCAAGTAATGACCGTAACCAAGTCAACTGTTCATCCTGCATGGAAAAAAATTCTCTGAACATAAAAGTCCGACAGAATTAAGTTGCCCTCTCAATATCCGTGGTTTGGTTTTAACTTTTAATCTTATTTGTATATTCATACCTATGATTAATACGTAGAAATAAACGAAACGGACAAGCGAATTTAAATGCGGAGAGAGAGAGAGAGAGAGAGAGAGAGAGAGAGAGAGAGAGAGAGAGAGAGAGAGAGAGAGAGAGAGAGAGAGAGAGAGAGAGAGAGAGAGAGAGAGAGAGAGCAACATATTGCTGATGCAATGAGTCGTAATACGATTAGAAATAGTCTCTATCAAGATGGCTTCTATTTTGCACATTAAAGTAAAATAACAAGTTCTACCTAAACCAAGAACTGGCATTAACAACACAATAACATTAGTTCTAACTTATTGTTCAACAAATGTCTGACGAGAGAAATGTGAATCTTTGGCCGGGCACATTGATTCCATCACTATTCTGCATCTCCGCTGTTTCAGTAACAAAACTCCACCGGAAGTCACTACTTTATGGATTAACGTCATATTTCTAGCTTTGATATTCCAAAATCATGGAAGGTAAGATAATTCATTTCCTAAACTATTCACGTGAAATTCCAGCACGACACACGGTCCAATATGGAAATGAATTTTGCACAATAACTGCAAACATGCGGACTTCTTTCCACTTAATGTTGATATTCCAGGGCTTGTAGAACTGCTGCTATTTTTAGATGATTTCCTTGAATTCATTTACATTAAAGCATTATGAGGATCAGAGCAAAGATTTATACTCACATTTAATATAAAACATTGAGTACACATTTAGTATAAAACAGAGCACACATTTAGTATAAAACAGAGTACACATTTAGTATAAAACATAGAGTACACATTTAGTATAACACATAGAGTACACATTCAGTATTAAACAGAGTACACATTTAGTATAAAACAGAGTACACATTTAGTATAAAACATAGAGGACACATTTAGTATAAAACAGAGTACACATTTAGTATAAAACATAGAGTACACATTCAGTGTAAAACAGTACACGTTTAGTATAAAACATAGAGTACACATGTAGTATACAACAGAGTATACTTTTATAGGAGATGCAAACGACTATCTGAACAATGGTGGATGGGTAGCATACGTTCAGGAATTGAAGAAATAATTCACACAAAGCAGATATTTTCAGTGACAGATAAAAATGACCTGATCAAATATGCCAGTCCCGTAGGTCAAACATCATCTCACATCTCACAGTGTAACATCATTCACACGTTAACTGGACAATGTTTAAGCATGCACAATTCCATTCACAATACTATTAAGTTCTTAAACAACAGTAAACTGCATCATGTTTTTCTGACTTTGTTTCATGTTTTTACATTATCAATATTAGTATTATTATTGGAAAAGGAATGTAGTTCTTCATAGTGCCTAATATTTTAGTTGGTTGAGCTGGGTATTACAATAATTACCACTTTTATTGTATTCAAATTAAGAATGCATCATGCAGCAATTGTTTCTGTCCAGTGGCTGTTATGTTCCCTCTGTGCTAATCAATTGTCAGAACGTGCTTTGTTCTCTGAGTCTCTATAATTTGTAATTCAGGCAACCTTTAAAAAATACACAATAATTTTAGAGTTTAAAAGTTGTTTTTTTTTTATAGTTTTGCACACGTCTTTAAGATTGTAAAGTAAATTACATGTCGTTTCCTGATCACAGCTTGATAGTTGTAAAGCTTCCTCGTAGTTATATTTTGGGACCAGATTTAGACGGTGTCAAAGCCTAACTCTGTATAAAATACTGGCAAAGAATACTTGGATTGAAGCTGCAAGCTACACTTCACATATAGTACGTTATAATCTTTGATCTTTGGTCCACTATCTCTTCTTTTCGGCACTGTTTTGGATTATTTTCATCAAATTTATTGGTTGTTACAGTTGTAGAGCCATATCAAGGACTTTAGAAATACGTTTTGTGGTCCGATATATCAATCTTACTGGCCATGGCATTTGAATAGTTGAGAACCTCAACCCCTTTGGTATTGACTCTGAGAACCAACATGCCCACCGCCTCTCCAGTTATAGTTTCCATATTTAATTAGGATATTTATTTTTGTCCTTCACATCCTGTTATTAGTTTACGGTCATGTACATACATTAAGTTCTTCCATTTAGCTTTATTTTATCACCTGGTTCCATACTTGTGTACACTTACAAAGCTACCCCTTACGAAAGATATATACACTTACGAGCTAACGTCGGTAACAGTTATCTTTTTCACCTGTACTGACATTTTTGCTTTAACTTCAATAGTAATCTTGTATTAAATACAGTTTTAAAACTGTATCCTATATGATCCAAAATACATAAATTTATATCCTATAGGAAACAAAGGCAACATTTCATGTACAAAATACTGTGTTCATGTATATTAATCTCAGTTAAAACTCTATTAAAGGACATTAATTAAAACACCAGGAAAATAAACAACATTGTTAAATCTGAAAAGTACCCGAAGTGTCCTCTATTATTCTTATTCAGGTGGGGTTTTTTTTTTCATGCTCTTTTTTTCCTTTAAGGAGCCTCTAGTATGTGGAGAAACAATGACCTTCATTTCCACCCACGCAAAAATCGATATTCTGGCATCTCCGCTTTCTGCAGCAAAAGTATGAGGCCGCTGAAGGGACGAGGAACCGTTATTGAACAAAATAGTACTGTCCGATTTTGCGAACAATTTGTCGTTATTTTATGATTTAATGCCATTTTTCAGCACACGATAGGCTATACATGGCGGACAGTTTAAATGGTGGAGGTAGAACCCGGGAAAACCCCAGAAAGAACGAATGACCCACGAGAAGTTACTGGCAAGCTTTCTCACATACACGAATTCAAGACTCGAACCCACACAGAGGTGATCCGTAACGGAGCGCTTTAGTCCACTTGGCCACTCAGAGCCCCTTTACAAACAAAACAAAACAAAATAAGAAAACAAAACAAAATAATAAACAAGCTAATGTACTTTCTGCAGCATCGTTTTTATATTGCTCCTTTCACACCATTTGCTTTCCATTTTTAGCACATTTAACCGAAAAAACATTCATCTCGTAAGAATTCTGAAATATTTAAATTAAACGTATTCATATGTATGTATGTATGTATGTATGTATGTATGTATGTATGTATGTATGTATGTATGTATGTATGTATGTATGTATGTATGTATGTATGTATGTATGTGTGTGTGTGTGTGTGTATGTATGTATGTATGTATGTATGTATGTATGTATGTATGTATGTATGTATGTATGTATGTATGTATGTATGTATGTATGTATGTATGTATGTATGTTAAGTGAGCGAATAGTGTAACGAAAAGTTTTTAATTAAAAAATATTGTGCCGCCACTTTTATCATAAATACAATGTGTTATGCAAAGTGCAATATCGGCGTCTTTGTACTCAAAAACCATGAATCCTAACAAGAAATTCCTATAAGCCGCTCAAAAAAGGGAACAAATTATATAGTTTGAACCGCGGTGGCTCCTTTGTTACTTTACCAAGACTCAAAACCGAAATGGTACAAGTTCGAATCCTATCACTAGCCCAGCCCAGCCCAGATCAGTTGTTGTGGTGTGACATTGGGCAATGCACTCAACTCCAAATGCCTGGGCACTAAATAACCTATTTGTGTTACTGTGTCGTGAAGCTTCAAACCAAATATTTACATCTAGCATTATTCCTTTATATTACTTTCAAGAAAACGGGACAAATTACCGACCTACTGCACCACACCATTTTTACAAATCAAAATACGGGACAAATTACCGACCTACTGCACCACACCAATTTTACAAATAAAATACGGGACAAATTACCGACCTACTGCACCACACCAATTTTACAAATCAAAATACGGGACAAATTACCGACCTACTGCACCACACCAATTTTACAAATAAAATACGGGACAAATTACCGACCTACTGCACCACACTAATTTTACAAATAAAATACGGGACAAATTACCGACCTACTGCACCACACCAATTTTACAAATCAAAATACGGGACAAATTACCGACCTACTGCACCACACCAATTTTACAAATCAAAATACGGGACAAATTACCGACCTACTGCACCACACCAATTTTACAAATAAAATACGGGACAAATTACCGACCTACTGCACCACACCAATTTTACAAATCAAAATACGGGACAAATTACCGACCTACTGCACCACACCAATTTTACAAATAAAATACGGGACAAATTACCGACCTACTGCACCACACTAATTTTACAAATAAAATACGGGACAAATTACCGACCTACTGCACCACACCAATTTTACAAATCAAAATACGGGACAAATTACCGACCTACTGCACCACACCAATTTTACAAATCAAAATACGGGACAAATTACCGACCTACTGCATCACACCAATTTTACAAATAAAATACGGGACAAATTACCGACCTACTGCACCACACCAATTTTACAAATCAAAATACGGGACAAATTACCGACCTACTGCACCACACCAATTTTACAAATAAAATACGGGACAAATTACCGACCTACTGCACCACACTAATTTTACAAATAAAATACGGGACAAATTACCGACCTACTGCACCACACTAATTTTACAAATAAAATACGGGACAAATTACCGACCTACTGCACCACACCAATTTTACAAATCAAAATACGGGACAAATTACCGACCTACTGCACCACACCAATTTTACAAATAAAATTATTATAGAATCTAAAGTGCGTTCCCTTCACAGAGAAGGTATATACTAGATTAGGATGAGAGCGTGATTATCTTATGATCAAACTAATAACAATGCAATATCTCTAAGGAAAACGTAATAATTACGATACCTGTTATCAAATTTGCCCGTTTACAAATTCTACACGCTCGAGCAGGCCCGGCTCTAGGACAAGCGAACGAGGTAACCGCCTTGGGCCCCACGCTTTCAGTGGCCCCGTTCTGCTGACGGAAATAAACTCCGCAAATTCTTTGCTTGGAGCCTCGCTCATCGCTTGCTGCCTTGGGTCTCGCACATAAAAATATGAGCAAAATAGATAAATAGATCGATAGATGCATTTTTTTTCTAATTCTTTTTTAACGGAGGTAATGTTATTAGCGAGCACATATTTATCAATGGGAATTTAAACCTCGTGCTGTGTGGAGTCCTTAATGTTACGTGTCATTCGTGTGACGCACTTGGCGCAATCAAGTGCACTCGAGTGATCTTTGTTTTGATTCCGTGACGTAATCAATTGACAACTGAGTGATAATTCAGTATTGTAGTAGGTACCATAGAGATAACTTGCCCAGCAATGGATGGCTTGTAGAATAATTTAAAACATCAAGAAAACGAATAACAAGAATACAAAAATAGGTTCTGTCGTTAATCATGGATGCAAATTATCTCCATTCTGCGATAACTGCATTGTTGAAAAACGGCCATTGTGATATTTTCCAAATAATTAATTTCTCTTACAAAATAAAACCCATGCAGATACAGATAGAAAATTAGGTGAGATTATAAACTCTTTTATTTCCACATGCCTTGACATGATGAAGAGGTATCTGGGGAAAAAATGAATTTAAAAAGATAAGGCAATCATGGCAAGAAAACACAAAATATGACATGAAGAAATAGTGTACAATTAAGGCACGTTGAGAGAAATTAGCAAAAAATAATTCAGCAGGAAGCAAAGTTGGAAACAACATGCAACCGAACTGAAGGCATACGAAATTACCATACAAAGGAGCTAGCATACCTTGAAAAAAATTCCGAGATAGCCAATTCATATGGAATTTAAGGAAAATAATTTAAGTTAAAAGTATTTTTTAGCCTGTCATCACCATATTTCGAGGAAAATAAATGGTCTCCAGATAAGAACCAATCGCGCGGACACTCCGCACACTAAATTCCATGTATCAAAATGGATGTGTAAGAGTGAAGAGAAACATTTTTTATTGTTATCTTTAGAGAAAGGTACTCAAGAAAAGAATTATTTAGTGTTTCAAAATAAATGAATATGAAATGTTACGCTGAAATAGTATTTTTAATGCAAGGCACAATAAAATTCTTAAATAAATGATCAAGGCATTTAAGAATAAATGTTACATATTTACCCTGCATCGTTTTTGTACTGCAAGTAACACTTGATCACACCGGAATTTAGTTTTTTGATGCGCTAAACAATTGACACATGTCACAAATGGCATAAGATACAATTTAATGTAGGTAGAGAATTAGGAATCCATGATCTTAGGTACACCCTTCTGTATTTTTTTGTTTTTTTTTCAGGAATATTTCAACATTTTGTGACCACGCTATTTTTGGTGTCTGAAGTTTTTGTTTTTCGGTCATTGTACATACTCCACACTGAAAGTCTATACAAAGATAATATCACTCAAAATTATTGAGACCAATTTCTTTCTTTCTTCATTAAAATACATATTATAACCGCTACCAAGATGTTTGCACGAGAGCGTATATATATATATATATATATATATATATATATATATATATATATATATATATATATATATATATATATATATATATATATATATATATATATATATATATATAAGTTTAATTCTAAATCTGGAAGCCTTTATCAACTCGGTTGAAAACGATAATTCCAGACATATCAACCATACTAACAAATACTCTAATTTGACAAAAGAAGAAACAGATGCCCTACACTCACTGAAAAGCAGAACAGACATTATAATTAAGCCTGGAGATAATTGTTCGGCTGTTGTCGTTATGAATAGGGGAAGACTACATTAGTGAAGCAAGCAGACAACTAAGTGATACTAGGTTTTACCAAAAAACTAGACCATGATCCAACGCTGCAATATGCAAAAATAATCACTAATGTTATTGACGAGGTGTACCAAAGCGGATACATAGACCAGCAAACAAAAAACTACTTAAGCCCAGAAAACCCAAGGGCAGGTAGATTTTATCTTCTACGCAAAATCCACAAACAAGGAAACCCTGAAAGACCTATAATCTCCGGTAACGGGCACCCCAAAGAAAGGATATCAGAATATTTAGATCATTTTATGAGACCACATTTCCACAAATTACCATTATATCTTCCGGACACGACAGATTATCTTATAAAAAGCAAAGCAAGTGAACATATACATTACTTGTTTCCTTGAATGTCACATCCTTGTATACTAACATACCGCACAACGAAGGGATACAAGCATATAGAAAAGCATGGGAAACAAGAACTGCAAACAATCTACCCACACTCTTCCTAGTCCAACTCCCGGAGTTTGTCATAAAATTCAATAACTTTGAATTTAATGTAGAAAACTACCTACAAATCAATGGAACTGCAATGGGTACTAAAATGGCCTCTTCGTACGCTAACATTTTTATGGGAAAACTGGAGGGTCAGTTTTTAGCATCGGTTGAGCGTACACAATACCAGTGGATACGCTTTATCGATGATAGAGAAATGAACTGGCAACATGGAAGAGAAAGTCTAGATGACTTCATATTAAAGGCAAACAACTTCAATCCTACAATAAAATTTACGGCAGAAATCTCCAAATCAAACAAGACGTTTTCCTGGATACAACAACCAGACTGGTCGAAAACAAACTACATACAGACATCTACTCGAAACCAAATCGACAAACACCAGCATCTCCTCCCAACCAGCTGTCATACAAATCATTGCATTAGGAGTATTAGGAACATTCCATATAGCCAGGCACTGAGGATATGCAGAATTTGCTTCGACGATGAACATTCCAAGAAAGTTCTGAAGAGCTGTTGAAACATTTAATTTACCGAGGCTACGACAAAGACCTGATTGCGGAGGCCTTCCAAAGGGTTAAACAAACAAACCGCGATGACCTACTCAAATATGGAAAGAAAGAAAAGGGCGATAGGGTACCGTTTATCCTGACCTACCATCCAAACAACCCCAAAGTAGGCAAAATTATAGCGAAACACTGGCCCATCGTGGAATCATCGGACGTACTAAAGCTTATCCTTCCGAACAAACCTGTAGTAGCCTACCGGAGACCAAGAAAAACCTCAAAGACATCCTAGTTAGGGCGAAGCTAAGGCCAGATACTAATCAAGACCACCCCAGTCAATCTTTCTTTCGTACGACATGCGTGGGCTTGAAGTCCAACCCTTTTCCTACGACGTGCAAGCTTGAAGCCCAGTCCCTTTCATACCACGTACGAACTTGAAGCCTACCCTACTTTATACGACGTGCGTGCTTGAAGCCCAAGCCGTTCCCATACGACGTGCGGAGTGGTGGTGGGGTTGAAGTCCAACCCCTTTCATTCCACATGTGAGCTGAAGCTCAGCCCACTTCATACAAAGTGAGAGCTTGATGATGATGATGATGATGATGATGATGATGATGATGATGATAGCAATTATAGTCGTATATGCATGTTCGTTTGCTTGACGACTTTTGGAGCCTCTTATTTTCATAAGAGACCAGAGAACCCACCCGAATGGTGGGCCTCCAATACCCCCCTCCGTGGGTATGATAGTATTGTTTGTATTAAACTATTATTTCTGCCCACTATTATCAAGATTCTAATACAGAATCCAGGGATAGCACAGCCTGGTCTGTCTGGTAAGAGCTATCCCGGGATTCTGTAGTAGAAACTTGAAAATATTGGGCAGAATTAATAGTTTAATAGAAACAATACTATCATACAGGTTAGATAAATTAAATTCGTACTCTACGGAGTTTCGAACTCAGGTCCGCGAGTAAATGGCACCCATCGCCTTGCCTGCACGCACCAGCCCATATACCGTCACGACTAAACACGCATCACCAAAAAACTGATGGCACTGAGTCGGTGTTATATGAGATCGTGTGTAGCAGACACATTCTCATGACGACATAGTAAATAATTCTCTCTCATATATATATATATATATATATATATATATATATATATATATATATATATATATATATATATATATATATATATATATATATACACACACACACACACACACACAGTCGTTCCAGATTCTTATGAAAGAAATCAAGGTATATAGGATTTTTTTTATTACAAAGAATTATTAATATATACCAGACAGGACAGACAGAGCTATCCCTGGATTCTGTAGTGTAGTAGAATCTAATTCTGCCCACTATTATCAAGATTCTGAGATTAAATGGACTGTACATGATACGGCCACTACGAAGGTTAATTTGACTGTGCGTAATATGACCAGTACTGGCATTAAATCTACTAGGCGTGATATGGCCCGTATTAAGGTTAATTTGAGTGTGCAGTTCCGCACCGACGTTAATTTGACTGTACAAGATAGGTCATGTATCTAGCCTAATTTGACTGTACCTGATATGGCTCGCGCTGAGGTTACTGTAACATAATTCCTAAATCCTTAGATAAAGTTATTTTATTTTAAGCTCCATTGCTCGCAATTGAATACAAGTTCAAGACATGTTTTTAACGCATACAGTTTTCTTAGAGAATAAATAATTCATCATTGGCATGTTCTAATATTACTATTATAATCAAATCGTATGGACAATGAATAGGAAATGTAAAAATAAAACACTCACGCAGACACACAAATTGTGTAAATTTTATAATATTCATCCTTACATGGCTTTAACATAGGAATTGATAAAGTTGGCTACGTCTGTTGCATTGTTCGAACACTTTGGTGTAAGACCAAAATCTCCGTGTTTGAATGTAATCGCTCAGTATACTCTAGTTTTTTTTTTAGAATTTTTAATTTAAAAATATAATATTTACCCACCACCACCACCCACATTCCCACTAATCTTGACTCTACGTAGATAAGAATCCAGGCACACCACACTTGAGAGAAACAACAAGATTTACCTCAAACATTTTAATGGATAATAACCAATATGCTATTGTTACTAACAAAGTTCCATTTACAACGTCTTTCGTATTCAGCGATATGTATACGATTTCTTTAAACAAAAAAGACACCCCGCCAAAAAAAAACTGATCACATCTTTAATTATCTCAAATAAAACAAACATTTAAAAAATTCCGATCTACTCATTGCACTGTATCTGAGGCATGGAATAATGTATGTTTGAACTGTATAATATTTTATATAATATTTCTTGATATGATGCAACACTATATTTATATATTTATAACTTTATCCATTAACTGCTTATGTACGAAGAACAACTTATAATTGCTAATGTGTTGTAAACCTAAATAATTGATTTTTTTTTTACATGTTTCTAGTGTTAACTAAAAAAAAAACTAGAGCAGTACTAATGGTTTAATGAATATTAATATTTTAAAATGAAATATTATTTTCTCTTAAAGTTTATGCATTTCAGTTTTAACAGAATTTGAATGGGGCATATCTTACAAAATGTACATGTATGTATGTATGTATGTATGTATGTATGTATGTATGTATGTATGTATGTATGTATGTATGTATGTATGTATGTATGTATGTATGTATGTATGTATGTATGTATGTATGCATGAATGCTTGTATGTATGTATGTATGTATGTATGTATGTATGTATGTATGTATGTATGTATGTATGTATGTATGTATGTATGTATGTATGTATGTATGTTAAATTTTCATTGCTCGTTAGGTTTTCTGATTTTTTTTATTTCATGACATGCTACTGTATGTAATATTGTACATTTGACTTGACCTTGTCCAAGACTGCTTGACCTGAATTAATTTTTGTAAGATTTTATTCTGTAACCAATTAAGACATACCTAAATATTCTCTGTGTATAGGTATAAGTAAATATGTTGATTTGGGTCAAGGTCACGATTACTGGAAATTACCTGACATAGTACAGGTTTTACTTTTAATAATAGGTTTCTAATCATAACCAACATTTTTATTTTGTAAACATCAGGATCATTTTAGAAAGTTATTTTCCATTAGGTAATAGTTTTGTTTAAAAAAATGTTAATGGTGACCTGAGGTCAAGTAGAAGACTATATAATCTTGTCACTGAAAGGAAAATCCATTCATGTTTTAAGTTCAATTATTATTAGTATTATAGGTTGTGTCTTTTCGGGATGGAATACAATTCTTTAAATTATTGAATTCAAGTGATCATTTTTATCTGGAAATACAAAATTGCTCTGATAAAATTATTGGATAGAGACATTCACTGGAATTTTTTAAAAATTCAAACCTTGAATTATATAACTACGATTCAACAAAAGACTGTTAGCGCATCAACACTCTACAAGCTACAACACAGACACTTCAACGCCTTCAGATTTGGAATTAATATGGAGTACTATTAACTTTTATTCATTACTTTAAATTATTAGGACTGTAATTTTATGATTATTTTATAATTTAAGTCACATTGTCATAAGTTCTTCATTTTCATTTTTACTTTGTATTCATGGGAAATAAATAATTTGTTGAATTTTACAAAAGCTTGTTGCCTTTCCCTCTTTTCTATTACTTTTTTAAGAACACTGATTCGTAACAATTTATCTATATCTGTTTTATAATTACACATGATTGTATCAGACACTGCAGAAAGCAGAATTATCTTATACATATATGTTGTATTTTTAGTTTTTATTATTATTATTATTATTATTATTATTATTATTATTATTATTATTATTATTATTATTATTGTTGTTGTTGTTATTATTATTATTATTATTATTATTATTATTATTATTATTATTATTATTATTATTATTATTATTATTATTATTATTAAATTGATTGCTCTTGCAGATGTCACGGCTGCAAAATCTCCTAATTTTTGTATTAAAAACAATTGCTAACTACATAGTTAATCAATCACTGAAGAATAAATGCTCACATAAAATTAAGAATACGCACCAGTAATTTTGTCGAATTAGCATATTTGATTATTGATATAAACATGCTTTTTTAAATCATACACTTTTAAAGCCCCAAATTTGTAGTTTTAATATCTATAATGCAATGTCGGTTTTGCGTGGTTCCAAGATTTATCAACTAGTTTTGATATTTTCATTTATTTTTAGAAGGACCCTTTTTTCTCTCGAAATTCTTAAGGTACAGCAGGACCACAATAACATGCTTGGATTAAAACTTCCAAGTTTCAGACATTCTTCCACTTTTACCATGGAAGTCATCATAACAACATTTAATTTCTGACTTTATCATTGTACTAACTTTCAAAGGCATGTAAACACGAAAATGCAAGTACAATAGTGTTGTAAACCCAAAAACGCAAGTACAGTAGCGTTGTAGTACTAGTTACTATTTTCTTTTACGAGACAGTCTGATCTAGTATTGAGTGAATACAAACCACAACTATCATCCTTTTTGAATGCGTGATACCCTTATTTTTATAGCTGTTTTAGCCTTTTCTAAATGCCATCACCTGCACATAATTACCAATTTTGCACTGTTAATTTTAAATGAATACGGACAATTACACAACAATAGGGATAAACATAAGAAATAGACCCCACCAAAAAAACGTTTAAAATTTCACCAGTTTTGGACAAAATATAATTCTCAGAGAAAAACTTGTAAAAAAAATCTCCTGACTCATAAGCAGGAAAAAAATTTATATCGAAGATTAATGAAGAGAAAGTGTATGACCACTGCCCGCATCTTCAACCTCTGGTTTCCAATCAAAAGTGGTCACAATAATGACGTTTGAACCAAAATTAGGTAGCGTACATTATACCGAGGGTTTGGAAAAATGGAAGAAAATACTAATAACGGAGTCTTTCTTCAAAAGCATTATTTTAATTAAGTTTGGTTGGGGTTTATTTCACAGAACAATGCATAGTAAAGAATAATATTGCAATTGTAAATAAATAAACAAAAAGGAGGACGAAGAAATACAATCATCAAAATACATTTTTATGTTCTTTTACCTACATAGAAGATAAACAAATTGACATACCACATTATATAGAAGAGATTGAAGAGGAAACTCCTGAAGAACTAAAATAAGGACAAATCAATACAAATTAGAATAAATACATTGGATGTATGTTTGTTTTAAAAGCCGAGAATTATATCTGTCCATGCCTGCAGTGTATAAAATCAAACATGTAAAATAATCAAAACAACTACAGGTAAAAAACCTTCAGTGATTAGAGAACCAAACAGTGGAAAGAGAAAAAATGATGTTCCATTACAAAAACTCTACAAAAATATAATGACATTAGGTAATTATAAACAAAAACATCCCTGTTAAAACAAAGAACACAAAAAGCTCCAGATAAAATAATTGTCCGAACACCAGACATAAAATGGGATGCGACAATAAGGCATGAACGCATTACATGAAATGGAATACGACAATAACGAAGAAACACCATAAATGAAATGGAATACGACAATAACGGAGAAACACCATACATGAAATGGATTACGACATTAACGCATAAACACCATAAATGAAATGGAATACGACAATAACGAAGAAACACCATACATGAAATGGATTACGACATTAACGCATAAACACCATAAATGAAATGGAATACGACAATAACGAAGAAACAACATAAATGAGATGGAATACGACAATAACGAAGAAACACCATAAATGAAATGGAATACGACAATAACGAAGAAACACCATACATAACACTTGGATGATGATGATAACAACAATGACTGTACAACAGTTTAAAATGGTATAGTATTTATCATCACGTGTTTTCCCCCTGGAACAGTAAAATTTACGAGCTGTAATACCTTCAACAGACATAGAGCATTTAGAGAAAATATCTAAATAGCTTAGAAAACTTAAATCCGACTAAACCAGTTCTAATTCTTAGATAATGATGATGCTCAGTTATGTCCTTTTATTCTCAATCTTCGAGCGCTAATTTATCTGTTTCGTCTTGTTGTTTGGTAAACATTACAAATTTCGGTATTTG
The DNA here is from genome assembly GCA_016746295.1 of Potamilus streckersoni. Classification (NCBI taxonomy): domain Eukaryota; kingdom Metazoa; phylum Mollusca; class Bivalvia; order Unionida; family Unionidae; genus Potamilus; species Potamilus streckersoni. The sequence goes on along the minus strand of JAEAOA010000745.1, from coordinate 8,207,514 downwards.
CAGGAATATAACCACGCTTTATGTTTATATTTTGTAGGTGTAGTCTTTACCTTCTCCACGCTAAACAGAAATTGCAAGCTTAAATCTTGCTTTCGTCTCTCGATCTCGACTTCCGGTATGTCGAACTAAAAGTAGCATTAGAGTCCCCTTATTGCGAGAAAATACTTTATGTACCGATAGTTTATCCTCGTTCTGTACCCTCTCTTCAATTTATTACTTCCAGTTAAGTCTTCCATCTTTCTACAATCTTCTAGTTTTACAAGACTGCTAATCTCCCTCAGAAATATGTTATTTTTTTATTGTCAGGCTTCTTCTACTGTTGGATTAAATTCTATTTTTCCATCATGTGTTATATCTTTTGCTTTCCATCTTTCGAGTTTAAAACAGTAATTCCATGAATAGGCTTACCTCGTTAACATATCAGTTTTATCCAGTTGAAAATTCTCTAAGATTCCTTTGATATACTGGATATGCAGATAACACATTGCATTTTCTTTGACATTTTTTGCTGACCTTAAACCCAAATCGTTTTAAACGCGTAACATATATTTTTGCTCCTCCATTTACATCCAAGGAGATATTCCAAATATACATTTTCCGGTATATAATTGTATTATTTTGTAAGATATATTTAATTAGTCTCTTCCGTATTTTGTATCCAAATACAAGTAGTTGTCTCTCACCATGACTTTCTTAAAAGTCCCTCTATATATCTTGCCCTATCTCGATCTCGCAGACTGGCGGAGATCTTGTATCACCAACTTTATTCTATACCCACTAGGCATAAACGTTTGGGTACGACTGGTGTAAATAGACCATTATTCGTAATATAGGTAATATAGGTGTTATCAATCAAAATGTCCTTTAAGCTTGTCGCCCTCTTCTGTAAGCTCTTTATAGTTTATCGTGTTTTGTTACAAGCCAGGGGTCTTTTGCTTGACCAAGCGGTGTCAAAACCCTGGCGCGAATCCCGCTAGAAGTCATAAGTTTACCCCATATTTCCAAAGACTTTTATACAACTTCATTTGTAAATTGGAAAGCCCGACGTGTCCAATCTATACATAAATTTTACTCTAATCAATGTAAGACCCCAATATTTACAACTTGCCAAATAACCATCAACCGCACATCCGCGCAGTTTCTCTACATTAACTTTCCGTTCTGCTAGTATTTCACACCGTAGAAACTCTACAACTATCCCTAACACGGGGGACTATTTTAACTGCCCACCTGAGGCCAGTCGATCTACCGTTTCAAGGCACATCACACAAGTAAACCTACATCACGTTTGCCACTATGGCGACAGAAACGGTTTCTTCCGAGTCCTTTCTCATTTATTCCATTGTGTAATTACCGGTTTCCCACCTTAACTACTGCCGCTGCAGTCACAACACCGATGTACACCATTAGTTTTTATAAAATGCTGTATCACGACAGGGACAGTCATGCGGATTGGGTCTGAGTTCGCTACTCACTCATTGGTAATGGCATCTTAAAAACTCACTAACACTTTCTCTCCGTGACGTTTGCGCCTAATAATTGACTAATTATTTCGTGCTAAGGAATATTTTCCATTGCACCGAATTCCAATAATCAAACATGTAATCACACAAACCTAAAAATTGCTTAAACTAAATGCGCATCTCCTTAATTTTATTACATTACCCCCGCCTTCAAAAAGAAATACGAGTGCGTCCTCGAGTGATACAAACGTCACACTTCTGTGGTCCAATCAAAATTGATTACTTTTCCCCAAAATCAACCACCAACGCAATACAATAATTGATTCCCAAACATGATTAGGACAAAACCAAACTTTATTTTTGAATCACTAATTGTCTACAAGTAATCTAAATGTCAACAATGAACACAAATAAAGCAAGCTGAATCGAACAATAAAATGTTCTGACAAGTTATTAGGGTTTAAACTCTCTCATAACAATCCTTGGGAAAGCCGCAGGAAATACTTCTCTACACGTAGGTCTCTAATAAGAAGACAACAATATGTAATACATGACCCTTCCTGTTTACCCGAAAAACTCAGGTTTTAGAGTTTGCGTTTCCACATGGAATAACACGTCTCCAACTCAACCTTAGTGATCCGCGCACAATATACTTTTCGACTCAAGTCTCGGTTAGCCGATGATCCTATCTTCTAACAGTATTAAACAAAAAAAGCATACAAAGAAAATCTTATTCTTATTTTTGTTCCTAATAGTTTTCTAGTAATTCATATTCTATTCTGGTCTGAATACTAGACCAATAAACAAAATGCTCAAGTTTCTTAGTTCTTTTGTACACCAGAGAAGAGTTTGTCAAATACTTAGTTTGTCTATTCTTATAATGACGCCTAATAACTTATCCCATATATTACGATATCTCTTTTAATAACTTAAAGATGCTAAAGTCTGTTTGCATATCGTTGTTGGTCCTTCCAAAATAGTAATTCATTTTTCTAGTTATCGGGTTTGTAAAGGTAGACGTCAGTTTATTAAATCTAAAGAATTCGGTCAGTCTTTTTATTTATGCCCGGATGAGTTAGCTGGCAGACCAGTTTATTATAGAACTTAAATATATTGTTCTGATCTCACCGAGCGAGACAAGTTATTCTCACTGCATTATCGCTAGCGATCAAAAAGACCGCGTGGTCTTCTCTTTCGTTCGTTCCAAAGGTTTACTTCTCAGTAAGGTATTATTCATTTTCTGGTTTGTCTTGTTTAATGTTGAAGTCCATAAGATAGCATTTATCTGTAATGGACATGCAGCCGTATACGTTGTAATTCTTCATATGCTATCTCTGCTTTGTAGGATGATATTGCATAATTTATATAAATATTGCAATATCTGATTTTCACTATTTCTTATATAACATTACGAACCTTCCTCTAAAATTGTCTTATTTTATTTTAAATTTATAAACTGTTTTTGTAGAAACAAATTCGAAAAACGTCTTGCAAATATGTGTTCCATTTTAGGGTTGTTCGTTTATAATTATATTATTTTTTAAAAAAAAAGCTATAACCTTGTTTTCTTTTTCCAACGTTGAGTTCAATACTAAAAAACGTTGGTTTGAAATATTCATTTCTTAAAATGTACATACATAGTCAATGCAAATGAGAAACTAAGGATTTGAACGAAAACAAATGTATCAAACAGCTTTTCTCCTTTAAAGACACTAATATCCTATATAGCTCTTCTCCTTTAAGGATACCAATGTCCTATATAGCTCTTCTCCTTTAAGGATACAAACGTCCTATATGGCACTTCTCCTTTGGTGGCGCTCTACAGTTTCGTATTTAGCATAGGTTTAGAATTTTAAAGAAAAAGAGTTTCCCCGGGTTTCTTCACTAGTTATACTGGCTATTTAAAAGAGACATTGTATATCTTAGGTACTGTTCAAAGAACATTTAATTCCCTTTATTTTGATGTATGATTGATGGGTGTCATATGGGTTAGAGAGTATACAGCTTGGCCTTACTCCAGATGTGCACCTTTCAAAAAAGTGCTAGCTCTACTTGCTCATTTTCACTTCTCGAACTTCAGAGGTCAACTGTAAAAAATAGAGCCGATAACTTTTTTTTTACATTTTATGTATTTGGTAATTCATTCATTGCACTTTTAGAAGCTGGTATTGTCTAGTTTTGCAAAATTCATTTTCCACATTTTAATAGCTGCCAAGAATAGTTTACTTTAGACAAATTCAGGTTGATTTTTTGGAGCACAAGGGAGCAGTCATTTTAGTTAGCAGTGTCCTACTATCATTAAAATTTCCAAAAGTACAATATCCAAAGAAATTTCAGCCACATTACATGAAAGTAGCACATAGGTATGCCAACATTCTCTCCACTATGCATGTTTAACATGCAAACAACTTCATCTTACATACATCACTGTCTCAAAAGTACATAATAACTGGTGAGCGCCACCTTTAAAGATACAAACATCCTATATAATTCTTATCTTAAGAGCACATATGTATTTTTATTATTATTATTATTATTATTATTATTATTATTATTATTATTATTATTATTATTATTATTATTGTTGATATTATTATTATTGTTGATATTATTATTATTATTATTATTATTATTATTATTATTATTATTATTATTATTATTATTATTTCTATTATTATTATCATCATTATTATTATTATTATTATTATTATTATTATTATTATTATTATTATTATTATTATTTAATTTTGATTGTATAATTGAAACATTTAAGTTACAATCATCAAAAAAGTCCTTTTGAATAGGTTTCCTGTATTTCCTCGCACAGAATAGTATTTATTAGTATCAGAGTCTCAAACAAGTCCAGATCCTTATTAAAAAAGTGAGCTATTTTAAAAAAGTCAAATTTCTAATTTCAATTTTTCCAAATTTCAAAGTATTTTCTTATTGTTATTATGGAAAAAAGGAAATGTGTTTTGTAATTCTTTTTAAATTCATTGCAAATAAATGAATGAAACATGTTCAGTACAGATTTCTTTTATTTAATGCAGCAGTTTTCAATTTAAGTTAACTTTATTCCTATATTCTAAGGTTTCTAATTTCTCTATAATTAAGGTCACTACTCGCACAAACATGCAACATGGCAAATTATATAAGCTAGAGCAAAATAAAAATAATTATCTTATATTCATGATTAACATTAATATTAATGTATTAATATTAATGTACCAATTTATTCAGAACATCTGTCAATGTGAAAAAAAGAAAAATAATTGCATAAAGTTTTATAATTGTTTTTAAGCTGGCAAACAACTTCACCTTATATACGTCACTTTCTCAAAAGTACATAATAACTGGTGAACACCACTTTGAAGAGCACATAGGTATTATTATTATTATTATTATTATTATTATTATTATTATTATTATTATTATTATTATTATTATTATTATTATTGTACGATTTAATTTTGATTGTGTGGCTGAAATATTTTCTCAAGCTTTAAAACAGTCCATTTGAATAATTCACCTGTCTTTCCTCCACCGAACAATATTTATTAGTGTCAGAGTCTCAAACAAGTACAGCCCCCCCATTATAATAAGTAAGCTATTTTTAAAAAAATAGCATTACATTTTGTCAACATAGAAACAGTGTTATACTGAAAGACAGGAACATGCAACTTGCCATAATTATTCCTAAGATGTCAACAATATATTCACAGTTTCAAATGGGATGGAAAAGTTGAAGTTCATAAAGGTCAAATATATATTCTGAGACGTCTAATGTCCCCATAATTAAAGTCACTACTCACACAATAGTGCCTCATGGCAAACTATGTAAGCAAGAGCAAAAAAAGCATCGTTGGCTTATTTTCATGCATACAGTCAATGTTAGTGTACCATTTTATTCAGAATATCATATACAACGATATGAAAAGAAAAAAAGTTTTATTAGTTTTAAGGTGTCGCTCTACATCTTCATATTTTGCACATGGTTAGGATTTTAAAGAAAAGAATTTATCCGAGTTTCCTCACTGGGTATACTGGCTATTTAAAAAAAAGACTTTGTGTATCTTATGTATTGTTCAAAGAACCTTTAATGTAATTTATTTTGGTGAATGTATGATGGGTGTAATATGGGTTTAGAGTATACATCTTGGCCTTACACCAGTTGTGTACCTTTCAAAACTCTGCTTGCTCTACTTGGTCATTTTCACTACTTGAACTTCAGAGATAAATTGTACAAAATAGTTTATATTTTGTACATTTGGTAATTTATTCATTGTACTTTCAGAAGATGTTATTGTCTAGTTTGCCAAATTCATTTTCCCTATTTTAATACCTGCTAAATATAGTGCCCGTTAGACAATTCCAGGCTGAATTTTGGAGGAAAAGGAAGCAGTAATTTTAGTTATCACTGTGCTAAGATCATGTACAATTTCCAAAAGCACAATATCCAAATATATGTTAGCCACAAGTAGCATAGAGGTAAGCTAACATTCTCTCCTGTGTGCATGTCTTAAACGCAAACAACTTCACTTTACACTTGTCATTCTCTCAGAAGTACACAATAACTGGTGAGCTCAGAAATATGTGTCGCATTGATTTTATCCACCATAATTAATTAGTAAATTAGGCTTATTTTGCTCGTGCTTGCACAATATACCTTAAAGCATGTTTGTTTAAGTAATTATCCTCGTTTGAGGAAAATTAGAAGTCTTAAAATATAGGATTGAATTCACATTAAACGTAAAACTAACTAAAAAGAAATATGGAAAATGTTTCTCTTCATTTTTTTTTTGCAACGAAATTAAGAACTAAACGATGACCGAGCAAATTTGTACTCTTCCATATTAACCAATAGGCAAGTATTTTAACCATTGACCTTTATGAACCTCATCTGTTCCATCCCTTTTCAAACTGAAAAATTTATTGTTGACATCTCAGGAATAACTTTGGCCAGTTTCATGTTCCTGTCTTTCAGCATAACACTGTTTATTATGTTAACAAAATGTAATGAGCATTTTTTAAATAGTGCACTTTTTATCTTGGGAGGGGGAAGCTAGACTTCTCTGATACTCTGACATTAATGAATACTGTTGTGTAGGGGTAAATGCATGAGAATTATTCAAAAAGAAATGTTTCAATACTTGTGACTTAATGGTATCCTCACCAGTCTTCATCTACTTTTAAGATAGTGACGTATGTAAGATCAAGAAGTTGTTTGCATTCAAAACATGCACAGTGGAAAGAATATCGTCATACCTCTATGCTACTTTGATGCAATATGGATGACATTTCTTTGAGAGAGAGAGAGAGAGAGAGAGAGAGAGAGAGAGAGAGAGAGAGAGAGAGAGAGAGAGAGAGAGAGAGGGGGGGGGGGAGAGAAAAGAGAGATGACGAGATAGAAATTGAAGAGAGAAAGAGAGAGAGAGAGATTGACGAGAGATTAACGAGAAATATATTGAAGAGAGAGACCTTGATGAACGATTAATGAGAGAGATTGACGAGAGAGAAATTGAGAGATTGACGAGAGAGAGAGAGAGAGAGAGAGAGAGAGAGAGAGAGATTGACGATAGAGAAATTGAAGAGAGAGAGAGATTGACGAGAGAGAAATTGAAGAGAGAGATAGAGAGAGAACTTGATGAAATCTTGACAAGAGAAATTGATGAGAGAGAAATTGAGAGAGATTGACGAGAGAGAGAGAGAGAGAGAGAGAGAGAGAGAGAGAGAGAGAGAGAGAGAGAGAGAGAGAGCGAGAGAGAGAGAGATTGACGAGAGAGAAATTGAAGAGAGAGATAGAGAGAGAGAGCTTGATGAAATCTTGACGAGAGAAATTGATGAGAGAGAAATTGAGAGAGATTGACGAGAGAGAGAGAGAGAGAGAGAGAGAGAGAGAGAGAGAGAGAGAGAGAGAGAGAGAGATTGACGACAGAGAAATGAAAGAGAGAGAGATTGACGAGAGAGAAAATGAAGAAAGAGAGAAAGATTGACGAGAGAAAAATTGAGAGATTGACGATAGAGAGAGAGAGAAAGAGAGAGAGAGAAAGAGAGAGAGAGAGAGAGAGAGAGGAAATTCTTTTTTTTTAAATATTCTAACCCTATGCAAACTACGAAGCTGTAGAACAATACCTTAAATACAAGAACGTCCTATATAGCTTTTCTCCTTTAAAGATGCAAATGTTCTATATAGTTCTTCTCTTTCAAAGATACATACAAATTGTAAAAACAGCGGAGGATTATATTTTAGTGCAACAGTGTCAAAGTTTCATATTGCAGATATCAAAGTATGAAATCAGTTCATTAAGTCTTGCACTTGCAATAAAGCAAGAAAAAAAGCAGAAGATGAAGAAAAACTCAAATTGTAAGACACGAATGAGAAAAAAGAGAACTGAAAATGAATATAAAAGAGTTCTATCAGATATACATATTTTTATTTTGTTTTCTCGTTGAAAGAATCCGTACGGTCACCTATTTTATATACGCATATTATATAGTTTGCCGACATTCGTGATCATATCTCATTTTAGAGCCGAGGGTATTCTAAATTGCCCAAATGTCACCATAATACGATATAATAGTATGGGATACACAGATGAAATGCAGCAGCAGGGAGGGTGAATCCTACAAAATTTTGCTCGTGAAATTAACCTGAAATAAGGGTTCCTATAGAGGCTGAAAAAAAAGGTCAATAACCCTAAACCAAAATCTCTAACTTTTATATTACCGTACGGACGGTTAAAAACCGCATAATAAATAGCATGAGGTTAGTTCAGTTTTGTTATACTATTATTGACTTTTTTCCTGATTTTATTGAACTATTTTGTTTTTGTTAAAAACTCGAGCAATATCGTGTAGAGATTCACCCTCCCTGCTGCTCCTGATTTATCAGGGATCAGCCAAATATTTTATCTAGACCTATGCGATATCTGGATCTTGGGTCATGTAAATTTATTGTTATAAATCCGAACGGAACAGATTGTGCTTTAGAAAAGAAATTTTTAAATTTAATTATGTCCATATCCCCTGAACACCAGGTATAGTAAATATTTCGCAAGGTATAATTATCTACTCCATTAAACACAACCAAAATATTACAATTTTCTCTTATCACTCTAGGTATTTATGTATATCTTTGAGTAACATAAATCACGTCTGTATTTTTGTGACGACCTCGAGAAAATATTCTAGCTGGATTAGATTGTTTGTCCAACATCACATCATCATATACTACGAGATTATTAATGAATCCATCCAAATCATCTACAGATGGGGCTTCATCTATATCTGTGATAAAGTCATTAATATCTTCACCGTCTTTATTACCTGATTTTGCTTTTTCATTAAAATCTTTAAGTACTTCGTAACAATGCTGATCATCCACAGACGGTGCTATTAAATATAGTTTGTTCCATCTCATCCATTTCATTATTAAATTTAATAATAATTGTGTTTTACCTGATCCAGATAGACCTATTATAATCATTCTTATTGAATTTGGTAATGCTGGATGGTGCTTTACTGGTTCTTGTTTTCGTGTCGCCGAAAAATTAATTATTGTATCCATATTATTAATAACATGAGTCTATATTGTGTTCGATGTAGATCATCTACACCCACCGTTGGATTGACAACAATAATGACAAAAAATAAACGACATGCATTAACGGGTAAATGTGTAAAATGTGGTACAAAAAAAATATAAATTTATCTCAGGGACAACAAAGATAGGTGGGGATATAACCGCATCATTAGGAAAATTACCCGGATTACCATGGGCTAAATATGCTGGTGAGAAACACCTTCCTGGATATAATTACTGTGGTCCTGGAACTCGACTTGATATCCGACTTGATAATCAAGATCAACCAAGACCAGGAGAGTATCCAGTAAATAAAATTGATCAAGCATGACATATTCACGACGTTGCTTATAAAAATCCAGATTTGCAACAACGGCATCTTGCAGATGTAAAATTGATTCATGCATTAAATTCTATTCCTAATAAATCTGTTAGAGAGAAACTCGCTAGTTTTCTAATAAAATCCGCTATGAAAAGTAAAATAATGTGAGGGGCTGGTAATTAATTATATAATTATTATAATGGAATCCATTTATTATAGTCCTAGAGGGTATTGGAAAGGTAAAGCAGCTATCACTAAACTTGCTAAAGCAGCAAAAGTTTCACATTCTGTTGCTGCAGCGTGGTTAGCACGACAGGCAATATGGCAAATTTATTTATCACCACCAAAAAAATTCAATATGCACATTTTGATGTCAGTGTTCCTAACGAAGTTCATCAAGCAGATATTTTGTTTTTACCACACGATAATATTAAAACACGTGGACGAAAGTCACGCACGTACAAATACGCATTGACTGTTGTTGATATTGCAAGCAGATATAAAGAGGCTGAACCATTATGAACAAAAACAGCATTTGAAGTAGCATCTGCGTTTGAGCGAATTTATCAACGTGGTGGTCTACAATGGCCACAGTTACTACAAGTTGATCCTGGTAAAGAACTTCTTGGTGCAGTATTATCTTTGATGAAAAAAAACATAACGTCCAAATCAGACAAGGCATACTGAAATTCATCGTGATCAAGCAATTGTTGAACGATTTAATCGAACACTTGCTGAGCGGTTATTTGGATATCAATATGCGAAGGAAATATCTGCTGACTTTAAATCCGGTGAGCGATCTCGTGAATGGGTTGCAAGGTTACCAAGTGTGATATCTGCATTAAATGATGAAATTACTCGTGCAACTTCTATGAAACCTTCTAATGCAATAACAAAAATATATATACCACGTAGCGATGAATACGGACAACGAGGTCAACAACCAGTATTAGGTAATGTGATTGTGAGATATTTATACGAACCAGGGGAGTTGGAGGGTGGCAAAAGAAAGACGAGCTACTGACCCTATTTTGGAGTGTGACCACACATACAATTTCTAGCGTGGTTAGATCTACTGGAAGACCACCCATATGCAGACTAGATTCTACTGCCCCTCAAAGTGGATTTGTGCGTGAACAATTGCAAGTAATTCCTGCGGATACACAATTACCTCCGCGTTCACTTATGTAAATTAGCATCTCTTCGTCGATTACATTCAAGACAGGTCAACATCACATTTTCACGTGTATGACCTAGATCACTATTTATTCTATCTACGGTAAATTTTCTTGGATTATTATTCGAATATTGCCATAACATTATTGTGTTACAACTTGCACAGTGATTATTCTGTAATTGTTTTAGTTTTATAATAAATTCAGTATCAATATCAAAGTTACGTTTATTTTTTTTTTGTCACATTGTTTATAAGACGCTATTTTTTTCTTTATTACATCAGCATCATTAGCAATCTCCTCAGTTATCAAATAATCTATGACAATTCTATGTAGTTGAGTTATTCTTCTGATGCGAGATACTGCGAGATATACTAAATTTGACCATTCGATTCGATCATCTACAATCCAGATACTTGTATCATAGATAGTTAACCCCTGTGACGAATGAATCGTTATAGCGTATCCTAACGTCCACGGTGATTTATCCATACTTAATGCGCTCTCAACAGAATTGATATCTATCAAAATAATATCATTCAATACCAGATTTTGTACTCGGATACTTTCAGTATCTCCACCAGGAATTTCAACATCAATATTCTGTCGTCGAGTATCTGCTGGGCGATAACATAATGGTACAGGTAGATGTGAAACTTTTTCTTTATGTAACGTAAATAATTTCCTTTGCAATTCATCACGAACTATCTTTCTACTTTTGACTATCAAATCAGTGGGTTTCCATAAAGTCCAAAAATCATTCATGGTAGTTTCTGGAATTACTTCACGCATTATTTCACATTGTATTTTATCTGGCTGTAGTCTGATTAACTTTTTAAGTTCTTTCAGCGGTTCATCAATAGCTCTATGATCATCACATATTTCTTCATAATGATCCACATTATTCTTTAGCCATTCAGGTGGAGACTGTCCAACAAAGGGCGGTGGTTGACCATGATCACCACACATAATCACAGCCGTGATTTTTGTTAATAACCATTCAAGGAATGTTTTAGTGTTTCTAACGACACCGTACATATCTCGTCCCATACAATATACTTAGGCATATATTTTTCACCCATTCGCTCAGGAGTCCACGTATCTCCACACCATCTAAAAAAACTATGATATGTACATTTTTTACCCCTCGTTCTTTTATCTCTCTGGCTAGTTTATGTGTAGGTGTCAAAACAATCATATCTGAATTGTTGTTTATAAATAATTTAATCGCACGAGTTGTTTTACCTGACCCTCCACATCCATTAAGATAAACGGTCTTATGTCTAGCTACAGGATCGTACACAGATGGTGCAGATGACTTTGATATTGGATTATTATTTCTGTAATATATTTCCTTAATTTCAACGTCAGCAAATTCAGAATAACTTAGTATATTTTCTTGCTTTATCCTCCATGTTCCCCACTCACCATTACCAAGTGGCGGTTTTAATAAATCCTTATATTTTTTGTTTATATAAAATAAATCCGTAGCAACTCTAACAGCGTGACGAGGAAATCTATTTATCATAGACAGTAAATTTATAGAAACATATGCTAGCATCGAAGATCTTAAATGAGTAAACTGCGGTGAATCGCCCTCAATATAGCTCACAATGGTACTTAGTTTGGTCCCATCCAATAAATAAGCATTACTTCGGCTTATAAATGTGTTTTTCTCCGTTGTATCTGCGATTATAAAATCTAACTCAGCATCGTCCATAATCAATCTTACGCAGTGCCGTTTATGACCGTATGAACTGCCTTGAGTAAACTTGCCGATTATCTTTCTACCAAGATCTTTTGCACGCTTCTCATCATGTTCATCCCTACAGTTACGTATATTATTAGTAATTTTAATAATGTCATCTTCGGCTAGATCAGGAAATTCTTTCCTGGCATCATCAATATTAAATCTGTCCGGTTCTGGCAACCAAACTTGCTTTTGTGCACTATATGATATAATCACTTCATTAACCCTTAACGATACTAAAATTCCAGCATCAATCATATATCTTAATAAAACTACTGGAATCCAACATTTTTCTGAAAAATGTCTTCCAAACCAAACATATGTAATCGGATGGAGATCTTTTGCGAACTCAAATGATTCTACATATGCAAATCCGGTTAAGTCAAAATCTGGTAAGGGTCCATTTATCGAAACTCTGGTCATGTCATGTGTAGGGTGTCCGAATCTGTCGAAGTATTTAGAACATTCTCCACATCCAAGAAAACTCCCAGGATAACATGCAGCCATATCGACAGAGATAACATTATTATACTCGTATTTAGTATTCCATAATCCACCGTGCCCATATTCTATGCAACTTTTTTGTATATTCTCAATAAATTCTGATCTTGTAGGTTTCCATGAATTTTTCTCTTGAGCGAAATGAGCCGCTACCGATGGTACTGTAAAACAATTATTTAGTAGTTGTCTAACTTTGACATCGTCAGAAGTATATTTTAGTGCAAGATTTCTCATTTCTTCATAAACAGATTCTGTACGATAAAAACCACCATTAGGTCGTACAAATTGATCATAATCGTGTTCCGAACTCTGAAATAACCAAGCAGATACAGGGTCACTTTTACTAATATTTTTAATAAAATCAAATATATGACCATTATAAAATTTTACCATTCTGTCTCGTGGAAATATAGTTACAGCATCAGTCCATGCATGTGCATTATGATCAATAATCGTTATAGGACTTCCATTTGTTGTATATTTTGGTTTGTACAATATCTCTCTCGTTAGTGTTTTTACTGTTATTGGAAATCTTAATGACTTTTCTAGCTTAGAAACATCCTTAATAGATGCACCAGAATTTTTAACGGTTTCTGCCCATTCACATATTTTTTTACGTCTTAAATCTGTTAAGCCATTACCACCCATCGCATTTGTAAAATGTTCAGTAATGCGCTCCGCAACACAGTTTATTCTTGACTCTGATAGTCTCATCGGTTTGAGATCCGCAATATTAGGTTTATCATTCACTAAAAACAATCCATATACCACAGCAGTAACTGGATACCCTCGCTCAAAATAATTCTCTTAATGCCAGTCAGTATTCCAGGTTTGGATTTGTTACTTAATAATATCGTTTTATTATTTCCAGACTGTATATGAATGGGTTCTCTCTTGTCACGAATTATCAATATATTATCGTCTGCATTCACAATAAATTTTATCAAAATAAGATATTTTTGATTATCAAGGTGGTTAATAACTACTTCTGCTCGTTTGTCGTTCATCACATTAATAACTTTTCCAACTCTAAAAGTTGACCACACGTGAACAGCACCATCTTCTCGAAATTCCGTTTTGGCCTCACGGATACGTTTAGTTATATCTGCATTTGTTAAAGCTAGATCTTTCATCGAAACACTAAATTTATATCCTAATAGTCTGTCAAGATCAAATCTAGTAGCAGATGGTTCAATTGCTGATAATTCCTCCATTATTATAATTAAGATAAATATTCAAATTGAAATTTAGTATATATATATATATATATATATATATATATATATATATATATATATATATATATATATATATATATATATATATATATATATATATATATATAAATGATTCAAACAGAAAATAAATGTGTTTGGTTAAAAATTGGACATATTTCTTATTGTAATAGGTCATGCGTAAACTAATACTGCGGTTACCATATGCAAAGTATCAGACATGGAAGTACTGGACCAAAACCATGCATTCAATGTGGTATTGGAGTTAGAGAAAAAAAACCAATTATGTGAAAATTGTGGGGGTAAAAAATATAGGGAATTTAAACGATATTATGACAAAAAAAGATACATCGACAGGTAAATCTCCTAAAGACAGAAAATGATTATCTAACCAGATTTCAAAAATAATGATTTAAACAAATAAATATTATATACAAATGGAACAAAAAGAATTTGTGAAACATCCAAAATATACCAATTATGAGGCATCCAGAGATGGTATTATTAGACATTGTAGACGAAAGAAACCACTCGGTTGTCTTAATAATGTTGGTTATTTTAAATTTAGTATTGGTGGAAAACAAAGTTATTATTCAAACAGGTTTATATACGAATGTTTTTATAGGAAAATCAAAGATGGATTTATTATTGATCACATTGATGGAAATCCTCAAAATAACGAAATTTCTAACCTTCAAGCTATTACGCCGAGTCAGAATTCCAGACGTAGAAATACAGGATCGTATAAATTATTTAGAAAGAGAGCGATTAAATCCATAAATACAGAAACAGACCAAGAATTAACTTTTTCATCAATAAGTGCAGCAGCCAAATATTTTAGTATTCATCCACAATTGGTACAATCTGTCGCAAATAAAACATATAAATCTGCATATTCAATAAAGTATGACCAAAGGATTACATTTGGATACGTACAATTGTGTACCTTTACTCAGAACAATATCATTTTTTTATATAAAGTTCGATTCTATCAATCATGCCAAGGGTTTTGTTTAGCTATAATCATTTATAATCACATCTATATGGATACACCTTCACTATCGCTATCCTCACTTTTATTATCATTTATTACAGAATCAAATAGCATAATCTTTCTCAATTGCATCACACGATTGTCTATCATTTTTTTCTTTCATATTCTTTAGATAATGCGCCTTTTATCTTTACGATTGAACACGCAAGAGGCGCAACTAGCTTTACTTGTGTGTCGTTCACCAAATGTAAAGATTCTAACATAGAATTATAAATTGACTTTATGAATCTGTATTTGGAAAATAATGTGAATTAATTTTGAAATTTTCTTTGTTGTAACGATTCAAACTCACACAAAATTTTTTCAGCATCAAGACCTTCAGATAATTGAATTCCGCCATGTTTTAATTTTTCAATAGCAGAAACAATAGCTTTGATATTTTCAATGTTCATTATAAATATATATATATATATATATATATATATATATATATATATTTGTTTAAAATAAAAAAATAATATTAAATGAATTAACCAAAAATAATAAAGGTCATATCTTTCAGAAATCTGTAGATTTTCTAAGATTCACATGATTTATTTATAAAAAAATCTGAAATTAGGCCCAAAAACAAAATAAAATTAATATTATTTACGTTAACAAACAAAAATTAAAATAAAATTGATATTATTTACGCTAACAAACAAAACTTAAAATAAATTATTATTTATATTAAAATATGAAAATGTGAAAAAATTTATAATTGAGTCATATATTTACACGACTCTTTTCAGAAATCTGTAGATTTTGTAACATTGAGTCATATGTTTGCATGAATTATTTCAGAAATCTGTAGATTTTGTAAAATCAAGTCATATGTTTGCATGAATTATTTATTTAAAAAAATCTGCTAAAATCTGAAATTAGGCCTAAAAACAAAATAAAATATTATTATTACGCTAAGAAACAAAAATTAAAATAAATTATTATTTATATTAAAAACTGTAAATGTGAGAAAATTTATGATTGAGTCATATATTTACACGACTTTTTTCAGAAATCTATAGATTTTTTAAAATCGAGTCATATTTTTGCATGAATTATTTCAGAAATCTTTAGATTTTCTAAGATTGAGTCATATATTTACACGATCTTTTTCAAAAATCTGTAGATTTTGTAAAACTGAGTCATATGTTTGCATGAATTATTTATAAAAAAATCTGAAATTAGCCCCCCAAAACAAAATAAATTATTATTTATATTAAAATCTCTAAATGTGAGAAAATTTATGATTGAGTTATATATTTACACGACTTATTTCAGAAATCTGTAGATTTTCTAAGATTGAGTCATATATTTACACGACTTATTTCAGAAATATGTAGATTTTCTAAGATTGAGTCATATATTTACACGACTTATTTATTTAAAATAACATTTAACTTTAAAATATCTTCATTTTTTTTTCTCCTACTCTACGAACGTATATACAAATTAATATATAACGTCTCCCCGCGCAGGTCCACAATATTACCATCTTGATTTGTGAGTTTGAAATTCATTCTTGACAATAACGGATTATGTACACGCAGGTAAACTTGATTTATTGGCTCAGATACAATCAGCCAGCCCGGAGAAGATTGGATACTAGATGAATATAATATATACCCCTGCTGAGCCTGATTAGACTTAGAGAGGTCAAAATGGTAGCTATTATCAATTATATCGCAAACTAGATTCAGTGCGATGGTGGATGTTATATTAACAATATTAGGCGAGATGTGACGACCTGTTCCATATGGATCATTATTAT
This sequence comes from Potamilus streckersoni, assembly GCA_016746295.1. Lineage (NCBI taxonomy): Eukaryota > Metazoa > Mollusca > Bivalvia > Unionida > Unionidae > Potamilus > Potamilus streckersoni. Next base: position 8,190,682 of record JAEAOA010000745.1, on the reverse strand, counting down.
ATTTGAGAATTACTGGGGGTGGAATTAATTTTTTCCAGGAATTACATATTCTTTTAAAATGTTCATCAATAAGATCACTAACTGATTTTTTTAGCTCCTCGGAGTCAAATCCGGGTATTATAAATGTTGGTAGCTGTTCTTCTGTGATTCCGTAATATTTCATAAATACTGTCTTAAATAATCGCTTATGACTTACACGTTGGATTTGGTCATCTTCATTAACTATATAAGAGCTAGAAAATCTATCTGCCGGCACGTTTATTATTTTCTCTCTGTCAACAATAGCCTTATTTACGAATTCTAAGTCTGCTACAACTTGATTTAGATGTTGTATTGTTTCAATTATTTGATTTTTTAAATCATCGTTATAAAAAGTATTGATGCTGGGAAGTAAATTTTTAAAATTATTAAACACGTGGTTGTGTTCAGATTTAATCGGTCTTGATAAAGAGTTAATTTGCTCAACATCAAGTGTCGATATTCTTACTAAACCCCTCCTACTTTGAATGAAACTTATAAAATAAGTATGATGCATATAATTACGATAAGCTGCTGTAGTGCTCTCCATAAATGGAACTTTGTTTCTATATTCTGGAAGTTGTATAAATTTCTTAACATCTATGTTGAAGTCGGATCGCTGTGGTTCTGGTGGAACTTGATAATCTGGCGCGACTTCAGGCCAACCTAATACTGATCTAATCGAACTCTGACAAATATCTACAGCATAATCATGAGAATTTATTTCAATCACTGACGATAATCTTGGTTCGTAAACACTAATTGCTATTTTAGACTCTTTCCCTGTTAAGGACTTAATTCTGCGCTGGAATTCCTCATTAATCTGTTCTAACTGATAACTGTCAGTTGGAATACTAACAACTTGCCAATCAGGAGTTCCATCAGATTTATTTTTATTTGCGAATACGAATGAATTATTTGGATGTTGTCCACCAAATGGTTTTGATCTAATATTAGGCCAGCTATAATAAACATGTAACTGAGCTAATGGTATCTCTTTTACTAGAATTGCATTTGGAAAGTTAACGCTAAATTCAGGATTGGTCGAACTTATTGATATCATAGTAGTTTTTGAAGGAGTTGTATTAGCGACGATCTGCTGTAATAACTCTCTTGACGTTGTCAAGGACTCAATATCTGAACGATGTTCAGACGCTGAAATTATTGTTATTATTATTGTTTAATTCTCCATTTATTTTGTCAGCAGAATCACTAACAATTTTGACTGCTTTATCGTAGGTTTTAATTATCGTTATGAACTCCTCGTCAGATATTTTACCATCAATGAGATAAGTGGAAATATATCCAGATAGTTTAGAGTATGTTGCTGTTGCTGTGTGTAATTTTATCATATACTCGCGCAATTTATCATTCGTACATGTAGTTATCTTTTTAGCAATAATATTAAAAATACCTGCTATAGTCGTTGAAGTTGAAACAATAATTGTTATAATTGTTGGAGCTGTCATCGTTAATGTTGATACTATTAATCCGGATCCAGCAACAATAGCAGAAACTGAATACACAATTATATCAATAACGACTATACGTCTACGATATTTTTTTACTTTTATTGTATAAAGGTCGATGGTATTTTTCGGTTTGGTTAGGCATTCACATGCTTAATTTTATCTATGACGTTGAACGTCGATAGATGACGTAGTTATTTGATCCATTATACTATGATGTTAAATAGTTAATTCAGCTACAAATTCCAAACACCACTTATAATCGACTTTGACTAGAGTTATAACAATCAATTCAAGTGTAAATTCTTCTTCAAAACCTTTGGGTAATGCTATAGATACAATTTCAGAAGAAGTTTCTAATTTACCAAATGGAGATAAGTTAAATATTTTAAAATTTTCATTGCTAATCACTGAGAATCTATACACACCAGCAACTTCTGCAATATGTTTGATAGATTTATTTTGCTTTGTCCATTTACCAGATCCAGAAGCAACAGTATACACAATATTTTTAATCTGTTTGTGAGGAATTTTAATCAGGTCTGTTTTTTTTAACAATATCCTGAATTCCTCCAATAATTTCATTAAGGTTTTTGTTAATATCAGTAAGTTTTATATTAACATTTGGTGGCTTTCCAAAAAATTCGTTATTAATTCTGTTTATATTTTCGCGAAAACTCAAAAACATATTCACGTGACCGGTAAATTCAGTTTCGATTTTGGTTATTCCATTAATGATTTGAGTCTGTTTATCATCGACGTATTTTTTTTGTTGTAGCATCATTATCTGCAGTTGGATTTCCAATATCTGTAAAAAAAAATTTGTTCATAATAACGTCTCCATTAAAATCACCGCTAGCTTTTTTAACAAAATCATTAAATGGTTTACCGGAATCCTGTATTTTACCCTGATCAGTAAAAGTTACGATATTATCATCAACTGCATTATGAATTCGTGTAAGTACGTCTGGTAGTCGTATATTGCTTGTCTTTAATCGTCCTTGTTTGTCCTGAAAAATAACTACTTCATTTTGATCCACATTTGTAATATTTAATAAATCATCAATCTCATTTCTAAGTTGATCGAGGGTTGCATATTTAGATAAATCACCTTGCTGTTGAGCTTTACCACGAGCAGATCTTCCGTAAATATCTACCATTATATTTACTGATGTCTGTTTAAATGTGACAATGTGGTATATTCATGCACGACTTTATGAGGTGGTTTTCTTGGCGATGCTAGGGATATAGCATTAAGTACATTAAGTACTTCTCGACCACATACTGGTGGATCAGTTAATGTTTGCAAAGGTAACGTTGAATACCAGATTGGTGCAGTATTATTACTGACATAATGAATAAATTCTTTTGGTGGCGCTAATCCATATGAATCAAAATAAATAATTCCACGTGGATCAATTGCATACGCCACCCAATGGGTACCTGGTCCAGAATTTTGATCGAGATTTATAATACCTGTTTCAGTATTGTTTGGTTGTTTTGGTAATTGATCGCGCATAAAAACACCTCTAAAGATTTTTATTTTTAATTTTTTAACAGCATCGAGTAAATCATAATTAAACATAGGCGAGATTAGTAAACTGTCCCTGGAAGTCTTAGACCTTTTCCGTACCACGAAGGCGGGGTCACTGGTAATCTGAGACCTTTTCCCTTTTTTTCGATGTTCGTTTTATTCCCTGTCCGGTCGCTTTCTTTAATGCCATTCCAGCGGCTGTTCCAACAGCGCCTAATGCAGCTGCTTTTGCAACAGCTGGGGCTGCAGCGGATATTAATGCTGGTATAGCTGCGAGAAGGGGAAATAGACCACCCATTTTAAAAGTATCCTTAATAGCTGCCGCAGAAAGATCAAGTTTGACACCTTTATTTGTTTGGGGTTTTTTTGTTTTATTAAAGTTTTTGAATTGACGATCAGTTAGCGATAATTTATTTGAACCACTCATGTGTTCCTTTTTTAATGATATTGTTATTCCACAATTATTATTTGATGCTGATTGCAGTCTTTTGACCTGACCAGGAGTCAGAGTAGTAACATTAACGTGATTATATGACATTTATAATACTGATAAATAATCTAATTACACATTACATATTTTCTACTGGAGCATCAACGACTCTCATTCGTCCACCAGCACCTTCTATGAGCATTGATTTATCGCTAAGTATAACAGCAATTGCTCTGTAATTATCAATAGTTCCTCTATTAACACTAGCTCGAAAATGTATATCGACTACTGATTGTCTGGTCAAATCTAAATGTTCGAGCGAAAAGTAATAAATAGGATATAAGCTTGTAAAATCTAGTTGTGATATTTGTAATCCAGTATCAATATTTTGATCACGGCCCATGAACGACATAAGACGATGATATGCACGTGCTACATGATTTTGATCAAAATTAAGTAATATATCCTCGGATGGTTCTTGATGTCCATTTATCCTTAACGAAACCTCAGAATCACCGAGTTTATCAAATATCATAATACTACGCGTTTGGTCATTTACTCGTGCAGCATTTTGTAATACAATAGGAAAGATATATCAAATTATGGTAATAATATATTTAATGGAAAAAAACTAAATAATTTGGATGAATGTGTCAACCTATGGAAACTATATTTTTCTGAACTAAGCGGTACAACGGATGAGGAACATAATGAGAAATACAATGATTGTGTCAAAATGAAGAATATGTACGAAGAATGTAAATTGGAGACTGATAATATAGAGTGTAATCCTATTACAGAGGAAGAGGTGTTGCAGCATATTAAATCTCTTAAAAGAAAAAAAAATCACCTGGAATTGATTGCGTATCGAATGAGCATTTAAAGTATGGTGGAAAATATTTAGTTAAACATTTAACTGCCCTTTTTAATTACATGATACAGTATGAGCATTTGCCTAATGTTTATAGATGTAGGATGATTATACCGATATGCAAGCATAATAGTAAAGATAAAAAGGATCAGGTGAATTACCGCGGTATAACATAGACATCATGTCTGGAAAAATTGTATGAAAAAATATTGATGACCAGAATTCAAATGCATATAAACAAAATAAACTTTTCACATCCATATCAATTTGGATTTCGTAAAGAGGTTGGAGCTATATCTGCTGTATTTACTCTTCAAGAATGTTTGATATACTATATTAATCATAACTCCAATGTATATGCTGTTTTTCAGGATAATGAAAATGCATTCGATAGACTATGACATTGTGGACTACTAGAAAAATTAAAAAAGCTAGGAATTAATGCAAAAAGTGGAGAATAATCGCCCATTCCTACACACAGTCAAGTGTATGTGTAACATGTAGGAGAGGTATATCTAAAACATTTCCGTTAAGGGAAGGTGTTGGTCAAGGGCGTGTAATGTCCGCTTTTCTTTTTCTTTGTACATAAATGACCTACTGAATGAACTAGTTAGGACTAATTGCGGGATAACAATGAATGAGGTGAACATACCTGGCATGCTTTTGGCAGACAACACTACTCTACTAAGTTCTACGCTAAATGAATTACAGATATTAGTGAATACAGGTTGTAAATATGCAGGAGTTACTTTTTCACAATCAATGAAAATAAATGATCGTATAGACTATTCAAGCGATAAAGCTAAACGTGTAACCAACTTACTATACTCAATTGGTTTAAATGCAAATGGAATTAATCCTGAAGTTTCTGTGAAAGTATGGGAAAGAGTTATATTGCCGTCTGCTCTATATGGCTCAGAACTCGGGTTCAATATGTCATATCAAGGCATTGAAGCATTAGAGGAAATACAACAAATATTTCGCCCGAAGAGTACAAGGCTTTCCTCAAAGATCGCCTATTGGATCTACGATATCATGCTACGATATCATGCTTGAGTATGATTTCAATGGAACCGCGCATAGATAAACAAAAACTCGTATTCCTTGGTCGCATGTGTAGAACATCGGCAAACCTTATTTCTAAAAAGGTTTTCCTCTGGACTATTGAAAATTTGATCTTTGACCCCCGACATAGCTATAATTCTTTTATATATGATATACGTACTGTACTCAAAAAGTATGATTTAGAAGATTATCTCAACGACTTCATTTTCACTGGAAAATTTCTAGACAAAATATCATGGAAAAACTTAATTAGGACATGAATACGGGTATTTGAGGAGAGAAAACATGAAACGTGTATCAGAAATCCATCAGAGAGAATTGCGTAGATTTTTAAAAATTAATACAGGACTAAAAATGCACCATCTATGTAAAGTTACTTACACTGACTCAAGCAGAAAAATGGAAAATGGGACATTAATTTTTATTGGAAGAATGAAAGCAAGACCTGGACTGTGTCCCTTATGTGTCAAAATAAGTCATGACCGTATTGTGCACATTTCGATGAATTGTCCCTCAACCTTAGACGACAGAAACCACTTGATGGAAAATCTATTTTCGTATATGCTTCCATTGATTTACTGTGATTTCTGTGATCAGATCGATGATGATATGCTGATCATGCTACTTGGTGGTTTAAATGAGATCTCAGAACGTTTGGAATATCAGGCATGGATTAATGTGATCAGACTCTCTACCAAGTACTACATTAAGATAAAGGATACTATATACTCGATTCAATAGGAAACTTACACAGAATATAAGGAATGAAATATTTATACTGGACAGCAGAACGATTGGGATACTTTTTTAATATTTTTTTGTGTAGCTCTACTTTCAAATGTTGAAGCATATATTTACTCTGTATTTATATTTTTAAAAGCAGAATCATATTGTAATCTATCTAGTTAGTAACTATATTAATATATGTATTAATTTGCTATTACAAGTAATTCTGGAGACTACATAAGTAACGAATCAACATTTGTGTGATTCAATATATTACATTGCATTTCTATACTTTATCTTAAAATCTTCAGAAAATGGAGGAATAAAAGTATCAGAATATCTCTCTCTCTCTCTCTCTCTCTCTCTCTCTCTCTCTCTCTCTCTCTCTCTCTCTCTCTCTCTCTCTCTCTCTCTCTCTCTCTCTCTCTCTCTCTTATTCGAGGATTACCATATATAAGGTTACACAAATCTAACGGGTAAAAAAAACATATAAAGTTGTTTGCATAGTTACAACATAATTTTGACAATATGGTAAAACAAATGTTCCGTTTTTCTATTCCTCCAGAAGAACACAGGAGAGAATCAAAAGCGTTTCTGTTAAATAATGTACTCTAATAATTCACTGTTTTACTGCCGAAATTGTGAATGTTAAATGTGTTCATTTCTAATTTCATTTGGGTAATGAATATTGTAGATAATAATACAATCGTACTTCATAGAAGATGGGTATTAAAAATTTAAGAAAATAATGACTTCGTCTTTCATGCTAAATAGATATTAAATATTGTGGATACTAATGGCATCGTCCTTCATACTAGTTGGGTATTAACTATTGTGGATAATAATGGCATCGTCCTTCATACTAGTTGGGTATTAAATATTGTGGATAATAATGTCAGCGTTCTTCGAACTAGTTGGTATTAAATATTGTGGATAATAATGGCATCGTCCTTCATACTATTTGGGTATTAAATATTATGGATAATAGTGGCATCGTCCTTCGAACTAGTTGGGTATTATATATTGTGGATAAAAATGGCATCGTCCTTCGAACTAGTTGGGTATTAAATATTGTGGATAATAATGGCATCGTCCTTCATACTAGTTGGGTTTTAAATATTGTGGAAAAAAATGGCATCGTCCTTCATGGACATTACATTTTGTTCATACAGAGGACACCTTCCTTTATATTGGTTAGGTAGTATATCTGGCAGGTACTGAGGAATCTTCCGTGAAACATTTATCTTTGTTTTAAAAAAGTACAAAAGCCCGTGCTTCTACATCAATTCTAGCAGCCACCATATTGATTTTTTTCAGACTCCTTTAATATACCTCGTCCCATAATACATCGGTATAGTTAAGTATTCGGTTAATGTTTTGTTCCTAAACTAAATGCTACATGGTAATTGTAAATAAATAAATAAATAAATAAATAAATAAATAAATAAATAAATAAATAAATACTGAACTTAACAATGAGATATACAAGTCAAATGTTTAAGTCTCAGAGTGGGCAAAATTGTACACATACAGAAAGCAAATCTTTTCGGCATTTTTAAATGCAAAATATTCCATGGCCATATTTCATTCAAAACATATTCAAACATTATTAACACTTGCGAATCTGAATGACTAAACATTACCAATATACTGATACAATAACAATTTTTTTTCCTTCAGATTACATGAATAAAATAAAAAGCTAAATTTGCATGATTCAATAAGAACCCCTTTCTACATAGATTGGGAGTTTTTTTTTTAATTTTATTAACTTGTTAGTCAGATTCCTTGTTATTTGTCCCATTGTGTATAATTTTGTATCAGATTATTATATTAATTTCTGTACCAAGTTCCACTCTGTAAAAATTTATGTAATTCAGGAGTGTAAATTGTTAATGAACAAATTTAAATTCGTCAAAAATAATAAAGATGAACAAAATTAAAAAATTAAAATTAAAAACAAAATATTCATTAAGGTATATAATGTCTCTTACTGTTTTAAAGCTGAATTTGTTTTATTATCGTACACAATCCATTCAGTTTTACTGACTGATTATTATATCATTTAGGTTAATGGACGCATATAGTGTTTCTGTATGTAACACACATAACAGGAAAATAAAGTTTTCCTCGAGTGCTTGTTCACTTGAATATCAATGCATCAAAAATGAAAATCATAATAACTGTTATCTTTGCTTTTATCTGTTTTATTTCCAAACACGTATCTTTGTGTAAAGAGTGTCCATTCTGTTTCAGTAAAAAAAACAATTTTATCAAAATGAATTATTGTCAATAATTTAAATATCCATCCTGCTTATTAGTCAAAAGTCTTGACTAATACATACGTTCTATGTCAGTGTGTCTGTCTGTCTGTGAGTGTGTATGCGTGTCTCTTTCTATAAGTGTCACAAAGTCCTACCTGGATTTGTTTCTGATTGTGCCTCCTCCGGAACTTCGGCTGCTGCCATGTTTTGATCGATGCAATAAACACCACCTGTGAATGTGTCGTCTGCTTGTCTCAGTGGAAAGTCAAAGAACTGATGCTATCCAGCTGTCTGTATTTATAGCGTAATTCAAACCTTCCATTTCTGAATGTAACATTTCAACAGACAAGGACACATGATTCTTACAGTATCATAGTGCGACATCTAACGGCAGAACACCAAATAATGACCGTAGGTAATTTCTAGTGACGTGACACTCTGCAAAGATATGACTGGGATCATGCAATATTTCCCTGTAAATCTGAGGAGTAAAAAGTCACATGCGTCAAAGAGAAAGAAAACTATGACGTCATTCAATTTGGGAAGCCGTGAAACGCTATGATCTTGAATGGAAATAGATAATTTAAACTGCGTCAGAAGAGTGATAATAAACGTGAGCAATCTGTTGACGAATGTAATGATTTCTTTCATTCATAAATTCCGTCGAAGTTTCATTGTTTGGCGTCATAAATTGAGAGATTCAACAGAAAATCTGCCCCATAGTATCATATAATCGGCAGAGTTAAGATCGTCTGTTATAGCTTTCAGTCGTATGGAATGAACTAGGCACGTATGAGGAGCCGTAGCGGACAAAGCTGGTCGAATCAGAACGTTGCCGTTAAAATTTTAATGTGATATGTCCTAAATTCCGATTTCACACGCCGTATCAACAATGCTTGTTCTTAAAGTTCCATTTTCTAGTCGAGATCTGAGATTGTATTTGATAAATTAAACGGCTGTAGTTGAAAGTTATGTTTTCTATGTCGAAGTTTTAGATTGTGTCGTTTGAATTGCACGGCGGTGGATGAAATTTCAACATATAGTTTAAGTTGTAAATTCCATTTCATATGTTGAGTATTTAGATTACATCTGTTGAATTACACATTGCTGGTTGAAAATTCGATGCCGAAGGTAGAGTGATTCTCGACTTGTGATATTGAAATTTCAAAACTGCTGTGTAATTCCAAATATAGACTGTTAAACGTCGACATAAGAAATAGAACTTAAAACCACCACTGTATAATTCAATATATTAAATCTAAAATCTCTATCTAAAAAAAGAAATAATAAGGACACGCAATTCGATTCAAATTGTGTTATTAAACCAGCTTTTGTCCGCGACGGTGCCTCATACATTTCTCCATTTCCAATTTATTTATGTGCCATGATGCGGGGGCGCCTTAGGGAAACCGCGGATCTCACTGATAATTCTTCCATACAACGTTTTGCGATCGTATATGATTGCCCATATAATAACTTGACTGGACTTAACATGGAGATATATATGCTTATCAACGGGATTTATATATAAGTTTGTTTTGATGCAACAATTATTTTAGAATGTCGCAATGTCTAGTAATAAATACATACATACATACACAACAACAACAACAACAACAACAACAACAATTCATGGATTTATTAAATTAACTTGTAGAAATCCAAGAGCTCATGAAGTCGATGCATACAAACACCCCATATTTGGTTACAAATCGCCAACATACATCTAGCAATACAGATCGGCAACTTACGGCACGCGCGCCACAAAATGACACGTCAATATATTTTATGTGGCACGCGAAAGGTAACCAAAAATCTCGATTTTAACAGTGTTACTCTTACTGGTGACATGCCCTCGATCATTTTGTAATCAATCTGAGAAAAATGCCACGCTATGTAATATAGGTTGATGACCCGTGATTTTGATTTGGATTGTTCAGACAGTTTGTTTTACATTCTCGTGCGTATTTACTCGCATAATTAACTCCTTGGTGTGAATCAAAATCGTATCTAGCATCTCTAGATATGACTAAATCCCTATAGACCATTTTAAACTGGATGCATTTGGATTTTATTTATGTTTCTTTGTTTCTCTTGGTGGAAACAATCAAAATGTGACAGCATGAGCACAGTTGTTTAAGAACAGAATAAAATTATAAAAACTTGGAACTTTGTGCTGAGGGAAAATTGAATCTCTAATATAATTGTTTAACATTGTTTCGATATTGTTGTTATTTCTCCTAAAACAGGCAATGTCTGTGCTAAGTCGTTCAGTATTTTCAAAATGTGTTGGTGAATTTACGCAGTAAAATAACAGCAATTAATAAAACCAAAGCAAAGAAGAAGAAAAAAAAACGTGCAAGATATGTGTCAACAAATCAATAACTCTTTCAAAACATTTTGCAAATTATTTTTACAATAAACCCCAAAGCGGTTATCTCTTTAAGATTTCTAACACTTTCATATATCATATTATAAAAGCACGTACGTACTTCAGATTGTAAACAGCACGTACGCACATCAGATGGTAAACAGCAAAGTGAGTTAATGAAAATACGTAGTATTAAACATAACAAACTGGGTTTCAATAGAAAGTAAAAAAGGTACACGTCATTAGTTATTAATCATATATTCGTTCTATCTCAATTTTTTTCTCATATAGCACAATTATTTAATAATTCAAAAGATCTAAATATAATTAAATAGAATTACTTTTCGCCAAGTCCGTATAGACAATAATTTGAAACTCTAATCACGGGTACAAAATGTCAACCAGTGCTCATTAAACATGGATTTTCTTTCATCATTTAACACCAATAACAAGTTGTGCAGATCAGTCAAAGAGATGAAAGCGGAAGTACTTATCCTGTATAACATATATATTCGGAAACTTATTTTATATAGATAGCTGTTGAAGAAGACTTTAAGCTTATGATTTAGTATCATCCTAAAGAATAGAATTGTACAGAGATAATATTAGAATGTACAGAGACAATATTAGAATGTACAGAGACAATATTAGAATTACAGAGAATATTAGTATATGCATCGAAAATATTAGAATGTACAGAGACAATATTAGTATGAATAAAGACAATATTAAAATATACAGAGATAATATTAGAATGTAAAGAGACAATATTAGAATGTACAGAGACAATATTAGAAACTACAGAAACAACATAAGAATGCACATTGAAAACCGTATTATGTACAGAGACGATATTAGTATGAAGAGACAGTATTATTTTTTTTACAAAGAGAGAACTAAGTTGTAGAGACACAGACATAAAGAGACTATTAAAGCGCAAAGGTTGAGAATTCAGCTAATGTCTTAACCACAGAGAAAGCATGAACATGTTTTTATTGATGACATAGAAAACAAATCCCGTCCTATCATTTGCCTAATCATTATATATATATATATGTATGTATGTATATATATATATATATATATATATATATATATATATATATATATATATATATATATATATATATATACAGGAACAGTTTTAAGTAGTAAGATGGGACACTATATGGACAATGGGATTGTCCATACACCCCACCCTCTGGGCCAAAATGGGGGCACAATTTATAGGGACAATGGGAATTAGCATTAAAAGAACCCGTGGGCCACTATAGGGACAAAATTTATAAGGACAATTAGCATTACAAGACCCAGTGGGCCACTATAGGGACAAAATTTATAGGGACACTTTGAATTAGCATTACAAGACCACGTGGGCCACTATAGGGACAAAATTTATAGGGACAATTTGAATTATCATTACAAGACCCCATAGGCCACTATAGGGAAAAAAATGTATAGGGACAATGTGGATTAGCATTACAAGACCCAGTGGGTCACTATAGGGAAAAAAATTATAAGGACAATGGGAATTAGCATTACAAGACCCAGTGGGTCACTATAGGGTCAAAATTTATAGGGACAATTGGAATTAGCATTACAAGGCCCAGTGGGTCACTATATAGACAAAATTTTATGGACAATTTGAATTAGCATTACAAGACCTAGTGGGTCACTATAGGGACTAATTTATAGGGATAATCGGAATTAGCATTACAAGACCCCAATTTTATGGACAATTTGAATTAGCATTACAAGACCTAGTGCGCCACTATAAGGAAAAAAATTATGAAGACAATGAGAATTAGCATTACAAGACCCAGTGGGTCACTATAGGGTCAAAATTTATAGGGACAATTGGAATTAGCGTTACAAGACCTAGTGGGTCACTATAGGGACTAATTTATAGGGATAATCGGAATTAGCATTACAAGATCCCAATTTTATGGACAATTTGAATTAGCATTACAAGACCTAGTGGGCCACTATAAGGAAAAAAATTATGGGGACAATGGGAATTAGCATTACAAAACCCAGTGGAACTAAAATTATAGGGGCAATGGAAATTAGGATTACAAGACCACTTGGGTCACTATAGGGACAAAATTTTATGGACAATTTGAATTAGCATTAAAATACCCCGTGGGTCACTATATGGACAAAATTTATAGGGACAATGAGAATTAGCATTACAAGACTCCGTGGGTCACTATAGGGTCACAATTTATCGGGACAATTTGAATTAGCATTACAAGACCCAGTGGGCTACTATAGGGACAAAATTTATAGGGACACTTTGAATTAGCATTACAAGACCACGTGGGCCACTATAGGGACAACATTTATAGGGACAATTTGAATGAGCATTACAAGACCACATAGGCCACTATAGGGACAAAATTTATAGGGACAATTTGAATTATCATTACAAGACCTAGTGGGCCACTATAGAGACATAATGTATAGGGACACTTTGAATTAGCATTACAAGACCCCGTGTGTCACTATAGGGACAAAATTTATTGGGAAAATGTGAATTAGCATTACAAGACCCCATAGGCCACTATATGGACACAATTTATAGGGACAATTGGAATTATCATTGCAAAACCCCGTGGGTCACTATAGGGACAAAATTTATAGGGATAATGGGAATTAGCATTACAAGACCCCGTGGGTCACTATAGGGTCAAAATTTAAAGGGACAATTTGAATTAGCATTACAAGACCACGTGGTCCACTATAGGGACAAATTGAATAGGACAATTTAAATTAGCATTACAAGACCACGTGGGCCACTATAGGGACAAAATTTATAGGGACAATTTGAATTATCATTACAAGACCTAGTGGGCCACTATAGAGAGAAAATGTATAGGGACACTTTGAATTAGCATTACAAGACCCCGTTTGTCACTATAGGGACAAAATGTATTGGGAAAATGTGAATTAGCATTACAAGACCACGTGGTCCACTATAGGGACAAATTGAATAGGACAATTTAAATTAGCATTACAAGACCACGTGGGTCACTATAGGTACAAAATTTATAGGGACAATTTGAATTATCATTACAAGACCTAGTTGGCCGCTGTAGGAACAAAATTTATAGGGACAATGGAAATTAGCATTACAAGACCTAGTGGGTCACTATAGGGGCAATATTTATAGGGACAATTTAAATTAGCATTGCAAGACCGCGTGGGCCACTATATGGACAAAATATATAGGGACAATTTAAATTAGCATTAAAAGACCCCGTGGGTCAGTATAGGGACAAAATTTATAGGGACAATTTGAATTAGCATTACAAGACCCAGTGAGCCACTATAGGGACAAAATTTATAGGGACAATTTGAATTAGCATTACAAGACCCCGTGGTCCACTATAGGGACAAAATTTATAGGGACAATGGGAATTAGCATTACAAGACCTAGTGGATCGCTATAGGGACAAAATTTATAGGGACAATTTAAATTAGCATTGCAAGACCCCGTGGGTCAGTTTAGGGACAAAATTTATAGGGACAATTTGAATTAGCATTACAAGACTCAGTGGGTCACTATAGGGTCAAAATTTATAGGGACAATTTGAATTAGCATTTCAAGACCCCGTGGGCTACTGTAGGGATAAAATTTAAAGTGAGAATGGGAATTATCATTAATAGACCCCCTAGTACGATATAGGGACAAGATTTATAGGGACAAAAGGTTGGGTCTATAATGTATATCCGGACATGGGAAAGTGAAACATAGGTTGGGTCTGTGTACAGACAAGGGAAATTGAATGGATTGGGACTGTATATAAATAAGAGGAATTGAGCATAGGGGTGTAGAGTGACAAAGCATTGGGATTGTCTAACGACAATGGGAATTTAACATGGGGAATACATGACCGGCACTTTGGGGACAATGGGACATTGACATGGAAATATCGGGCATGTATACGAACAAAGGAAAGTTGCTACTGTTTAGGGACAATATGAATGGAACAGGTGGGGTGACGTCACGGAACTTGACATTGGAAACACTGTACCCCATAAATTGATATGTCTCGTTCCGCCAGGTGTTCCATAAAGTGGTATGTCCCGCTCCCTCAAGCTTTCTCTCCAGTTCTATGTCCCGCTCCGACAAGCGTCATTACTTTTATATATAGTATAGTCGGTCTCTTATGTGACAAGGGACATGGAACAGGTGGGATGACGTCTAGGTACTGACATTAGCAACAATGATGCAAATGGCTGACATCAACAGCGACAGTAGGAAAAAGCTACATGGTTATGTCCTTCCCCGCCAAGCGGGTAAGTTCAGCTAGTTCAGCGGTGAAACAATAAAAATAATAACGCTTGGCGGGGCTTAGCAGGACATAGAAGTGGACAGAACGCTTAGCAGGGCTGGGTGGGACATAGAACTGGAAAGAACGCTTGGCGGGGCTTAGCAGGACATAGAAGTGGACAGAACGCTTGGCGGGACGGGGTGGCACATACAACTGAATAGAACGCTTGGCGGGCGGGAGGCACATATAACTGGATAAAACGCTTGGCGTTACGGGGAGGGGGCATACAACTGGATAGAACGCGGGGCGGGGCGGGGCGGGGCGGGGCGGGGCAAGGCGGGGCGGGGCGGCACATATAACTAGATAGAACGTTTAGCGGGGCGGGACTGGATAGGCATAAATATAGACAAAGAAGCCAAGACGCAACCATAACACAAATATATATATATATATATATATATATATATATATATATATATATATATATATATATATATATATATATATATATATATATATATACACACACACACAAACGTACGCTAACACATACAAACACACACAAAAGAGGTCAAATTGCCATAATTTTTTAAAACTCATAATCCCTTTTTACCCTATGATTTACCTGTGAGTGTATGAGTGTAGGTCCTTTTTCTAAAAAATCAAAAACCAAGAGACAATTACGTTTTCTTTCTGGTATATTCGTATACATATGTACAATCCAATGTCACAACACAACACTAAAAAGTTCATTAGCTGCTTCTATTTTTGTGCTTGTTCACTCTTTCCTTTTTTTGAATTTCTTTACTTTCACAGATTTGTCCTCCTCTTCTATCTCCTTTTCTTCTCGTCTTCTTTTATCCTCTTTCTTCTCTTTCTGGACCTGTCCATTTTCTTCCTTTCCGGAGGGTACCTCTTCTTTATGTTCGGAACCTGTCTCTTTCTTCTGCCCCGTTATTTCTTAGGATAATCTGAAGACCTTTATCATTTCTCTTGGCAATGATAACAGTTATCTTGACTTTGGTCTCTTTTGACACCTGTCTTGCTTTTTTGTCGGTCTGGACATTCTGAAGACCAATGTCCTTTCTTCTGACCGACATATCAAGTATCTTGACTTTTATCTCGAAAGGAAAGGGAGTAGTCCGTCGGCTTGTCTGAAGAAAACCTTCGTATGACACCTCGCAAAGCTCTAATCAGAAGTTCGATCTGTGTTGGCTCTTCTATTGTTCTGGTAGGCTTGGGAGTGAAATGAATACTTGGAGGGAAGACACTGACCTTTATATAAACAAGACATTGTTCTGACATGGATATAAAGGTGTCCATGGCGTTTCAAATGTAGTCATTTGACGTTTTGCAATCAAGGTGAAACGATTGCACCATTTCGGGAAGAAAGGAGAAAAAACTATGAGGCAGAATGGTGACGTCACACAGTAGCTGAAGTCTTAGCTCAAATTCATGCCAGCAATTTTAAAAATGACATGAATGAGTCAGAATCCAGACCAAGAGAGTAAACCCTGAAAAGTAATACCACATTCAAGAGACGGATAAACGCTCCTCGAGAAAATTTAGAACCATGACCTACACATACACAGTTTAACGATTTCAAGTCCGACGTACCGCTGAAGAATGCAAAAGAGTTCATCACCGATGTGTGGAATTTTTGGTTAATCACACTGTAAACTACAATGTCAAGCCAAAGAAGACGATTGGTTGACAGTTTCCATTCATCACAAGAGTCTTAAGTCCCCCGTTTGGATCGAGTTTAGCAGAATTGACAACATCCAAAGTCATCGATAAAATTCAACACGTGCAGCAGTGCAACGACAAGGTTCACATAATCGATGGAAAAGCGAAAGCGACTTTGTGCATGCTCTATGTGTTTCTTCCCCAAGGAACCGGATGCAAAAAGGTATTGTCATCGATAAAATTCAACACGTGCAGCAGTGCAACGACAAGGTTCACATAATCGATGGAAAAGCGAAAGCGACTTTGTGCATGCTCTATGTGTTTCTTCCCCAAGGAACCGGATGCAAAAAGGTATTATTGGTGGACGACCTTCACAGATAAAAAAAAGTTTCGTTCAAATTAACAACCCTCAAGACAAGATGTGTTTAGCCCGTGGGACGAATATACGCCGACAAGAACGACACGGTAGAATGGAAAAGAACCTGACAAATTATTTAAAAATCGAACCAAGCCAAACAAAGAAGAGAAGCAGGACTCCTGTTACAGCATGCAGGGATATCCAAAGACACACACTGTGTCAGTCCTGAAATGCAAAAATTGCAAGATGTCTTAGCTCCACTCTACACTTTGAAAGTACACCCTGAAAAAGTACTCGGGCATCTGTTGTTTCGTGGCAAAGATTTCAAAAATGGAAAATACAATCACATCTATCATCACGATGATCATTTCAATGTCATCAATGGATTCCTGGGATACATATATTATTATGAGAAATTTAACTATGGATATAACAATCGGGAACAACACAAGTATTGTGGAACAAAATGCTCAGGATGTATGGCCTCTAAATGTTGACAAAGGACAGCAACAAATAGCTTCTCAGTAAACTTTTTTCATCAATGCCTGTTACCTACAACATCTATATAAGCAAGGTTTACAGCAGAAAAGTGCTTGTCAACTGCTGAGATTGTGCCATACTTGTGGACAAAGCATACGTTACAACAAATGCCAAGGCACACGTATGTTTAGGAAAGAAACAATGTCATATTTGTCGCCAAATCGTGGACTTGGAAACACAAATGCTACATTCCAAATGACAAGAGGAGGAAGATAACCAGAAGAAAGGCAAAGTGATCTTTTCGAGCATGAAAGACACCGATATTCTTATTCCTAATTTCTGCGTGGTTCATCGAGTGTGCGAACAGTGAATCCAAGAACCTTTAGTCATTGTCCTCACTGCAGAAAGTGTTCTGGAGGACGTGAAAAAATCCTTCGAGGACCTAACACATTGACCGATTACTACCGATGGATCTTAGACCCCATCGATCATAAAGGTAATTGTCATCACAATGCCACGGCGATGGCTCACTATTTCTTGAGATACGATAGGCAATTTATTCTCAAATACTATACGGAACAAAGCATCCAACGTCCTAAAGTTGATATGAACGAAGCCAAAATCATTTTTATACAAGTGGGACAAGTGCAGTTTAAAGATTCGATGAGTTACTTGGCTGTGCCTTTGAGCCAAATGCCTAAAACGTTTGGAATGACAGAAATGACCAAAGGATATTTTCCACACCTTTTCAATTCTGAAGCCTATCAACACGCTGTTTTATCCCATTTGCCTGATGCTCACTGCTACAACCCTGACAACATTTGCACCCAACAAGCTTTTTACGCTTCGTGCCAGACTCACGCCACGGACCCCTTCGACTTTCAGGAAGAAATTTTAAAGTATTGTCGTTCTAACGTAGACAATTAAAAGCATTGCTGTGGAAAACTTCGAGAACTGTACAAAGAGCACGGAGGGACCGATTCTTCGAACGAACCCCGCACCATTGCCAAAGCGTGTTCCTTTGCGTGCTACAAGCGATTCATGCCCGAAAATACACTGGCTGTCATCCGCCCTCAAAAGACAAAATTTGTCAAACGTCAATACTCGGTCAAAGCCCTACGCTGGTTATTTTACTTCTGCGACAAGGAAGACAAATTTATCCAACATGCCCGCAACGGATGAGGACAAAAGACCATCGGAACGTATTCAGTAAATGGCTAGGACTTAAAAACCTTCAAATCGTGTACGAGTTTAACCGGTACTTATTTAACAGATGTCCCATCTGTTACCATCAA
This sequence comes from Potamilus streckersoni, assembly GCA_016746295.1. Taxonomy (NCBI): domain Eukaryota; kingdom Metazoa; phylum Mollusca; class Bivalvia; order Unionida; family Unionidae; genus Potamilus; species Potamilus streckersoni. The sequence goes on along the minus strand of JAEAOA010000745.1, from coordinate 8,171,838 downwards.
TATGACACAAACATCTGCTTTTTATAAAGTATCATGGAAGACTTGTACCAGGCCACCTGCCAACGGCACTTGAAGTTAGAACAGCAAGGATACCAAGTGGTGGAAATGAAGGAACACGAATACGGTCACCGTTTCAAAACCGATATCTAGTTTAAACGCATCGTGGAAAGCTACAACCCGATGGACCCACTGAACTGTTTGTACGGAGGACGGATGAATACCTTCTCTTTCCTGTACCATGCCGACACAGAACAATAAGAAGAAATCAAATATTTAAATGTGTTCACACTATCCTTACATGAGCAAATATTGTCCATTTTCCGAAGGGCGCCTTTAATTGCTGACGGAACTCATCGACCTGGACAACATTCGACAATACGAAAGACTGATTAAATGCAAAGTCTTGCCTCCAACGGACAAGTACCATCACGTTTTACCTCACCATTTCCAAGGAAAACTGATTTTTCCCTTGTGCCGTACATGTGCCGAAACGTGCAATTAAGACCAATCCTGTCGGCACACCAAGGAAGAATGCACCTTGATAGGAATGAGGGTCAGCGTGGAATTGTTTAAATCTCTAGACCTGGAATACTAACTGTTAGAAGTGTACGAAATTTAGCACTTTCCTTAGACAGAACAGTACCACATGAGTGACGAAACTCAGAAAGTCATTTTCTCAGACTATGTGGATGCCTTTTTGAAACAGAAACAAACCTGCGGCTATCCTTCCTGGTGCCATACTCCTGAAGACCAAAACAAATTCAAAGAAAAATACTTTGACCAGTTGGGCATGACTATAGACCACATGGAGAAAACGAAGGAAGGATATAGTTTGCTAAATTGATGTTGAATTGTAGTGGGTGGATGGCAAAAAAACCTGTTTAGCCAAGAGGGAGTATTTGAAAGACAGATGAGTCACGACAAAATTAAAGCAATAAAACACATGGACGTCGTTCGTGAGGACCTGATCTTAGTCAAATATGAAGAACTGAACTTTGTAGATTCGTACGACTTCTGAAATGTCATCATTGCGGCCAAAGTGACTGCCCAAGCTAATTTAAAATTGTATGAAGCTTAAGAACTGTTAGGAGATGGTGTGTTGTATCTTGATATGGACAGCTGCATCTACAGCGATTGTCTGATCAACGTTACCCTGTCCTTGAAGGGGACAGTTGAGAAACCTGGACTGACGAGCACTCCGATGACAAGGTTCTAAGTTTTGCTAGTGGCAGTCCCAAACATTACGGCTACGAATACCTGAACAAACAAGGAGAAGATCACTCCGTGTGTAAAGTGAAAGGATTGATTTTCAATTAATGCACCAGCCCAGTGGTAAACATTGGGGTATTGAAAGAAGCCTTGCAGTCTGGAAAGGATCAAGATTTGAAAGTGACCACCTACAAGCTTCACAAGATCGTACTCATTCGTACGACGAAAATACTCAAACTCCACATACCTATTTTCTCGCGGATTTAAAATCCACACCACCACCGATGATTTGCGATTTCGTACCCATCCGTTTCACCACTGGTGCTAAGAAGGAGGGCCTGTTGTGTGCACTTAACACTCAACTTAACAACAACAAGAAAATCTATAAAAACCTTGGTCACTTCGGATATGTCTCACACATCGTCAATATGACATCCTTTCAGTCTCATCTTCCCGTCAAATTAATTAGTGCCTTGTACGGCATGAATCGCGAAAACATTCCACAAATACATGCCCGTGTCTGTCTTAGAAGCCAGTCTCAAAGAAGTCTTACGATGGTTTACGGTGACAGCATGACAGTTACTGCAAGGCATAATTCACATTTCACTTCAAACCAAACGCTTTTTTGAGAACAAAGTAGCCTTGACGCATATGAAAGATTTCCGCAGCGACACCCAAACCAAGAAGCAAATCATTTTGAAACCAGGAGGTGTCACCATTCGCTCCCTCTTAAAATGGGATTTAATGCCCCTCAAAGTTCATCCCAATAAAAATGCCACTCTCAAGCCGAAAGCTACCGAGCAGAAGAAGGAAAAGAGCAGTGGTGTCAAGACCAGGTCACGGCACAGAAAAACAATAGTCCCCAGCCCCAGAAAACTTCTACCGCAACAGAGATACCGCGGCTAGGACGCAACATTACACCCAAAAAAAATGTAACGACGGTAACCGCTTCTCCAGTAGCTTTAGTTCTTCCACTTCTCGGTTGCGGATGACGCCAGCCAAACCTGATTTGATGAAAAATTGGAAACCCGTGTCCCCAGAAACTTCTCTTGCAGCGTATCACCTTCATCCTCTTTAGCTTCAGTGGCAGCTGCTCACAAAGTACCTCCACCCTAAATCAAAGTTCAAGAGAGATTGGGCATGTTACAGAGATTACCGGATTTATCCAAGCAAGAACTTTTCCGATTTAGAAAATGAGATGACGTAAAGACAATCAATGGCAACGCATGCCAGTATATATAAATGCCTGCACGAGACAATAGGTATCAGTGTTTATTTGCTTTTTGAAAGATGTCCCCTCAAAGAAGTGAACACCTTCACATTCGTCGTTTTCCTGTGTAAAAAGGACAAGAAAAAAGAAAAGGACAGTCTCGTCGTTCGACCCGGCATTAGAAGAGAATTTAGCCAAGCATCGACGTCTATCCCAGAAAAGACATACTTGTTCAAAGAAAAAGAGTAGCAGCCTAAGGGAAGGATTGTGTGATTATATTGGAAAAAGAGACGTCACATTTTTGACGAAGCGACAATAAAAAATTATGATAAAATAGCGTGTGCCAAGTCATTGATGTCAATGAATTTTGTGTGTACCCCGGAACAAACAAACAAACAAAGATGTGACCCCCAGAAGAATTTCCTCTTCTACCTCCAAATAAAGGAAAATGAAAGGACTGCGTGTTCGTTTAGCCAAATATTGAGACGTGTGTCCCTTCTATCCAAAGCTCCTCCACCCAAGCGAAAACAAATGATTCAATCTACCCCCAAAGACGTCATCGATACCGGGTGTGAATGTTGTCTGAATGTCTTGAAAGGAACGATACCTTTGTCTCAACATCAGAAATAATGCTAATCCAAGCATCGACAAGTTCTTCGCCAAATGTTCAAAAAGAACATACCCATCCGTCAAAGGAAAATGATGTTGGTACAACGCAGATTTGTGCACACGTTGTTAGCACTCTTGCTGAAAGGGTTATTGGGAACAATGATTAAAGGACTCATAGAGGGAGCTGCTTCACAATGAATAGATCAAAGATAAAAATGATCAAAAAAATAATAGGGACGTGTGTATATATGTACGTGTGTATGTATGTATGCATATATGTATGCATACATGCATGTACGTACGTACGTACGTACGTACGTATGTATGTATGTATGTATGTATGTATGTATGTATGTATGTATGTATGTATGTATGTATGTATGTATGTATGTATGTATGTATGTATGTATGTATGTATGTATGTATGTGTGTGTGTTGTCACGTGTGTTGCTGGTAAATCCATTTTTAGGATGGTATATTTCAATTTCGACATCCAAAGCAATCGTATGCGACTTCTTTCGCAACAACATAACTGTTATAGATAACGAGTTAATGTCATATTTGGTGAATTAAAACAACGGTCCCTCTTTGTCTATCTCTGTCTCTGTCTGTCTGTCTGTCTGTGTCTCTCTCTCTCTCTCTCTCTCACACACATATGTATAGCTGGTAAAAATTTACCCGCAATGAATAGAGCATCTTATGGCATCATAATTAATCATATAAAAGTGCCTTTATTGCCATTTATTTCTTCTTTATATAGTAATTTTTATTATTATTTGTGTATTTAGTTAGTTTTTGAATCACCATAAAATGTCTCTTGATGATAATTTTGATTATTTTTGCTTTCCATGCGACTTTTGGTTACTTCGTTTCCCGAAATACTTTATACTATTTATATGGCAATCGGTAACCTAGAACTGGTAACTTAACATTGACACGTCGGTAACCTAGAACTGGTAACTTAACATTGACACATCGTTGGCCGAAAACTATAACTTAACATTGACACATCGGTAACCTAGAACTGGTAACTTAACATTGACACATCGTTAACTTAGAACTGGTAACTTAGCATTGACACATCGGTAACCTAGAAAAGGTAACTTAACATTGACACATAAAATGTCTCTTGATGATAGTTTTGATTATTTTTGCTTTCCATGCGACTTTTGGTGACTTCGTTTCCCGAAATACTTTATACTATTTATATGGCAATCGGTAACCTAGAACTGGTAATTTAACATTCACACGTCAGTAACCTAGAACTGGTAACTTAACATTGAAACATCGTTGGCCTAAAACTATAACTTAACATTCACACATCGGTAACCTAGAACTATAACTTAACATTGACACATCGGTAACCTAGAACTGGTATCTTAACATTGACACATCGGTGACCTAGAACTGGTTACTTAACATTGACACATCGTTAGCCGAAAACTATAACTTAACATTGACACATCGGTGACCTAGAACTGGTAACTTAACATTGACACATTGGTAACCTAGAACTGATAACTTAACATTGACACATCGGTAACCTAGAACTGGTATCTTAACATTGACACATCGGTGACCTAGAACTGGTTACTTAACATTGACACATCGTTAGCCGAAAACTATAACTTAACATTGACACATCGGTGACCTAGAACTGGTAACTTAACATTGACACATTGGTAACCTAGAACTGGTAACTTAACATTGACAAATCGGTAACCTAGAACTGGTAACATCACATAAACACATCGATAACCTAGAACTGGTAACTTAACATTGACACACCGGTAACCTAGAACTGGTATCTTAACATTGACACATCGGTAACCTAGAACTGGTAACATAACATTGACACATCGGTAACCTAAGTCTAACATATCGGTAATCTTCAACTCACAGATCGGTACCCTATAAATGACAGAGAAATACCTTATAAACGGCAGATCGGTACCTACAAATGACAGATCAGTACCCCATGAATGACAGATCGATGCCCTATAAATGACAGATCCGTACCCTATAAATGACATATCGAGAATTCAGAACTGATAGATAACTTTAAAATTGCAGATCATTAACCGGGAGATGATAAATTGGTAATCTATTACTGACTGATCGATGATCTAGATTTGACAAATTTGATGACCTAGAAGCGACAAATAGGTATATTAGAACTGACAGCAAGTTTCAACAAGAGGCATACACATTATTATCATGTGATGATGGGCGGTCACTGACGAGAACTGACGGTCACTGGTGGCGGTCACTGACGACAGCATTCCCTCTTTCTTTCCTTTTCCTAGAATGCATCCTGAAGGAGCACCACATCCCTCTGCTACATCCTGGGCTGAATCCCTCCATCAAAGATTCGCTCAGGTGTAAAAGATTTTAAAGCCGTCTTTATAGTTTTCCAGTGTATCTGAAATATTATTTTACATATCCTCTTACGAATGCATGTATCTGGCTATATATTATCATTGCTTCAGGGTGCCCCGAGTGGCCAAGTGATCTAAAGCGCTCTCTGTTACGGATCACTGCCATCTCACCTCTGTCTGCGTGGGTTCGAGTCTACGATTCGGCGAATGTTGATATGTGAGAAAGCTTGCCAGTAGCTTCTCGTGGGTCGTGGTTCTTTCCTCGGATTTCCCGGTTTCTTCCTCCACCATTAATACTGGAAGCCATGTATAGCATATCGTGTGCTGAAAAATGTCGTTAAGCCATAGAACAACAACAATCATTGCTTTAATTTTTATACCAAAATAGCATACTATTGGCTGTCATTAGGGGTATCTCTTTCCTAATCAGCACAGAGTATTACAAAATCAGTTGGAATCGAATTTTTCGGCAAACAATACCATAACTATTCAGCATTTCGTGCAAGGTGCAATATTAGACCAACAACCCTGGGGACAAAAAGCACTTTCCGTTTGGACTCCTCCTTTGCCTCGACCGGACTTTCAGTTTAACAGCTTGCAATGCACTCATAAACACAGTTTCGCTGTCTGACAGCTTATTTAATAGCACTAGTTGAGTGCATTAAGCCTGCGGGAGGTGGCTTTGATTCCCTCTCCCAGGAGTCTTTAACGGCCTGCCTTGCAGGCGTTAAACAGTGGCACATGCACAACTTGTGCGCACGCCACTATAGTTCAAAGGTCAAGTCAAGTCAAATGCTGATATGGTCATGTAATATGGAAGAGTGTAGATAACAATAGTTTTTCATGAAAGAATGGAGATCGAAAGAGCTGTGTGTGTATGTGTGTGTGTGTGTGTGTGTGTGTGTGTGATTTAGAATTGTAACGTAGCCTTAACAATATTTCTGTCATATTGCTACGTTGTCTGCAGTGTGACAGTTTACAGTGATGTCTATCACCGGAGTATCATGCCACATACATGTAGCATCATGTCTCATCCAGTCACATTATCATGACACCAGGCCGACTAGTCCTAACACTAATCTTTTAATGTTGAGCGCCAAGCGAGACAGCTGTTAGTACCATTTTTGTTAGTCTTTGGTATGACTCTTTCTTTGGTTCGAACCCGCGACCTCCCGCACTGGAGACGGACGCTCTAACCTCTAGTCCACCTGAGCGGTCCTCGAAAAAGCGGAAGAGAAAAAAGTTTCAGTCTGACTTCCTGAAGTGGCGGTGTCACTCTAGCAATATATGTGTTCATTGCTAATATGTGCGAAAAGGTACGGGATCAAATTGAAAGCATTAATACTGGACGCCATGTATAGCATATAGTGTGCTGAAAAATGGCGTTAAGCCCCACAACAACAACAAGAGCATAACCTCACGATCATGCAGTAGGTATGGAAAGAAATTTTATAGAAATTGTCAACAAAATCTATATCAAAGGTTAGAAAGGTTTGAATTGGGTGAAAGGTTAAAAGAATTGCAACTATTGCCACAATTTTTATTGATTTGGTGTGATGACAACAGCTGTTTGTCTAACTATAGCAAACTGTGTGAAAGTTGTTTGGTTTTTTTTTTTTTTTTAGCAGAAAACGTTATTGGGGGATACAGCAACAATGACTCCTAAAATATGAAAATTAATACCGACTATTTGTCTCTTAGCAACAAAAGGACAAGCAGCATTGACTAGTTTAACTGATTTCGTGCAACAAGCTTGCTTTACGCATTAACTGGAAAAAAAATATTTCTTTATTAGCTGATAAGGCCGTGTTCTTGCATTAATTAGCTTCTTAGCTGCAACTGAACTAAAATATTTTTTGTAACGAAAGAACGAATGACTAGCTAATTAATCTATTACAAAATGAAATTATAACAATTCCTGCAACCATGTAAATAATAATACATTCTTGTTTATTTTTTATGATCTGTATTTTTCGAATCATGGGTGATATTATTTGTAGGTACTCTAGTTGCAGGTATGGCTGTAGGTCCAATAATTAACTTAGTTATATTTAATAGTCTCTGTGTCTTTTCCACATAAATTGTTACTAACTTTTCCTATCATGTTATTTCCTTTGCTTCGTCGCGATAGCTTTACATCCGTGGATTGCAGAGTTATATCGTTTTACTCGAAATTAAGACAAGCAATAAGGCTTCTTTTCTTGATTGGCATGCTTTAGGAAAATTACTCTGAATGGTTAAATAAATGTTATTTCTTGGTCTCAAAAGTTATCAACGACTGAAACAGTTAATGGTGATAACTTTTCCGTGAGAATGGTAAGATGCAAAACTTTTAATTAAGCGGATAACTCTATATTTACTTCGCGAGGTAACTGGCCCGTGGGACCTAATGTTCCGAAACGTTTTTTTACCATGTTTTCGTGTTTTAGAATTGATTATTTCCTAGTAACAACAAAAATATTCTGATTTATTGTAATAATGCCAGTCAGAATATGAAGATCTGTTGCTTCCGAATTCGTTATATATTTATGTGATATAATCTTAGACATGTAGAATAGGTATACAAGTAATTGTCAGATAGTGAAATTAAACACAGGGTTCTATATTATTAACTTGTTTGATGAGATTGTAAAATTAAATGTGCATGCACCAGCCTACTCTATTCCGACATCGATAGAGTCAGCAGGAAGATTGAGATTGAAAAGACAATTTCTTAGGCCAGTCTTGCAGATGTTACAATGTCAGAGCATATGGGTACATAATAAAAACAAAGACAAACGTTATGTTTGATGCTGTCCACTTTTATAACTCTTTATTGAACATAAATGACATTAGTCAACCAGATATTTGCTTTGTATTTACATCATAACATTACTATCTGGACAAAGTCTATAGAGTAACGGTGCTAAGACATTGACCAATGAGACGTAACGTATAATACAGAAAATTTTTTGAGGCTGCAACCAACCATAAACAGAAATACAGCAAATATAGCTTGCTGCATTTCTGGCAACCACAAAAAGGCGGGATGGGCAAAGAACAAACATGACCAGCAAACATGATCAAAATTAAACCGATGAATTTTGTAGTGTTGAGGAAGTAGAGCACCTTCATAATCCCCGGTAGTTAGGATATACCCTGCATGTATGGAGGGTAGGTAAGAAACTTTAAAACTTATGTGCTCAGTTCCTGAATGCGTTGTTGGTCTTCAGAAGTAGTTAGTGTACCCACATACGCTCATGGCGGTCGAATAGGCAGGTAGACAGAATAGTCCGGTTTTAGTGAATGATATCTCAGCAAAGCACGGTCAATGCCCAGGAGTCTAGGTCTTTGAAACCCACGAGACCTGAAAGAGAAGGTAACACACTCGGCGGAATGGTGATCAGTGATAAAGTGATAGAAGTGTTAAGAAATTGAGACCCTTAAGCCTAAAGCTATATATTTCTTAAATGCATCTGATCTCCAGCGGCCTAATTGTATTATTTGACTGTCACTGAACAAATTTTGTCTGGCCGCCTCAGTAACCTGCCCAATTCTGAAACTATGGGACTTTAAAATGGTTCGAGTTAAGTCCACAAAAGCAAATCACTTTTGTAAGTTTAGTACTAAATTCTACTCTGGAAACTGATTGCCCATTTTAGTTCATAAAAAGGGGTCCTGCAGTAGTACCCATGGTACTAGGTATGCATGTAAATAAGCTATCGGACAAGTCGCAGGAACATGTAATATATATGTCGATAAGTGAGTGTAAGATGCTTGTGGAAAAAGTGACTTGATAGACTTGTATCAAATTGTCATTCGGATGTTCATTTGTTTGCACTGTAATCTCTCCTATTCTGAGAATAGGTATCGAAAGCCAATGTAAACATGGCCAAATACATGGTACGCCTGAAATGGTCCGAGATGGCATGCATCATAGAAACTGTAAGTCTAACCAGTGTAACCATGTCAAATGTAAAACGAACATCATGAGATTTTGTGAATGGTTTGTCTAAGATTTGACTAATACATAGCGTTAGGCTTAAGAGTCTCAGCTTCTTAACACTTCAATAAATTTTTCTACCTTTTTGAATAAGGAATGAGTAAGAATGGTCCGTGAAAACAGGTAATATTGTGCACATATCCAACTGCGGAAACAAAAAATGATATCGGACCTGCCGCATATTTCTTGTTGATTAAGTGCGCTATGAAATGTGCCAAATTGGTTATTGAAACTGGGCGAGACAACTCAGTCAAGGTCTCCGATGTGAAATCTTAATGTACCCTCCAGGAGAGTTGTTTGAGGTTTGTGTTGCTGCGTGTAGGATGTTTTTAAGCCAATGGTCAAAAGTATTCTCTAGCTGTGTATGGTTAGAATAGTCCGCATAAAGAGCCAGAGCTTGGAAACTCGAAAACTGTTGGCGACCAATTAATTCCAAGATCGTTATATATATATATATATATATATATATATATATATATATATATATATATATATATATATATATATATATATATATATATATATATATATATATATATATGTGTGTGTGTGTGTGTATATATGTGTGTGTGTTTGTGTATGTGTGTGTGTTTGTGTATGTGTGTGTGTGTATGCTTGTCTACATGCCCACATACATTTAGAATATATTTTTAATATCCTTGGTACCTAATGAATTATTCGAAAGAAATTTACTCGTGTTTAGAGCCTGTTTACATAAGAGAAAAATTATTGTCCTGTGTTTAATGTCAATCCTATCAAACACTGAATTATGCAATTATTTTGTAATGGGAAGAATACCTCAGAGTTATATGGATAATTGAGTCAGTTACCTTCCAATCATTATGAAAATGAGTGATAAATGTGACGTCAGACTTAAAAAAGCGCGCAGTCCTATAAAGCATAAACGTGTTGCACAAAATGACAGAAACATTTCTTTTTAACCGAGATTTCACTGAGAAAATATGTCAGACATAAAATCAGCTGCACTTCAAATTTCTTACCAATCGTACAAATAAAATTTGATAATAAAGTTGTTGACGATGGGACATAATACAAAATCTGCTCAACCACGATCAGTGATGCTTCCAATCGATGCTGTATACGCAATTCCTTCCCAAGCGCGTTCACCGAGAAAAGTTAAAAGTCAGAATTTTGAAACTACCGTGTAAATTACAAATTAACGATATTTTTAATATTTATAATGTGCGTAAAAAAGAAAAAAATTAAATATTATGCGTCGTGTAACGAAACTTGTTCATCAAATATGAAATTGTGTCACAAAGACAAACGAAAAATGAATTGGGAATGAAAATTAATTGATTTTCCTCCTCAAGCGCAGATTTTTTTGTTTTACAATTTATATTTTTATCAGCATTGTCACAGAATTAGAAAATTTTCCCCGTGTTACATCAACCTATCAGTATTTAAACCTGTAGAATCTGGTATTATTTTTTCTTGTCAATTAAATTTCACTCTTCAGGTTCTTTGTGATCCTATTTCTGAATAGTTGATTTTGACCACTGACTATTAATCCACCAGGCTTATCGGCCTTGATGTCGATATAACTCGCCTGTTTATATGCTGGACTTGTCTTATGTACATATACAATCTTATAGACCTCGATATCAATATACTGTCTACGTGCTCAGCTTCTGTCACAATCTTAAAGACCTCGATATCGATATGACTATCCTGTTTACATGCTGAGCTTGTGTCATGTACAATCGTATAGTTCTTGATATCAATATGACTAACCTGTTTACATTCTGGGCTAGTGTCATGTACAATCTTATAGGCCTCGATATCAATATGCCAGCCTATCTACATGCTCAGCTTGTGTCACGTTTAATTTTAAATACCTCGATATCGATATGACTAGCCTGTTTACATGATAGACTTGTCTCATGTACAATCTTATAGGCCTCGATATCAATATGCCAGCCTATCTACAGCTTTTGTCACGTTCAATCTTAAATACCTCGATATCGATATGACTATCCTGTTTACATGATGTACTTGTCTCATGTACAATCTTATGGCTTGTGTCATGTGCAATCTTATAGTTCTCGATTTCGATATGACTAGCCTATTTACATGATGGACTTGTCTCATGTACAATCTTAAAGACCTCGATATCGATATGACTAGCCTGTTAACATGCTGGGCTTGTGTCATGTACAATCGTATAGTTCTCGATGTCGATATGACGAGCCTGTTTACATGATGTACTTGTCTCATGTGGAATCTTATAGGCCTCGATATCGATACGCTTAACTTGTTTACATTCATGGCTTGTGTCATGTCAAATCTTATAGTTCTCGATGTTGATATGACGAGCCTGTTTACATGATTGACTTGTCTCATGTACAGTCTTATAGGCCTCGATATCAATATACTGTCTACATGCTCGGCTTGTCTCACGTTCAATTGTTTACATGTATGGCTGGTGTCATGTTCAATCTTATAATTCTCGATGTCGATATGACTAGCCTGTTTACATGATGGACTTGTCTCATGTACAATCTTTTAGACCTCGATATCAATATACTGTCTACATGCTCAGCTTGTCTCACGTTCAATCTTAAAGACCTCGATATCGATATGACTATCCTGTTTACATGCAGATCTTGTGTCAAGTACAATCGTATAGTTTTCGATGTCGATACGCCTAACTTGTTTACATGCAGGGCTAGTGTCATGAACAGTCTTATAGGCCTCGATATCAATATATTTAACTTGTTTACATGTATGGCTAGTGTCATGCACAATCTTATAAGTATCGATACCGACATGCCTAGCTTATTTACATGCAGGTTTAGGGTTATGTACAATCTTATAGGCCTCGATTTCGATATGACTAGCCTGATTAAATGCTGAGCTTGTGTCATGAACAATCTTATAGACCTCGATGTCGATATATTTAACTTGTTTACGTGCATGGCTAGTGTCATGCACAATCTTAGAGGCCTCTATACCGATATGCCTAGCTTGTTTACATGCTGGGCTAGTGTCATGTACAATCTTAGAGGCCTCGATGTCGATATGCCAAACTTGTTTAAATTACACGCAGAGATGATGACTTTGCCTTGCCTTTGTTAACAGTGTACCATATGCACTACCGTAATCTTAATATATCATTTGAGTGCTCTAAAATGAGGATATTTTACTTTGGTATTGTTAAACAGGTTACAGAAATGACATACGAAGAGACAAATATAATACATGGCATGTGGCTATACTACCATCTAGTTTAAGATCGTGCTCGATCCGTGTCAGTACAATTTAGTTCTGTTAAGGCATTCATGCAAAATTAGTGATAAAAATTTCACAAATTCATTGATAGTCAAAATTATATAATTGTTGTCACAATTTAAATGATTGTCACATGATTGTCACAATTTACGTGATTGTGAAAACTTTACTTGCATAATGACCCTTTCCTAGGCCATAGGTCGTTACTCTGTGATAGCAATTAAAAAAGGATTAAAAGTAGATCCCTGAGTATTGCACATCAAAACTGAGGTCTCTAAATACAATACTATTTGCAAATTTTGAATGGACATTATCTAATACATTAGTAAAGTCTGTTATGAAAGACAAGGTTAACATCATGGACGTTTAAAAATACCCCTCCCCACCAAAAAAAAAATAGAAAAAGAAAAAGAAAGTTATAATTATGCTGTGGGAAATTTCCTCTTGAACGATGGACTTTTTGTGTAGGAACATCTAGCTAAGGAAATGGACTTTTCATAATTGCGTGTTTGTATCTATCTCACATAACGGACTTTTAAATTATCGATTATCTAAGATAATGGACTTCTCAATGTTGATTAGGAGTATCTAGCTAAGATAATGGACTTTTCATAACTGCATGGGCTAGATCATATAGCATGGACTGTATCATATAGCATGGACTGTACCATATAGCATGGACTGTATCATATAGCATAGGTTAATCATATAGCATGCACTGTATCATATAGCATGTGCTAGATCATATAGCATGTGCTAGATCACATAACATGGCCTATATCATATAGCATGGACTGTATCATATAGCATGGACTGTATCATATAGCATGGACTGTATCATATAGCATGGACTGTATCATAAAGCATGGGCTAGATCATATAGCATTGGTTAGATCACATAGCATGGGCTAGATCGTATAGCATGAGGGGATCATATAGCATGGGCTAGATCATATAGCATTGACTGTATCATATAGCATGGACTGTATCATATAGCATGGACTAGATCATATAGCATGGACTGTATCATATAGCATGGGCTATAGATCATATAGCATGGGCTATATCATATAGCATGGGCTAGATCATATAGCATGGGCTAGATCATATAACATGGACTGTATCATATAGCATGGACTGTATCACATAGCATGGGCTATATCATATAGCATGGGCTAGATCATATAGCATGGGATAGATCGTATAGCATGAGCTAGATCATATAGCATGGGCTAGATCATATAGCACGAACTAGATCATATAACATGGGCTATATCATGTAACATGAGTTAAATCATATAGCATGGGCTAGATCGTATAGCATGAGCTAGATCATATGGCATGGGCTAGATCATATAGTATGGACTGTATCATATAGTATTGGAGTGTATCATATAGCATGGGCTATAGATCATATAGCATGGGCTAGATCATATAGCATGGGCTAGATCATACAGCATGGGCTAGATCGTATAGCATGAGCTATATCATATAGCATGGGCTAGATCGTATAGCATGAGCTAGATCATATGGCATGGGCTAGATCATATAGCACGGACTGTATCATATAGCATTGGACTGTATCATATAGCATGGGCTAAATCATATAGCATGGACTGTATCATATAGTATGGGCTATAGATCATATAGCATGGGCTAGATAATATAGCATGGGCTAGATCGTATAGCATGAGCTAGATCATATAGCATGGGCTAGATAATATAGCAGGGACTGTATCATATAGCATTGGACTATCATATAGCATGGGCTATAGATCATATAGCATGGGCTAGATCATACAGCATGGACTTTATCATATAGCATGGTCTGTATCATATAACATGGACATTATCATATAGCATGGACTGTATCACATAGCATGGGCTATATCATATAGCATGGGCTAGAATATAGAGCATTTGCTAGATCATATAGCATGAACTGTATCATATAGCATGGGCTAGATCATATAGCATGGACTGTATCATATAGCATGGGCTAGATCATATAGTATGGGCTAGATCATATAGCATGGGCTAGATCATATAGCAATGGCTAGATAATATAGCAGGGACTGTATCATATAGCATTGGACTATCATATAGCATGGGCTATAGATCATATAGCATGGGCTAGATCATATAGCATGGGCTAGATCATACAGCATGGACTTTATCATATAGCATGGTCTGTAACATATAGCATGGACTTTATCATATAGCATGGACTGTATCACATAGCATGGGCTATATCATATAGCATGGGCTAGAATATAGAGCATGGGCTAGATCATATAGCATGGACTGTATCATATAGCATAGGCTAGATCATATAGCATGGGCTAGATCATATAGCATGGGCTAGATCATATAGCACGGGCTATATCATATAGCATGGGCTAGATCATAGAGCATGGACTGTATCATATAGCATTGGCTAGATCATATAGCATGGACTGTATCATAAAGCATGGGCTAGATCATATAGATTGGGCTATATCATATAGCATGGACTGTATCATATAGCATGGACTGTATCATATAGCATTGGCTATATCATATAGCATGGGCTAGATCATATAGCATGGGCTATATCATATAGCATGAACTGTATCATATAGCATGGACTTTATCATATAGCATGGGCTATATCATATCATATAGCATGGGCTAGATCATATAGCATGGGATAGATCATATAGCAAGGGCTAGATCATATAGCATGGGCTATAGATCATATAGCATGGGCTATATCATATAGCATGGGCTAGAATATATAGCATGGGCTAGATCATATAGCATGGGCTAGATCATATAGCATGGACTGTATCATATAGCATGGGCTAGATCATATAGCATGGGCTAGATCATATATCATGGACTGTATCATATAGCATGGGCTAGATCATATAGCATGGGCTAGAATATATAGCATGGGCTATATGATATAGCATGGGCTAGATCATATAGCATGGGCTAGATCATATAGAATGAACTGTATCATATAGCATGGGCTAGATCATATAGCATGGGCTAGAATATATAGCACGGACTGTATCATATAGCATGGGCTATATCATACAGTGGTTAATTACATTGATTATTGATTTCATTTCTGCTCGTGAGGCGTACAACTTCCACAGCATACTGAAATAATAAAAACGCTCATCTAAGACAGCAATTGTCTTATTTCACGTTTTTGTCTTGATTAGCATCATTAGGTTTCTTTCCGAGCTGGGGGGGGAGGAGATTTGTAGCACAGGTCAAAGAAACTTCCAAAATCTCGATATCAGTTAGAGTACGAGAGTTGATTCAGGTAAGAACCTTCCGATTTTAAATTTATTAGAGCGATGTAATTATTATTTTACTATCTTTGTGGTAAATACAGTTATTCAAATTAAAATAAATTATGAAAAAAGTACAGTCTATGAAAGATATTGGATTATATTACACATATTTGAAATGTCTATTAAATGTACAGATAAACTAAACTATAGGTATGTCGTTTTATCTCAGACGAATGCTAGATAAATGTTAATCGAATATATATATGTATGTATATATATATATATATATATATATATATATATATATATATATATATATATATATATATATAATACTGAATAATGTTGTCAAATGGGAGTAGACAGATTGAAGATAAATTGTCCTGTCTAGATAATGGAAAGATCAGAAATATATTGTCCTGTCTAGATAATGGAAAGATCAGAAATATATTGTCCTGTCTAGATAATGGAAAGATCAGAGATGCATTGTCCTGTCTAGATAATGGAATGATCAGAGATGCGTTGGCCTATCTAGATAATGGAAAGATCAGAAATATATTGTCCTGTCTAGATAATGGAAAGATCAGAGATATATTGTCCTGTTTAGATAATGGAAAGATCTAAGGCAAATTTACTTTCCTTACTTTATACCCTTTAGCTGCAAGCAAGAATATTTATATAGATATACACATGGTAACGAAACATTAAATTTCTTCAAAATAATTATGAAACTAATGAATTTCTATTATACATACATACATACATACATACATACATACATACATACATACATACATACATACATACATACATACATACATACATACATACATACATACATACATACATACATACATACATACATACATACATACATACATACATACATACATACATACATACATTGTGGACTACATTGTATGATGGACTAGCATCTTCATTATGGACTGTAAGCCTCCATATTTGCATGTATATAGGTATGAAAGCTGGTAGGTAGGTAGATAGGTATATGTGTGTAAGTGTGTGTGTACGTGTCTGTGTGTGTGTTGGTGTGATTCACATAAACTAACGTAAAGTCTGCAAATTTCTTTGCATAACGAAATATTTGATCCGTTGTTAGTGTTGTACTCAAATATGCATAGTTTAGGCCATTTTAGCGGTTCCAACTTTAAGAGGATAATCAAGAGAAATGACACATTTGACTATAAAAAATTATCGAGGGTTTCGATAAAATTCATTAGAAGGTTCTCAAGGACTTAGCAGCTTCGAATAACGTCAGCAAATGTTAAGTGGTAGTTCAGTTCTTTCCTACTACATCATGGAACCATCAATATGAAAATGTGGGGGGGGTCAGTCCATACCTACAAATGGTTTCTAGCTGAAATCGTTAAGTACATTACTTTACGGCTATTTAAAGTCATGCATTGTAACAATTCATTAAATATGAAAACAAAGCATAAAAAGTTACAAGATATGAATATTTTTGTCATCATGAAGTTGTTATGGGTTACATTCAGTCAGAAACAAACAAATTCCTCATAATGATTATAAAGTGACACTTATTTAGAATTTATGATCGGAAATTAAAATGGATGTGAATATAAGGAGAGCACTTGAAAATGCTGCTGTCCAAACGAGTACATGTTGAAAATCAAACGCAGGTTTAATATATCACACATTTTTAGATACACAATGAAATGGGACCATAAAATTTGTTTCGATCGCCAAATCAAGGCAAAACTGTTCAAATAAATAATTTTCCACAGCCGGTCCCTGTTGGCACAAATACATCCTTTTCCTCAAATATACCTCTGATGGATTCTTTCTGGTATGTAGCAGATATTAAACTTACAAAGTATCCTTTTGAAGTCTATTTTCGGCCGATGTACAATGCACCGCTCTACGCTGTTGATTAGTTGGAATAACATACTAAGAGAGGCAACTAGTGAAATCCAATAAATGTCGCAAGGACAAAGTACCGATATATCTGATCGATTCGGCAAGGTATAGACAGGTTAACATATCGGAACCTTGGCTGGCGAAAATACTCTCGGTGTCATTTTATTTATGTCTTTTTTCTGGATTATGTGAACTGTCTAATGAGCCGTCCAGTTGTCCAATAAACTTTCCGCAAAAAATGCCACGCAAATTTCTTTTCAATAACTGTCAATCATTTACCTCTCGGTGGACCGCTAACTAATTAGACAGCTAATCAACTGACAATTGTTATGCAATTATCTCGGTTCCATTAAGTTGTGGCAACTCACGTGGTAGACTGCTAGACTTGCAATCCAGGGGTAGCGGATTTGATACCCACCCATGCCAGCTTGTTTCAGCTGCCTAGATGTGTCATTAGGAAATGCACTTAGTTCCGAGTTTCGAGGCATGATATAGCTATTACTGTATTAAAAGTGTTGTTATAACGAACAACATCGACAACAATACCTCTGTACCATTTATTTGTTTAAGTCCACAAGGACGAGGCTCGGACACCTTGACATTTCTACTTATGTAACATACAAAATTCCAACTTCCTGTAACTTTTTTGCCTTTTTCATCCAGTTGTTGGAACATTTTCAGCAGTGACTGAGCATTGCTGTTGAAATAGGTGTGCAAATTTTAATTAAATATTGAATCTGAAATAAGTTGACATACTATTTAGATAGCAAAACATAGTCGATAGTTCAGTTGTAAAAACGTGCATCGACTTAGAGTTACCTCTCATGATTTATGGACAACGCTCAAAATATGTTTCTGATGGCCGACAGTCCCTATATTTTGTTGCAGACGCTATTATTCCCCCTTCCCCGTAAAAATATTAAATCAAAATTTGAAATAAAAAATTCCCAGAATTTATTTGCGCATCTAACTTAGCCGATTTTGCCCAGTATTTGAAACGCTTAGTATAGTATATATACTAATTACTAATGGTTTATTAAAAAAATAAATTATTTTGAAACCAATACAATTGGAAACATACCTTTTGACCAATGGGTCTTTTAAATCTTCACGATGTAGAGTTTTTGAAATAGTTTCCCCAATGAAACTCCGAATCTTTGTACTTAGTTCTACGCGGTTGTGAGAATAATTTCATTTATTTTGCAGTCAATACCTTTTTAATCGGCTCATAAATGTCAGTTTCTTTCAAATAGTGGCTGACAAACGACATAACAGATGAAGGCGATTAATTGGATATCAGCGAACAACCAAGGCGATTAGTTTTCCTATCACTGAAGATGCTATTTGCAGATATTTTTTGCACTACGAGATCATTTACCTCAAATAAAACCGAGTTTTACAACCGACTTTATAACACACATTTGCCAGGCCATAAGATATATCCATGAGAAAAAATAGATATTCAAACTGGATTTTATTTCTGATCAATTTTGGAAAACGAACATATTAGAATGAGTCATTCGTGCATGTAAAAATGCATTTTTTTCCGTACATTGCTTACACTTTCCGTATTTCCAACCCAGAGATTATCAATATTAAAGAATATAAATCAGACGTTGCCCAGAAAATGCTTGTTTCCGATAACCTTGCTAAAGTGATCAATGTACATAATGAAAATTTCATTTGCCCAAATTATCTATGTGAATATAATTCTTCAGCGTCTCTCTGTGTGTAGAAGATATCTTAACCAGCGAGAAAATTTGTTTATTTTACCTAGGCCGTTTAATTTTATGAATCAATAATAATATTCCGGCATTAGAATTCCGAATAATTTCCAACAAATGTCTTTGTCCAAGAATTTAATGAAGAGCACTTATATTTCCAGGAAAAATAAATTATTTTTTAAAAAATAACAATTTCAACTCAACTGATCACAACAAAAAAAATACCTTTGAGCTCCAAAAGGTATGAAATACGAGTTACTGAAAAACACTATGAACGTTAGTTTCACGCAAAATTTTATATCTCGTGGCGGGGTCACATGGTCACTTAATTTGAACAACGCTGTAAAGTAATTTGTCAATTAACATGAAGGCTAGTTACAGGTTCGATTGTACTGAACGAATTTCAATAACAAGAAAGAAACAACATAGCTGTTTAGAGCTGACGCTAGCCAAAGATGACATTCATTGCTACTAATGATTTTCACTTTGTGTTTACGAATCCTGAACCAAGTTCAAGAACTAGGTCAGCTAAAATACAATGTAGCAATACTGCTATTTACTAGAACTGAACGGGATTTTCTGAAAAAGTTAAATCCAGTGAATAAAGTTATCAATTATAATAACTTGCAATCAAATAAAAATATAAAACAATTTAAAACTAACCCACAAGTATTAAATTACATATACATAACATTAGTATGGAGAGAAATGTCAACTAATTTAAATGCAGTGTCTAAATTTGTCAACTCCAGGCACTAATGTACTCCATTTCATTCTTTGAGAATGTTCAATTCTACGTTTGAATCCCATGCAATACAACGTTCTTATTATCTTTGGGATTTTTTTATTAACATATGATAGAGTAACGGGCATAAGGTGAAGTTGTTTGCATTTGGAATATGCACATTGGAGAGAATGTTGGCATACCACTATGTTTTTTCATGTAGAGTTACTGAAATATATTTTTATTGTACTTGACGAAATTGTACATGATCTAAGCACACAGCTTACCAAAATGACTGCTCTCATTTGCTGAAATAAAAATCAGCCTTCATTTGTCTAAAGTATACTGTCTTTGGCAGTTAATAAAATAGCGAAAACAAATTTTCATAGAGTAGAGAATACCGATTTCTGAAACTGCCATGAATGAATTACAAAAGATATAAAATGTGAAAAATGTTATAAGCTCTTTTTTGAAAATTTACATCTGCAGTCCAGAAATTGAATTTGACCACATGGTGCTTCTTTTTTTTTAAAAGTGCACATCTGAAGGAAGGTCAAGCTATGTTTTCTATAACCCAAATTATATCCATCAAACTTGCACCAAAATAATGAAAATAAACGTTCTTTTAACAATAACTAATATATACAAGCTTTTTGTGTAAATAGCCAGAAAAAATAGTGAGGAAACCGGGAAAATTATTTTTCTTTCAATAAACTATGCAAAATGCAAAACTGTAGAACACACTTTCTACTAAACTTCCACTACCTAAACATACTAACATTGTTTTCAAAAATGAAAAATGACTTTAAATAGCCGTAAAGTAATGTACTTAACGCTTTCAGCTAGAAACCATTTGTAGGTATGGACTGACCCCCCCCCATACACACACACACACACATTTTCATATTGATGGTTCCATCGCATAGCTGTATAGTCTGAGTCATTCCATTTTCTAATCATGAATAAACCCATTTCTTGGTGAGTTAACTCATTTTCTGGGAATGAGTAAATCCATTTCCTGGCAATGAGTAAAGTTTTTTTCTTCAGAATAATGAATAAATCCATTTTCTGGCAATGAGTAAACATTTTTCCTGATAATAAATAAATCCATTTTCTGGCAATGAGTGAATATATTTCCTGGTGATTAGTAAACCCATTTCCTAATAGCTAGTAAATCCATTTCCTGGCTTTAAGTCAACCTTTTTCCTGGTAATGAGTAAATACAGTCACTGGTAGCGAGTAAACCCATTTCTTTGCAATAAGTAAACCCATTTCCTGGTAATGAGTAAATACAGTCACTGGTAGCGAGTAAACCCATTTCTTTGCAATAAGTAAACCCATTTCCTGGTAATGAGTAACTTCATTTCCTGACAATGAGTAAATCTTTTTCCTGGTATTGAGTAAACCTATTTCCTGGTAATGAGTAATTCATTTCTTATAATTTGCAAACCTATTTCCTGGTAATGAGTAATTCATTTCTTATAATTTGCAAACCTATTTCCTGGTAATGAGTAATTCATTTCTTATAATTTGCAAACCTATTTCCTGGTAATGAGTAATTCATTTCTTATAATTTGCAAACCTATTTCCTGGTAATGAGTAATTCATTTCTTATAATTTGCAAACCTATTTCCTGGTAATGAGTAATTCATTTCTTATAATTTGCAAACCTATTTCCTGGTAATGAGTAATTCATTTCTTATAATTTGCAAACCTATTTCCTGGTAATGAGTAATTCATTTCTTATAATTTGCAAACCTATTTCCTGGTAATGAGTAATTCATTTCTTATAATTTGCAAACCTATTTCCTGGTAATGAGTAATTCATTTCTTATAATTTGCAAGCCTATTTCCTGGTAATGAGTAATTCATTTCTTATAATTTGCAAGCCTATTTCCTGGTAATGAGTCAACTCATTTCGTTTCAGAAAGTGAGAGCTGAATGTACCTTAAGTATTATTGCAACAATCACATAAATAAAAAATGGCAAACAAACAAGAACACGTCCAAAACTTAAAACCGGGACATAATAATAACTGTCTTACACAAAGTGTAAATGCCCTTCCTAGAATGTACTTAGACAGAAATGGTATAAATACACACACTAAACTCGTTTTCTGAAAGTGAGTAAGCTTTAAAAAAATAAAATTAAAAAAAAAAATTTAATAAAAAATAAAAAAGCATTTTACAATGTTTACATTTTTTCCATTCCAAACTGAAGTTACAGAGCCTTTAAAATTGCAAATAAACAATCACACCTAAAACATAAGGGTTATGTTGTTAAATTAAAAAACTAAAATGTTCATTAGTTCTGATAAAAGTATTAGTGAATCGATAAGTAACTGAAAACAGGACTTAAATACGTTATGGATAATAATAAACAACACATATTACCAAGACTGTGTCTAGATCTTAAGTTTGCACGCAAGGAATATAATCTTCTTTATTGAGAAGAAGACTGCATAGTTAAATTTTACGAATATTTGCAAGCAATTTTAGAAACTGTTTATGAGGAACTAAGACCTATACACGGTTACAACAACGATGTTTACTAAAGAAGACAAAATACATAATAATTGAGGCTGTATATTTCATATATGTGAATAAATATTATTGAAAACTGTTGTAAGGAAGGAATATAAACAAGTCTGTGAACATGACAATTAATCGAAAAATATAGAAGACCTTCACATAATGGATGTAATATAAATGATAAATATCCAAAATATATTCCATTATATAATCATAATTTATGTGGATACAATTATTGTCCTGCTATCAAGGCTTTAGAGAAAAAGATTCGATATTTGTAATAACAAATAAGATGAAAAAAGCAAGGATTTTATGGCTGAGCTGAGTAGACCTGCATCAGGGGGTTTCTGGCCTAAAACCCTAATTCGTATTGGACGACAGCATAATTCTTTACCCCTCCATAGTCCCCTCAAGCTCGTTGAGACAACAAAACTTTTTCGTAATCGTTTACCCATCGAGGACATGATATTTAATCGTCGCCTTCGTCAAACAAAATAGGGGTGCGATCCAGAAACACCCCTTATATAAAATTATTTATACATTTCACACAAAATTGCTAGTGATTTATATTTTATTTTTGATATTTCCCACCAAATTTTACTATGTAATTGCTAGCAATTTTTGCATCTGATATTTCACACAAAATTTCTAGAAATTTACTGTAGCAACCAATATAAAAGTGGTTGGTTGGCTTCCGTTAGTCTCGAGAGACGATGGAAATGCGCCCATGAAAGGTGTCCTAGTTTGTAGCTGTGCAGCGTCTTCTGTGACTATAAAGTCCCACACGGGAGTGGCAATCCTTGCTGCAGTTGCTACACTTGAAGTATGACTCAGGTCTTGGTTGGAACTGCATCCTCTTCCTCTGAGATCTTTTCTCATCAGCGAGCTGTCGTAACTTTTCCTCGCTGGCTTTCAGACCTGTGTACAGAGCATGTCGCCAGCTGGACTTGTCGATGGCAAGCGCTCTTCCCAGGTGTTGACCTCTATTCCAAGAGCTTTCATATCCTGCTTGCAGACATCCTTGAAGCGAAGATGTGGCCGTCCTATTGATCTTCTGCCTGAGGCAAGCTTAGAGTAGAGAAGGTCTTTGGGGATCCGTCTATCATCCATTCGATGCACATGGCCCAGCCATCTGATGCGACGTTGGCGGAGGAGTGTGACCATGCTGGGAATTTTGGCCTGTTGAAGCACCTCGTCGTTTGTCACACGATCGCTCCAGGTGATCCCAAGTATGCGATGGAGACAACGCATGTGAAAGGCGCTTAATCGTTTCTCCTGAGAGGCGTACAGGGTCCAAGTTTCGCTGGCATACAGAAGAGTGCTAAGGACGCAGGCACGGTACACGGTGATCTTAGTGTTTAATGTCAGCTTGTTGTTGTTCCACACTCTCTTCGACAATCTAGAGAGAGTTGTTGACGCCTTTCCAATCCGCTTGTTGAGCTCGGCATCGAGTGAGAGGTTGTTGGTGATGGTAGAGCCAAGGTATGTGAACTCACTGACTACTTCTAGTTTGTAGTTGTTAATGGTTATGCTGGGAGGGTCTGCGTCCTGAGCCATCACGTTGGTTTTCTTTAGGCTGATGCTCAGCCCGAATTCATCACATGCTTTAGCAAAGCGGTCCATCAGGCGTAGTAGTTCAGCTTCTGTGTGAGTGACTATAGCAGCATCATCTGCAAAGAGCATGTCCCTAATGGTTGCTTTCCTTACTTTGCTCATTGCCTTCAGTCGTGCCAGGTTGAACAGTCTGCCGTCTGAACGCGTGTGCAGGTAGATCCCTTCTGTGGACGCCCCAAAGGCGTACTTAAGCAGGACAGCGAAGAAGATGCCAAAGAGCGTGGGGGCAAGGACACAGCCTTGTTTCACTCCGCTGTGGATATTGAATGGTTCGGACGATGAGCCATCACACTGCACTGTGCCTTTCATGTCTTCATGGAAGGACTGGACCATGCTTAACAGCTTTGGAGGGCATCCAATCTTCGTCAGGATTTTGAAGAGTCCGTCTCTGCTGACCAGATCGAATGCTTTGGTGAGGTCTATAAAAGCCAGGAAGAGGGGTCTGTGTTGTTCCCTGCATTTCTCCTGCAGTTGCCTGATGGAGAAGATCATGTCGATTGTGGACCTCTCTGCGCGGAACCCACACTGAGACTCTGGATACACTCTGTCGGCAAGCGTCTGCAGTCTGTTCAGGATAACTCTAGCGAAGACCTTACCCACGATGCTGAGAAGTGATATACCCCTGTAGTTGTTGCAGTCACTTCTGTCGCCCTTGTTCTTATACAGGGTTATGATGTTGGCGTCTCTCATGTCCTGAGGCACTGCAGCTTCATCCCAGCACTGGCAGAGAAGATCATAAAGGTTTGTGAGCAGCACACTGCCGCCACATTTGATGACTTCTGCTGGGATGCCATCCTTTCCTGGGGCTTTACCTGTGGTCAGTTTCTCTAATGCTAGCTTTAGTTCTGTCTCAGTAGGTTTCTCATCCAGTTTGGTCAAACAAAGGAGGTTTTCAATGGCGTTGAGGGCAATGTTGGTCACGTTATTCTCTCTGGAATACAGTTCGGAGTAGTACTCCACCCAGCGCTCCATCTGTTTGTTCTTGTCATGAATGATATCTCCTGCAGAAGACTTCAGTGGAGCTATCACTTTCTTCGTTGGACCCATTGCTTTCTTTATGCCATTATACATGTCTCTGATGTTTCCGTTGTCTACTGCTGACTGGATGCTCTGACAGAGTAGAAGCCAGTATTCATTAGCGCATTGCCGTGCTAACCTCTGCACTTTGCTTCTGGTAGACCTATATGCATGTAGTGTCCTCACGCAGGGAGAACGCTTGAATTCCAGATGGGCACTGCGACGCTCTTCTATTGCTGGCATGAGTGTGGTGGAATTGGCGTCAAACCAGTCATTGTTATTTGTCTGCTTCTTACCAAAGATTCTTGTGGCTGCACTGTACACAGTATCTCTAATGTTGTCTCATCTTTCTTTGGCACTGCCGTAGAGAGGTTCTGAACTGAACGCCTTGGAGAGGGCGTAAGTGAATTCTTCAGCCTTGTCTGGATATGACGTCTTGCTCACATCGATGTGTGGTTTACCCACTTGCCTAGAGTGGTGGATCTTCTTTGGTTGAAACTTAAATTTACAGCAGACTAGAGAGTGATCTACTCTAGAGTGATCTACTCTAGAGTGATAAAAATCAAATCAATTGTGTATCATGACGCTAATGTGTCAATGCCAGAAGAACATTTCTATCTTATCATCGAATTTGCAAAAGACCAGATTTTATTATAACATCAATATCAATTTTGTGACAATTTGATTTTATTACCATCATTTCAACATGTCCACTAAAACTGTTTAATGCCGACTTCTAATTATCAGATCCTATTACCTTACGGACCACATTTCTTTTAAATCCCTTAGCCCGTTTCTTAACTTTATTATCTGATAATTTTAGTAATTCTACTACGATGAACTTTGTTATAATTTTCATATCGGCTTCATCTTTAAACTTTCCTATTACTCTTTTATTATATCTCAGTTAAGTCCACCATTTGCTGGATAATCTGAATGATCAAACAGATCCCGATGTTCATAAAATTATTAATAAATATCATCAGAACTTACTTGTACATTGGCGAGTCAGAATCTGTACATAGCAGTTCTGCGTCAGGCTACTTAGTCTTAACAAAACTGTAATGAAACTGGTACATTAACGTCTTTGATATCTACAGTACTGATAACATAGACTGGTTTATTCAACTTGAAGTTTCTCTCTCTCTCTCTCTCTCTCTCTCTCTCTCTCTCTCTCTCTCTCTCTCTCTCTCTCTCTCTCTCTCTCTCTCTCTCTCTCTCTCTCTCTCTCTCTCTCTCTCTCTCTCTCTCTCTCTCTCTCTCTCTTATGTACCGCAACAAGATTGTCATTAAAAATTTTCATACTAATAAAGCTATCAGATGCTACAAGCTACTTACGACATTGAGCGTTATTAATAATTTTTATATTGAAAGTTTAATCAGTCATGTTGGATGAAATATTATATCGACTCTAATACTAGACTAAGATCAGCTGCAACAACAGTCTTCGTCTACTATTAGAGACCACTTAATCTTCATCCAACACTACTGATTAAACTTTAACATACGATAAACTTTTCTTAGAACCAGACCATGATTAAGTGCCTGTTTCAGATTTTTATAGTGCAAAATATATATCTGTCGAGATGATTTGGAACTTGCTATGAACAATTGATTTACCACCAGTGCTAGACGAGTAATTTCTTTGTTACTCTGATAACAAACTGTATTCGATCAGCATTGACTCAGGACAAAACGGATAATCGTCATGTGAATCCTGGAGCTTCAAAGGGTAGTCGAGATCAACTTCAACGAAGTATTCAATATTATCAGGTACAGTTTTATAGGTTTCTTTAAAATACTGCTCCTGACTGATCCATCTGAAACCCCGATACGGAATCGGTTCAGACATTGCATATTTATACAGATTATTTGCGTCCAAATAAACTACGAAAAGTGACGGCAATGTCGTATTATAATTGTTAATGTACTTATTCGCTGAAGCATATTTTATTTTTATTATAACGCTTATTCCTCCTTTGATTTCACGTTCTATGAAACAAAATATATCAGGATCTGTCAGCAATTCCAGTTTTATTTTGCCTTGCTTTCCATCTTAATCTTGGTGCAGAATAGTACCATGCTGGGTCCAGTCAGCACTGTTATCTCTAAAATTTTCAAATATATCTGCGAGCAGCAACACATCTGAGATCATATATGTCATGATAATTACCAAAGGTTTTACAATCAGATTCGTTCCAAAATTTCTTTTTAGCGTAAGCATGTGTGTGTGAGTGTGTGTGTGTGTGTGTGTGTGTGTTTCATCGCTAATGCTTTGAAGATTTAACATAGAATAAAACCTGTCCTGCTTAGGTAAACTTGTTTCATCAAATCTGCTCCAATCGTTAGGATACTAGCAAGGAAAATTTCCTTTTCTTGGAAGTAAAGTTGCGGTGTTCTGTAAGATTATTAGACTTTCCATATCCTTTCACAAGCTGATTTAACGATGCTGCAGTAAACTGAAGAGTATATATAAAAATTTAAATTTGCCGAGTGTCACTGACATATCCTTTTCCGCATTGTTCGAAATAATTTTATTTTATATTTGTTATTAATTTTTCAAACGGTTAATTATATCTTTGTTGCCGAACGCTTCGTCTATTATTTGAGAATCGTATCCATAAAACGTTCCTGGAATTGCTGTTGAGATGATTTTGTCTGGTCAGATTGCCAATCCAGTAATATACTAATCTTTGAAAAACGACATGAAACTGCATAATAATCTTCAGACATATCATGTACAATTATTTAAAGTAATGGAACAGATTTGTGGATGAGAAATTTGTTAGTAAAAGCTGATTATCAAATTTATAACTGTAGTCAAATCCATCAAATGCTGTTGCAATTTATGGGGCTGTTAATTTGTCACGAACAAGCTTCGTTTCGCGATATCTACATGTTTCAACATCATATACTATAGATTTATATTTCTCTAATGGTATGATATGAAATTGCCAATTAGAGATTTGAAAAACGTATAGTATATGACGGAAAGTTTATACCAACAACCCATTATCATCAATATTCTTGCAAGAAATTTTCTCGTGTCATCTAAAATAAAACCAGTTTGCCAACAATGAGGGTATCATTAATCAGATTATAACACCAGAAAGTTATAAGATTAAAGTCCATCGATGATGCAAGGAACTCTGACATGTTCTTGCACGACTTTATCTGGACATTATTCTGCCATAATATTCCAACTGCAATGCAAGTTTATCATGTAAATGACTAAGTCACCTATAATAACATTGCAAATTTGTTTTTGAGAGAAGAGCTTAAACCACATCCTATTTATGATCTTTACAAGGCTAGCAAAGGAGGTGTTGTCAGAAACAGCCGAACAAGAAAACAAATTGACAGTGTTTGCAATATGGGATATTTGATGGATATGGTTAGAGGCACACAAAGTAATACAAATTTATATTATTTACATCGTTACGTTCATGAAGTTTTTCATGGTTTGATTTCTAATGGTTTTATAATTTTATGTATGCTTATCCTGATCCGATTCCATCTCTGTGATTGCAAAGCTTGCAATAAGCAATTATCTTATATTATTCAAGGCACATATATTTCATCACATCATCGCAATTACATTACATGTATTTTTACTAAAATAACTTTATCGTCTGATTATTGTCAGAGTGCCATCGATCTGGGTTTGCATTGCACAACCAATAGTGATTGTATCACCGGATTTATCTTGTTTAATAAGCATACTCTTTCTCTAACCACATACATCGCATATACTTTTCAGCATTTATCTATTAGATGTTGTTTGCATCGTTTCATCGATGTCATTGGTGTTAGGTTTGCATTTGAGACAATATATTGTATTGTTTTTACTTTATGTCAGACAAATTTATTGCGAAATCCTTTACGATCCAAATACTACTTTACGATCATTGCTGACATTCGAAAACGGGCCAAATGACAGAATGAGCTTCAAAAGGTAAACGGTTCACACTAGTTTAACACTAGGTTCACCTGATCTACAATAAAACGAAGACAATTTTGTTAGAATTGCTGGTATGCAAGTTCCACAGCAAAAAGCTATACGAGAATTTAATATTATTAGCAAATAATGTAATCCAAACAATTGCAAGGAATTGAATTAAGAGTTGAATCGTTGACTAATACACTTTTTGAGATTAACAAGGAAAATTCTCTGACAATCAACAGATCTAACCTTCTTAAAAAACAAAATCTCATGGTGGTAAGAAAGAAGAACAAGATCGAATTATAAACGTTCATGATTTACTTAACGGACTAGTAGAAATAAAAAAAAGATTATCAGACAATCGCAGGATAACGGATAGTTTTGCTAAACGCACCATAATTCGTGAGTTAGGTGTGCACTTTTCTGACAAAAAACAAATTATTCTTATTCAAAGTTGCTGATTATCATGATTACGCCAATCCACTAGCAACAACGTATCTTATACTAGCCGATTCTCTGCCAAATGGCGATCACAAAATATTCTGAGAAATAAATAAATGCAGCACTGATATCAGTAAATACAATCGAGTCAGCGATTGAATCTTATAACGATGCTGAGCGAGACCTATTTTACCAAAATTCGATTATATAACAAGTATTTTAATACTATTAAAACTACTGATTATTTTATATTTGATCATGATCTTGAGAAATTATACAAATATAAAAGATTTGCTTGTTTGGTATTCAACCTAGCAGCAGATAACATCAACTTGGACACTGATAAGCATGCACTTTTGTCTTTTGCAACAGCATATGAAATACGGTACGCAGCAATATTGAGCAGATCCTTTATTTTAGCGACGATATATATTAATACCAACAATACTAACTTTCATGTTAGAGAAATTAAATTTGTACTCTACGGAGTTTCGAACACAGGTCCGCGAATAAATGGCACCCGTCGCCTTGCCTACACGCACCAGCTCATATACCGTCACGACTAAGCACGCATCACCAAAAAAATGATTTGCACTTAATCGGTGTTATATGAGCTCGTGCGTAGCAGACACTCGCATGACGACCTAGTAAATAATTCTCATATATGTATACACAGTCGTGCCAAATTCCTATGAAAGAAATCAAGGTATATATGATTTTTTTTTATTACAAAGAATTATAAATATATACCAGACAGAACAGACAGTGTTATCTCTGGATTCTTTAGTAAAATCTTGATAATAGTGGTCAGAATTTAATAGTTTAATACAAACAATACTATCATACAAGTTAAAGAAATTAAATTCGTACTATACGGAGTTTTGAACCCAGGTCTGCGAGTAAATGGCACCCATCGCCTTGTCTGCACGCACCACATAGTAGGTATGGTTTTCCTATAGTATATGCAGCTTCATATTTTTTATATTACTTTATGTGATTCTGATTGGTCCAAATAAGCTCATGTAAATATTGAGCGGTATTTTCTTTACTGATTGGCTGGGATCGTGGGAAAAAGTTTTTTAACCCAGCCATCTGGAATGTTTTGATTTGAATGGACATTTTTGGCAGCCATTTTTTAAGCTCGACTCGCAAATGGAAATTGAGGAGATATTATATCGGATGTCTCAACATGGAGATGTTATCCCCACAGAGGTTGACTGTATGATGTTTAACAAAATCATCAAAACAAAAATGGCATAAAACTACAAGACAATAACGACAATAAGGAATAAAACTAATGGACATCGGGTGGCAGGGTTAGGGTGGGGGTGCGTATATAAGTAACATAATTATAGAATCCACCTTATATACAATTGTTGTTTAAATGTTAAGTTAAAGAAATAAACAAACTCACCTCTGTTCACAGAATAATCTGGACATGAATGGGTCTCCTAAGTGACAGATCTTTATCCAACCACAGCATTTTTACGTAGTATATATGGGATGTAAATCCGACGCGAAAATAAATTTGTTGACGTCTTCTGTACAGTCTTTTGTTCAAATCAAACACTGCAAATATCAGGTCACAAATGTATTGTAGTCAATGTATGAATGTTTGCATCCGATAATCCTATTTCACATGAAAATCGCAACAATGTAACATTTAGTTCTTAAAGACACATTTAGGGTACACGTGTACTCTACTGTCGGCATGTTATACTGTGTACCGTATCAAACGCATCGCATTCATCATTCTGTTTTAAAAAATGATTTTGTGGTTATAAAATGATCTGTTTATTCGGATGGAAGCTTTTTCTTTGATTTATAGTTTGTAAAACACAATCTACTTTTACCAGTTCAGCTTTGTTTGGAACTATATTTTATGCATAACAAATCAAAGGTACACCGTCTGTCAGAATGAACGATATTATTCGTTCTTCTATCTAACCTAAACAATTTCCACTGAAATAAAAACTATGTGATAAAAAGAATTTCAAATGGGCAATGATTTAATATTACATTTATGAAACTCGTTGAATAATGTCCAGCTTTTGCAAGCCAAGGCTCGCAAAAGCTTGTCATTATTAAACTTGTGTCATAAATTCAATATTAAATCATTACCATTTGAGATTCTCTATATATAGCATGGCTATATATCATGCATCACAAACTATACGTCCACGTTATTCTTTGTTAAGTATAAAAAGTCAACAAAATGAAATACAGACATAAAAATAATTGCTATTTTCATGATAAAACAACGACTATGATCCTTCAGTGAGCATTGCAGTCGCTTTTGGTCATGACGCAATTTGTTATGAATGAAACGTAAAAAAAATAACGAAACCTTTATATTATTATGGAGAAATATCTCATCAAAAATTCTATACAAAACGCTCTTAAAAAACAACAAATAAAATGTCAAAAGAATTCTCGATAACTAGCAATAAGAAATATGCATTTCGTATATTTTTCTCAGGAGACCGTTTGTATCGCGTTATTGCTTTAAGTAAGCATTGGAATTGTTTTTGGTTAAACATTGTGACCGGTCCGATTTAGTGAAGCATGTATATTGTTTATTCCAGGAAGTGCATATTGATTATATGAAACAGAAGTGGTTTTGATCATGACTTTCTTATAGTAAAAGTCACACACGGGTCTTGTAGTCATTCAACTGCGAATATTTCAGTAATGGGTGTTATATTTTAGAATTTGATTATGCATATTGTAACGACCCTGTAGTTAAAGTATGTGTGTGTGTTAAGAAATCAATTTTGTATAAATCTTTTTATTTCATTTGATTTCATGAAATGTAATTATTAATATAATTATATTAATATCGTCTAACATGTTTTTGAAAAAAAAACAGTGTTTACTTGGGTCATGGATGTGGCTCATGTGAGCACGTTCTGGGTATGATAACAAATTCACTACAGATAAACATTCAGGAATAGCCATGAAAATGATTGGCTGATACTGGGTCAGGCTTTCTTGGATGTCCAGAAGTATTACGAAATTGCATGCGTCCTCGTGCACGTGAAATTCAAACAACGCATTAGCTTCACCACCTTAGTTATAGCTAGTACAGTAAGACTGACAATTGTAAAGTAATTGTGAACTGAGTGGAAACAGGAACATAATCGTCAACTGCGTGGAAACTAGAAAATATCCGTCAGCTGCGTGGAAACCGGACAATATAGTTAGGCATCAATTGCGTGGAAACTAGATAATCGTCAACTGCGTGGAAACTAGAAAATATCCGTCAGCTACGCTGAAACTGGAAAATATTCGTCAACTACGTGGAAACTAGAAAAATTCGTCAGCTGCGTGGAAACCGGACAATATAGTTAGGCATCAATTGCGTGGAAACTAGATAATCGTCAACTGCGTGGAAACTGGAAAATAGTCGTTAACATCTTTGAAACTTCATGGAAAATAATCACCAACTTAGTAGATTTTATCCCCAATATAGGTAACTGTACGTAAGCAATGATGGGAGCTAAGTGCCATACGTCTTCTTCTTGGAACAAATAAATTTTATAAGATTTAGGAAGCAAACATTCATTACATGCTTGTATACATGACGAAGCAGAATGTCATGATCCTTTTTGACCCCAATACATCCTTCGCCTTTGAATGAAAATGTATCGAGTTCAAAACGGTCATAACAATCCGTACACTCATGTAAACTAACAAATAACTAATACATGTGTCTCTCTCTGTGTGTGACAGTGTATTCTTTTATCAGTAAATAGCGGGGAAGAATTTTGTGATTTGATAAAAATTAGGCAAAGAAGAAAGGTCAGAGACGAAGGCAGACAAAAAAAATTATTTGATTTTCTAGTCTAGCATCAACTATAATGGCTTACATATAAATTATACAAATTACAACGTTTTTCATTTACATTATTATAACATAATTATAACTTTACGTCTTTGATAACAAATTATCAGATATACATTGAAATTAGGCAGCAATAATATTGGACAGAAAACACTTTTAATACAGTCTGAGCAAAAGATGGTCTCATTAGATGCTAAATGGTTGTATATGATTAATAAAGAAATGCAATTAAAAAATATATAATGGTATATATAAAAATGAACCAAAACATGGCTGTCCGGAGGCTTCATGTAGTGAAGAAAAAAATCTCTCTGCAGGATAATTAATATGGACTACTAAAATTAATATGGACGACTCATAATTAATAATTAACATGTACTACTCATAATTAATATGGACTACTCAAGAAAAATTATGCATATTTATTACATATCTCTACTGGCACCATTACAGATGTAGAATCAAATGCAGTTGATTTTGTTGGGGATATTCAAACTCACTGAACTTGGATGAGTACGTAAAAGACGGAATCCGTGAATGCGGATTACGTACAGGAACATCTTTAGTATCTTGAAAGATTAACGTTACATTTTGGCATGTGGTATATGTGCCCTATGAGTAAAAGCAATAACTGTTATTTAGAACAATTGATATTTTCCTTCTCCCTTTTGAAAACAAATGGCTTCTGTCACTACCCTGAGGTGGAATTAAATTAAAATCAGCTAAATGTAAAATACAGAAAAATATTTCATTCAGCCAGGAATGTAAAATAATGTCATAACAAAACTTTTGAATCTGTGTTCAGCTGAAATGAAATATTTTGACCATTCTGATATCGTGCTTAAAATAATACTCCAGAAACAAGACAAAAACGGGAAATAAAAGTATTTAAATTCAAAACTATTATACAAGAACCTACATTTAAAATCGGTTTGGGGGCACTGCATGATTGCAATTCTGTGATATTACCCCATTTTCTTGGTGTACAAGACGTTAACTATGAATGTGATATCAACCAATGCTCATACCGTTCATAAGGTATGTCGGTTTGAGCTTCTCAGCAGACTGCCAATTGCAGCATGAGCAGTTAGGGTTTAGTAATAGTCTGAGCTTGTAGATGTGATGAGAAATGGAATGCCGAGATGAATGAGAAGTAAATGGATTGGAATTGTATTCATTAGCTGCAACATGCTTTAGATAAAAGCCATCAGTACATGCTTGCACGGTACACACCATGTACTGTAATGCTTGTCATTCTTATACGGTTCATATCCTGTACTGTCATGCTTGTCATTCTTATACTGTGCATATTCTGTATTTTCATGCTTGTCTTGTTTATACGGTGCATATCCTGTAATGTTATGATTGCCTGGCTTATACGGTGCATATCTTGTAATGTCATGCTTACCTTGCTTATACGGTGCATATCCTGTACCGTCATGCTTGTCTAGCTTATACGGTTCATATCATGTACTGTCATGCTTGTCATGCTTATACGGTCATTATCCTGTACCGTCATGCTTGCCTGGCTTATACGGTGCATATTCTGTACTTTCATGCCTTGCCTTGCTTATACGGTGCATATCTTGTAATGTCATGCTTGCCTTGCTTATACGGTGTATATCCTGTACTTTCATGCTTGTCTTGCTTATAAAGTGCATATTCTGTACTTTCATGCTTGCCTTGCTTATATGGTGCACATCCTGTACCGTCATGCTTGTCTAGCTTATACGGTGCATATTCTGCACTTTCATGCTTGCCTTGCTTATACGGTGCATATGTTGTAATGTCATGCTTGACTTGCTTATACGGTTCATATCCTGTAATGTCATGCTTGCCTATGCGGTGCATATCTTGTAATGTCATGCTTGCCTTGCTTCTAAGGGGCATATTCTGTAATGTCATGCTTGTCTTACTTATACGGTTCATATCCTGTACTGTCATGCTTGCCATGCTTATAAGGTTCATATCTTGAATTGTCATGTTTGCCTTGCTTATACGGTGCATATATTGTACTGTCATGCTTGCTTCGCTTATATGGTGCATACCCTGTAATGTCATGCTTGCCTTGCTTATACGGTTCATATCCTGTAATGTCATGCTTGCTATGCTTATAAGGTACATATCTTGAATTGTCATGCTTGCCTTGCTCATTCGGTGCATATCATGTACTCTCATGCTTGCCATGCTTATACGGATCATATCATGTACTCTCATGCTTGCCATGCTTTTAAGGTGCATATCTTCATGCTTGCCTTGCTTATACGGTACATATCCTGTACTGTTATGTTTATCATGCTTTTAATTGAAAGCATGCACTCAACGTTTAATCCAGGTTCACCTTTGTATCCTCTAAGAGAAGCCTTAACGCCCTATGTTTTAAAAAATACTTTTGCATTTGCTGTGCCAGTCTGGTTTAGAGTTGGTACTGTATAGGCATATCTTGAGAAATGGTCTATAGGTTACTTGGATATTTTCATAACAATCCTTTTATTTCTTAAGTTAAACGAAATCTAGACAGATCAGTGCCGTGGGACAGGTTGTGTAAATTGTGATAAACTCGGTAGTCAGAACTAGCGTACAGGTTTATGCT